>JASVEL010004837.1:0-383741 GCA_032618575.1 Nicotiana noctiflora
CAAGCTCTGGTGATCGGTGTAGATCTCGCAAGGAACTCCATCACAAGTAATGACGCCAAATCTTCGAGGCGTGAACAATGGCAGAGCTAGCTCCAGATCATGAATATGAAAGTTCTTCTCATGTATCTTCAGTTGTCCGGACGCGTAGGCAATCACCCTACGCGTCTGCATATACCGCACCAGGTCCAACTCGTGAGGCATCACGATATATAGTATGGGACCCCGAACTTGTAGGAACATCAATATAGGGGCCAAAGTCGAAGCTGTCTTGCGAGCTTTTGGAAGCTCGCCTCGCACTCGTCGGACCACTGGAAAGGGCACCCTTTTGGGTCGATCCTGGTCATAGGTGCTGTAATCGAAGAGAACCCCTCTATGAAATGACGGTAATAGTCCGCCAAACTAAGAAAACTACGAATCTCAATTGCGGAGGAGGGTCTGGGCCAACTCTGCACGGCCTTCACCTTTCTCGGATCTACTCGAATACCATCACTCGACACCACGTGGCCCAAAAATGCCACTGAACTCAACCAGAATTCACATTAAGAGAACTTGGCATATAGCTGCCTCTCCCTCAGAGTCTGAAGCACTATCCTCAGATACTGCTCGTGCCCTTCCCGACTCCGGGAATATACTAGAATATCATCAATGAAAATAATCACGAACGAGTCCAGATATGGCTTGAACACACTGTGCATCAAATGCATAAAGGCTGTTGGGGCATTAGTCATCCGAAAAGACATCACGAGGTACTCATAGTGACCATACCGAGTCCTGAAGGTAGTCTTCAAGATATCTGGCTCCCGAATTTTCGGCGGATGATACCCAGAGTGCAAATCAATCTTAGAAAACACCTGTGCACCATGTAGCTGGTCAAACAAATCATCAATGTGAGGCAAATGATACCGGTTCTTCGCTGTAACCTTGTTAAGCTGACGATAGTCAATATATATATGCATAGATCCGTCCTTTTTCTTCACAAACAACATAGGAGCACCCCAAGGCAAAACACTGGGTCGAATGAAACCCCTACCCAATAACTCCTGTAACTGATCCTTCAACTCCTTCAACTTAGGAGGAGCCATACGGTACGGTAGAATAGAAATGGGCTGAGTGTCCGGCAACAAATCAATAGCAAAATCAATATCTCTGATGGGTGGCATGCTCGGGAGATCAGCGGGAAATACATCAGCAAAGTTACGTACCACAGGAACGGAATCAATAGAGGGAGTGTCAATACTGACGTCCCGCACATAAGCAAAATAAGCAGCACACCCCTTCTCAACCATACGCTGAGATTTGAGAAAGGAAATAACACGGCTAGGGGTGTGATCTAGAGTACCACTCCACTCGATACGTGGAATGCCTGTCATAGCCAGCGTCATGGTCTTGGCGTGACAATCAAGAAAAGTATAATGGGGCGACGACCAGTCCATGCCCAGAATATTATCAAAATCGACCATCCCGAGCAAACGCAACCGATACACACGGTCCACAGCCAAAGAATCACCTACTAGAGTGGAAACATTAATGGGAGCACTCAAATAATCCCGAGGCACACCCAGATGAGAAGCAAAGTAAGAAGACACATATGAAAAAGTGGAACCGAGGTTGAATAGAACCGATGCCTCCCTGTGACTAACCACAATAATACCTGTGATAACAGAATCAGATGCAATAGTTGCGGCGCGATCAGGAATAACATAGAATCTGTCCTGTCCCCTCTCTCGAGGGCTGCCTCTAGCACCGTGATTCCTGCCCCTGGCTGGCTGGGCAGGTGGGGTGGCAGCTGGAGCTGGAATGATGGCCTGCTGGCCCTAAGAACCACGCTGAGGCTGCGAAGACTGAGGAGGTGCTCCTCTCCTACGCTTGGGGCACTCCCTAACCAGATGGCGAGTATCCCCGCACTCAAAACAAGCTCTGGGAGGACGCGGTGGCTACAACTGCCCGTCCTCACCCCCACTAGTCTGACCCCTGGAGGTACCCCGCGTAGGAGGTGCACTGGAAACTGGGGGAGCATAATAAGGCTCCTGAGGTGCTGGAAGAGCTGGAGTACAACCGGCTGCTGGCAATGTTAAGTGAACTGGTCGACCGAAATAACCCCTGCCAAAACGACCGGCTGCTGAGGCGCGGGCACCAGATAAATGGCCCGACTCACGAGACCTCTTGGCCTCCCTCTCTCCCCGCTCTCTAGGGAGCATACTCTCGATCCTCCGAGCAAGGCTCACTTCCTGCTGATAAGATATATCCGTCTCCAACTCTCTGGCCATGCTGGACCAGATCGATGGGATTAGGCCCTCAATTAATCTCTGCACCCTCTCCCGGACCGTGGCTACCAAGGCCAGTGCATGCCTGGCGAGATGGGTGAAACTGATGGCATACTCCAGTACTGACATGGAGCCCTGTCGCAACCGCTCAAACTCCGAGCGACAAGAATCTCTAAGGCTCTGAGGAACAAACTCTCTCAAAAATAGATCTGAAATCTGCGTCCATGTCAATGAAGGATACTCCTCTGGACTATCCAATAAACCCAATACATCATCTGAAGCCAAACCACTGAACACTGGAGGGTGATATTTCTTGAACCTCTCCAATCTACGCTGCTCGTCCTCACAGGCAGCTGGCCCACCTCCAGGCTGTGATGGGGCGGCAGGAGGCATAACTATAATCTCTGGAACCTGTCCCACTGGCACTCGTTGCTCAAGTGTAACGGCTGCAGGAGTCTAGGTCCCTCCCCCGGCCTGGGATGTGGCTGCAGTGAGAGGAAACAACCCTACCTGAGCCAAAATGGTATACATACTCATGAACTGGGCTAGGGTCTCCTGGAGTGCTGGAGTAGTAGCAGTTGTAGTTGGTGTACCAGGTGCCTGCGCTCCAACCTGATCCACTTGTGGCACCTCAGCGGCAGCGCGCGCGGGTGCTGTGGCTGCACCTCGGGAGCGTCCTCGTCCTCTACCTCGGCCCCGGCCTCTGATGGCGGCAACAGGGGGCGCGGGTACCTGATCGTCGTGAGTAGCACGTGTCCTCACCATTTGTGAGAGAATATAAAGCAGTAGTTTAGATTTGGTGCAAAAAATGTCGCACGACAAGGAATCCAAAAGAAATGAAGAGTTCCCTAAATAGTTACATAGCCTCTCGTAGGTAAATACAGACGTCTCTGTATCAATCAGCGAGACTCTAAGTAACTGGTCTGTGTCTCGTGACTCCTATGAACCTAGAGCTCTGATACCAACTTGTCACGACCCTAGTTTACCAATCGTGAACATGTCATGACGGCACCCGGTTCCCACGACTAGGTTAGCCTAACACATTGCGGAATACACAAGTTGTCAACTATAAACAAGAAATAACGGAAACACGATATAATTAAGAATGTAATCCGTGCCGCTTGGCACATACACTCGTCAACACACTATATAAAAATGCCACCAAGACCCGGAATCCCACGGGTAACACAGACTAAAAGAAATACAACTGAGGCTCTACGTGTAAAGAGTATCTAAACAACAAAAAGAAGGAAAACATCTGCCAGAACTATCAGAATAGAAGGAGGGCCTCCAGATCCACGGACGTAGCAGATCATACCTCGAGGTGTCCAAATGCACTGTTGATATCACCTAGTATGGGCATGTCCTGATGTACCCTGATCTGCACAACAAAAGTGTGCAGAAGAGTAGCATGAGTACACCACGGCGGTACTCAGTAAGTGCCAAGCCTAACCTCGATGGAGTAGTGACGAGGAAGGTCAGGGCCGTACTGAGAGAAAAAATAACAAAATGATAATGACCAAAATAAGCAGTTTAAATAATAATAATTCTGAAATAACAACAATAAAGTGATTACCGCAACCGTCTACAATTAAGCTAACAACAAGTAACAAAACTCAATTAACAAGTTGGGACGTGTGGGAATTGAACCCACAGTCCCATTAACAGTATTTCTGGGTCTTCGGAAATCGAACCCGCATCCCATGTCTCAATACCTCAATATGTGTCTCAATGAATCTCAGGATCTCCAGGAACCGAACCCGTAATCCATATCTCAATAATATATATCAACAACTCAGGATCTCCGGGAATCGAACCCGCAGTCTATATCTCAATAATGTATCAATAACTCTGGATCTCCAGGAATCGAACCCGCAGTCCGTATCTCAATAATGTATCAATATCTCCGGGAATCGATCCCGCAGTCCACAAACAATATCACTCTGGGTCTCTAGGAATCGAACCTACAGCCCTGGGATATCCGGAAATCGAACCCGTAGTTCACCAACACAACAATTAAAGAGACACACAGATAGAATATAATATGCTTAACAACAACTTCACCGAAACTAGTGCCAACAATTATCAAGAAGTTCAAGTAAGACAATTAGGCAATTAGATAGTTAAATCCTAGCTAATCATGCTTTTCTAACTAATACCGGGTAAAAGTAACGACTTAATCAGCTAAGAGCAGGAATATCACTAATCGGACAATTCAAGTAAAGTATGTGTTGCAACAACCAGCGCATGTACACGCCTGTCACCTCGCGTACAAGGCATTTAAACTATCACATATTATCCTAGGGGTGAAAGTTCCCCCACACGAGGTTAGACAAGCCACTTACCTCGTCTCCGATAAAAAATTGCTAAGAGACAACTCTCTTGCCGTGAATGTCGGCCTCCACAGGTGTAGTATCTAATAAAAATCAATATAATCACATCATAATAGGCCAATTGGGCATTACCCAACCAAAACAATTCAAAATACACCAAAACCCACAAGATGCCAAAACCCGACTTTTGGTACGCTTATCGAAAAATCATGAAAGTTACATATTCGGAACCCTCGTCTCAATACGAGTCTAAGCATATAAAGTTTACTAAATCCGGACTCCATTTGCCCATTAAAACCTTTGATTTTCTAAAGTTTTAGCCTATGGTGAAAACCCCCATTAAATACCCAAATTCCTCCATTTTCTTGAAAAGCTTGCATAATATTATCAACAACAATCATAATTTGAGTCCATAATCGATTACATGAAAAAATCCCTTGAATCCCCCTTCAAAATCGCCCAAATCGCCCCTTAAGCCGACCCCTCAATGTCTTGAAATGTTTCTGAAATTTTAACCTCTAATATAATTAATCCCTCTGCAATTTTCGCTTTTGCGGAATTTTTTCCGCTTCTGCGGAACCGCAGGCCTGGCTGGCCTAAACCACTTCTGCGAGCCCAGGGCCGCTTCCGCCAGGCCGCTCCTGCAGATAAACGCCCGCTCCTGCGAATAGGAGTCCGCTTCTGCAGACTCGCTTAAGCGAGAAGCAATCCGCTACTGCGAAATTCCCAATTCCGTCTTCTGACCGCTTCTGTGGTTCCTTTCTCACACCCACGATGTCGCTTATGCGGACAAAGGACCGCCCCTGCGATCCACTCCGCTTCTGCGCCCCAAATTCTGCTTCAGTGGACTCACCTCTGCGGTTCCATTTCCGCAAGGGCGAAAACAACATAACCAGCACCAAAACATGCAATTTTTCCATGTTTTCCCCCGTTTAACCCTCCGAGACCACCCCGAGGCCCCCGGGACCTCATCTAAACACACCAACACATCCTAATACCTTATTCGAACTTGTTCCAATCCTCATAACACATCTAACAACATCAGAACCCATAATTCACATCGAAATCAAGCCTAAATTCCTTAAAACTTTCCGAATTACACATTCGATCTAAAACCCGACCAAAAAACGTCCGAATGACCTGAGAATTTGCGGACATATCCAAAATCACAAAATGAAGCTACAGAAATTGTTGGAATTCCATTCCGACCCCCGGATCAAAATCTCACCTATCGTTCGGATTCACCAAAATTTCAAACTTTGGCATTTCAAGCCTAATTGAGCTACGGTCCTCCAAAATACATTCCGAACGGGCTCCCGACCCCGAAATCACCTAACGGAGATAATGGAACCATCTTATTTCCGTTCTAAGGTTGTCTAAACACTGTTCCGACTACGGGCCATTTTCCAACTATAAAGCTTCCATTTAGGGACTAAGTGTCCCAAAACACTCCAAATTCCAGAACCGACCCTCGCGGCAAAACACAATAGCAGAAATGAACTTAGGGGAACAGTTAAATTGGGGATCGGGGCGTAATTTTCTAAAACGACCGGTCGGGTCGTTACATCTTCCCACACTTAAAAGATTCGTTCGTCCACGAACGAGCATAGAAAACATACCTGGAGTGGTGAAGAGATGAGGATACCGACTACGCATATCCTGCTCGGTCTCCCAAGTCACCTCCTCGAACGGTTGACCCCACCACTGAACCTTTACTGAAGCGATATTCTTTGACCTTAGCTTCCTGACTTGCCTGTCTAGAATGGCTACTGGCTCCTCAACATAAGACAGATCCTCATCTAGCTGAACATAAGTGAAATCCAACACATGCGACGGGTCGCCATGGTATCTCCGGAGCATAGAGACATGAAATACAGGGTGGACTCCGGCTAGGCTAGGAGGTAAGGCCAACTCATAAGCAACCTCTCCAACACGCCTCAAAACCTCAAAAGGGCCAATAAGTCTAGGACTCAACTTCCCTTTCTTCCCAAACCTCATAATTCCCTTTATGGGCGAGACTCGAAGTAGAACCCGCTCGCCAACCATATAAGCCACATCGCGAACCTTCTTGTCCGCATAACTCTTCTGTCTAGACTGGGCTGCACGAAGTCTGTCCTGAATCACCTTGACCTTGTCCATTGCATCCTGGACCATCTCAGTACCTAGCAGCCTGGCCTCGCTCGGCTCGAACCAAACCACGGGAGAAGTGCACCTCCTACCATATAAGGCCTCATACGGTGCCATCTGAATACTAGACTGATAGCTGTTGTTGTAAGCAAACTCCACCAGTGGCAAGAAATGATCCCAAGAACCTCCAAACTCAATCAAGCATGCACGGAGCATATCTTCTAAAATCTGAATAGTGCGCTTGGACTGACCATCGGTCTGGGGGTGAAACGTTGTGCTCAGCTCCACCCGAGTGCCTAACTCCTGCTGTACGGCTCTCCAGAATTGTGAAGTGAACTGAGTGCCTCTATCTGAAATTATGGAAACTAGAATACCATGCAGCCGAACTATCACCATGATATAGATCTCCGCCAGTCGCTCCGATGAATAAGTAGTGCTCACCGGTAAGAAATGGGCGGACTTGGTCAGTCGGTCCACAATAACCCAAATGGAATCAATCTTCCTAATAGTCCGTGGAAGTCCAGATACAAAGTCCATGGTAATGTGCTCCCATTCCACTCTGGAATCTACATCTGCTGCATCAATCCACCCGGACGCTGATGCTCATACTTCACCTGCTGGCAGTTGAGGCACCTAGAAACATAATAAACTATATCCCTCTTCATCCGCCTCCACCGGTAATGTTGTCTCAAGTCCTGATACATCTTCGCGGCACCCGGATGGATGGAGTACCACGAGCTATGGGCCTCTGCTAGAATCAGCTCTTGAAGATCATCTACATTGGGCACATAAATACGCCCATGCATCCTCATAACTCCATCATCCCCAATGGTAACATCTCGAGCATCACCACGCCGAACTCTATCCTGAAGGACAAGCAAATGAAGGTCGTCGAACTAACGCTCCCTGATGCGGTCAAATAGAGAAGACCGAGAAACCACACAAGCTAGAACCCGGTTGGACTCCGAAAGATCCAGTCTAACAAACTCCATGGCTAAAGCCTAAACATCCATCGCCATAGGCCTCTGCGAAGCTGGTAGATATGCTAAACTCCCCAAACTCTCTGCCCGACGACTCAAGGCATCTGCAACCACATTAGCCTTGCCTAGATGATAGAGAATAGTAATATCATAGTTCTTCAGTAGCTCCAACCATCTCCTCTGACGCATATTCAGGTCCTTCTGCTTAAGCAAGTGCTGCAAGCTCCGGTGTTCAGTGCAGATCTCGCAAGGAACTCCATACAAGTAATGACGCCAAATCTTCAAGGCGTGAACAATGGCAGCTAGCTCCAGATCATGAACAGGATAGTTCTTCTCATGTATCTTCAACTGTCTAGACGTGTAGGCAATCACCCTACCGTCCTGCATCAATACTGCACCGAGTCCAATTCGTGAGGCATCACAATATACAGTATAGGACCCCAAACCTGTAGGACACATCAATATAGTGGCCGAAGTCAAAGCTGTCTTGAGCTTCTGAAAGCTCGCCTCACACACATCTGTCCACTGAAAATGGGCACCCTTTTGGGTCAATCTGGTCATAGGTGCTGCAATCAAAGAGAACCCTTCTACGAAATGATGGTAATAGCCCGCCAAACGAAGAAAAATGTGAATCTCAGTAGCGGAGGAGGGTCTGGGCCAACTCTCCACGGCCTCCACCTTCCTCGGATCTACTTGAATACCATCACTCGACACCACGTGGCCCAAAAATGCCACTGAAATCAACCAGAATTCACATTTAGAGAACTTGGCATATAGCTGCTTCTCCCTCGGAATCCGAAGCACTATCCTCAAATGCTGCTTGTGCTCTACCCGACTCTGGGAATATACTAGAATATCATCAATGAAAACAATACCGGTTCTTCACTGTAACCTTGTTCAGTTGACGATAGTCAATACACATACGCATAGATCCGTCCTTTTTCTTCACAAACAACACAGGGGCACCCCAAGGCAAAACACTAAGTCAAATGAAACCCCTACCCAATAACTCCTATTAATTGATCCTTCAATTCAGGAAGAGCCA
This sequence comes from Nicotiana noctiflora, assembly GCA_032618575.1. Lineage (NCBI taxonomy): Eukaryota > Viridiplantae > Streptophyta > Magnoliopsida > Solanales > Solanaceae > Nicotiana > Nicotiana noctiflora. The sequence goes on from JASVEL010004837.1 coordinate 8,750, forward strand.
TATGGTACGGTGGAATAGAAATTGGCTGAGTGCCGGCAACAAATCATTAGCAAAATCAATATCTCTGACAGGCAGCATGCTCGGGAGATTAGCAGGAAATACATCAGTAAAGTCACGTACCACAGGAATGGAATCAATAGAGGGAGTGTCAATACTGATGTCCCGCACATAAGCAAAATAAGCAGCACACCACTTCTCAACCATATGTTGAGCTCTGAGAAAGGGAATAACACGGCTAGGGGTCTGATCTAGAGTACCACTCCACTCAATATGTGGAATGCCTGTCATAGCCAGCGTCACGGTCTTGGCGTGACAATCAAGAATAGTATAATGGGGCGACAACCAGTCCATGCCCAGAATAATATCTAAATCGACCATCCCGAGCAACAATAGATCCGCTTTGGTCTCAAAACCACAAATGGTGACCAAACATGACCGATATACACGGTCCACAGAGCCAAAGAATCACCCACCGGAGTGGAAACATAAATGGGGGCACTCAAAAAATCCCGAGGCACACCCAGATGAGAAGAAAAGTAAGAAGACACATATGAAAAAGTGGAACCAGGGTCGAATAGAACCGATGCCTCCCTGTGACTAACCAGAATAATACCTGTGCTAACAAAATTAGATCCAACAGCCATAGCGCGATCAGGAATATCATAGAATCTGGCATGTCCCCTCTCTCGAGGGCGGCCCCTGGTGCCATGATCCCCGCCCCTAGCTAGCTGGGCAGGTGGAGCGGCAGCTGTATTTGGAATGATAGCTTGCTGGCCTTGAGAACCACGCTGATGCTGCGAAGACTGAGGAGGTGCTCGTCTCCTACACTTGGGGCACTCCCTAACCAGATGGCGAGTATCCCCGCACTCAAATCAAGCTCTGGGAGGATGCGGTGTCTATGTCTGACCAGCCTCGCGCCCGCTGGACTGACCCCTGGAGGTACCCCGCGCATGAGGTGTACTGGAAACTGCGGGGGGCATAATAAGGCTCCTGAGGTGCTGGAAGAACTGGAGTACTACCAGCTGCTGGCAATGCTAAATGAACTGTGCGACCGGAATAACCCCTGCCAAAACGACCGGCTGCTGAGGTGCAGGTACCAGATAAATGGCCCGACTCACGAGACCTCTTGGCCTCCCTCTCTCCCCGCTCTCTAGGGAGATATATCCGTCTCCAACTCTCTCACCATGCTGGACCGGATTGGCGGGATCAGGCCCTCAATAAATCTCTACACCCTCTCCCGGACCGTGGCTACCAAGGCTGGTACATGCCTGGCGAGACGGGTGAAACTGATAGAATACTACAATACTGACATGGAGCCCTATCGCAACCGCTCAAACTTCGAGCGCCAAGAATCCCTAAGGCTCTAAGGAACAAACTCTCTCAAAAATAGATCTCAAAACTGCGTCCAAGTCAATGAAGCAGACTCCTCTGGACTATCCAACTCATACGGCCCCACGAAACTGAAAAGTAGTGAAGGAAACCCCGCTGGTCTCCACAATCCCCATGGTACGAAGAATACGATGACACTCCTCCGGAAAACCCAATGCATCATCTGTAGCCAAACTGCTGAACACTAGAGGATCATATTTCTTGACCTCTCCAATCTACGCTGCTCGTCCTCAGAGGCAGCTGGCCCACCTCCGGGCTGTGCTGGGGCGGCAGGAGGCATAACCATAATCTATGGAACCTGTCCCACTGGCACTCGCTGCTCAGGTGTAACGGCTGCAGGAGTCTGGGCCTCTCCCCCGGCCTGGGATGTGGCTGTAGTGAGAGGAAGCAACCCTGCCTGAGCCAAAGTGCTATACATACTCATGAACTGGGCCAGGGTCTCTAGGAGTGCTGGAGTAGTAGTAGCTGTAGTCAGTGTACCAGGTGCCGGCGCTCCAACCTGATCCACCTGTGGTACCTCAGCGGCAGCGCGCGCGGGTGATGTGGCTGCACCTCGGGCGCGTCCTCATCCTCTACCTCTGTCCCGGCCTCTAATGGCGGCAATAGGGGGCGCGAGTACCTGATCGTCGTGAGTAGCACGTGTCCTCAGCATCTGTGAGAGAATGGAAAGCAGTAGTTTAGATTTGGTGCAAAAATGTCGCACGACAAGGAATCCAAAAGAAATGAAGAGTTTCCTAAATAGTTACATAGCCCCTCGTTGATAAATACAGACGTCTCCGTATCGATCAGCGAGACTCTAAGTAACCGGTCTGTGTCCCGTGACTCCTATGAACCTAGAGCTCCGATACCAACTTGTCACGACCCTAGTTCACCAATCGTGAACATGTCATGACTGCACCCACTCCCCGTGACTAGGTAAGCCTAACACATTGCGGAATATACAAGTTGTGAACTATAAACAAGAAATAACGTAAAGACGATATAATTAAGAATGTAATCTGTGCCGCTTGACACATACACTCGTCAACACACTATATAAAAATGCCACCAAGACCCGGAATCCCACGGGTAGCACAGACTAAAAGAAATACAACTGAGGCTCTACGTGTAAAGAGTATCTAAACAACGAAAAGAAGGAAAACATCTGCCAGAACTATCAGAATAGAAGGAGGGCCTCCGGATCCGCGGACGTAGCAGATCATACCTCGAGGTCTCCAAATGTGCTGCTGATATCACCTAGTATGGGCCTGTCCTGATATACCTGGATCTACACAACAAAAGGTGCAGAAGAGTAGCATGAGTACACCACGGCGGTACTCGGTAAGTGCCAAGCCTAACCTCGATGGAGTAGTGACGAGGAAGGTCAGGGCCCTACTGAGAGAAACAATAACAGAATGATAATAACAATAATAAGCAGTTTTAAATAATAATAATTCTGAAATAACAACAATAAAGTAATTACTGCAATCGTCTACAATTAAGCTAACAACAAGTAACAAAACTCAATTAACAAGTCCAGGACCTGTTGGAATTGAACCCACAGTCCCATTAACAGTATCTATTGGTCTACGGGAATCGAACACGCAGCTCATGTCTCAATACCTCAAGATGTGTCTCAATGAATCTCAGCATCTCCGGGAATCGAACCCGCAGTCCATATCTCAGTAATATATGTCAATAACTCAGGATCTCCGGGAATCGAACCCGTAGTCCATATCTCAATAATGTATCAATAAATACGGATCTCCGAGAATAGAACCCGCAGTCCACAAACAATATCACTCCGGTTCTCTGGGAATCGAACCCACAGCCCTGGGATCTCCAGGAATCGAACCCGCAGTCCACCAACACAACAATTAAAGAAATATACAGAGAGAATATAATATGCTTAACTCCAACTTCACCGAAACTAGTGCCAACAATTATCAAGAAGTTCAAGTAAGACAATTAGGCAATTAGATAGTTACATTCTAGCTAATCATGCTTTTCTAACTAATACCGGGTAAAAGTAACGATTTAATCAGCTAAAAGCAGGAATATCACTAATCGGACAATTCAAGTAAAGTGTGTGTTACAACAACCAGCGCATGTACACGCCCGCCACCTCGCGTACAAGGCATTTAAACTATCACATAATATCCTAGGGGTGAAAGTTCCCCCACACGAGGTTAGACAAGCCACTTACCTCAATTCCGGCACAAAACCGCTAAGAGACAACTCTCTTGCCGCGAATGTCGGCCTCCACATGCGTAGTATCTGATAAAAATCAATAGAATCACATCAAAATAGGCCAATTGGGCATTACCTAACCAAAACAATTCAAAATACACCAAAACCCACAAGTTGCCAAAACCCGACTTTCGATACGCTTATCGAAAAATCATGAAAGTTACATATTCGGAACCCTCGTCTCAATACGAGTCTAAGCATATAAAGTTTACTAAATTCGGACTCCATTTGCCTATTCAAACCTTTGATTTTCTAAAGTTTAAGCCTAGGGTGAAAACCCCCATTAAATACCCCAAATTCCTCCATTTTCATGAAAAACTTGCATAATATTATCAACAACAATCGTAATTGGAGTCCATAATCGATTACCTGAAGAAATCCCTTAAATCCCCCTTCAAAATCGCCCAAATCGCACCTTAAGCCGAGCACTCAATGTCTTGAAATGTTTCTGAAATTTTAACCTCTGATATAATTAATCCATCTGCGATTTCGCTTCTGCGGACTATTTTCCGCTTCTGCGGAACCACTTCTGCGACAATTTTGTCGCTTCTGCGAATCCCCTGGCCTGGCTGGCCCAATCTGCTTCTGCGAGCCCAGGGCCGCTTCCGCGAGGCCGCTCCTGCGGACAAACGCTCGCTCCTACAGATCTTTCCTCTCCTACGAATAGGAGTCCGCTTCTGCTGACTCGCTTAAGCGAGAAGCAAGACGCTCCTGCGAAATTCTCAATTCCATCTCCTGACCGCTTTTGCGGTTCCATTCTCGCACCCGCGATACCGCTTATGCGGACAAAGGACCGCCCCTGCGATTTACTCCACTTCCGCGCCCCAAATTTTGCTTCAGTGGACTCGCCTCTGCGATTCCATTTCCGCAGGGGCAAAAACTACAGAACCAGCACCAAAACCTACAATTTTCCCATGTTTTCCCCCGTTTAACCCTCCGAGATCACCTCGAGGCCCCCCGAGACCTCATCTAAACACACCAACACATCCTAATACCTTATTCGAACTTGTTCCAATCATCAAAACACGTCTAACAACATCAAAACCCATAATTCACATCGAATTCAAGCCTAAATTCCTTAAAACTTTCCGAATTACACATTCGATCTAAAACCCGACCAAACGACGTCCGAATGACCTAAGAATTTGCGGACATATCCAAAATCACATAACGAAGCTACAGAAATTGTCGGAATTCCATTCCGACCCCCGGATCAAAATCTCACCTATCGTTCGGATTCGCCAAAATTTCAAACTTCGGCATTTCAAGCCTAATTGAGCTACGGTCCTCCAAAATACATTCCGAATGCGCTCCCAACCCCGAAATCACCTAACGGAGCTAATGGAACCATCAGATTTCCGTTCCGAGGTCGTCTTAACATTGTTTTGGCTATTGTATGTTTTATGCTTTTATATCAGTGTTAAAGTCTATCGGGTGAGTTAGGAGTGATTTGGATTGGAAATGAGGCATATAGCCTTTGTGAAGGAAACTTGAATAAGGAAAGTCAACCTGGAGTTGACTATTTGGTTAGAGGGCTCGGAATCGGATTGTGATGATTCGGTTAGTTCGGGAGGTGATTTGTGACTTAGGGGAGCAATCGGAATTGAATTTGGAGGCCGGTGTAGAAATAGGCTTGAATTGGCTAAGGTTGAATTTTGGCGAAATCCGAACGGTAGGTGAGATTTTGATCCGGGAGTCGGAATGGAATTCCGACGGTTGCAGTAGCTTCGTTATGTGATTTTGGATATGTCCGCAAATTATTAGATCATTCGGACGTTGTTTAGTCGGGTTTTTGATTGATTGTGTAATTCGGAATGTTTTAAGGAATTTAGGCTTGAATTCGATGCGAATTATGGGTTTTGATGTTGTTAGACATGTTTTGAGGATTGGAGCAAGTTCGAATAAGGTATTAAGATGTGTTGGTGTGTTTGGATGAGGTCCCGGGGGCCTCGGGGTGTTTTCGGATGGTTAAACGGGAGAAAATGTGGAAAATTGCAGGTTTGGGGTTATGGTTCTGTTGTTTTCGCTCCTGCGGAAATGGGGGCGCAGGAGCGAGTCCGCAGAAGCGGATACTGGAGCGCAGAAGCGCTGTTGATCGCGGAAGCGGAGCTGGGCCCGCAGGGGCGGCACCGCTGGTGCGGAAGGTGAGCCGCAGAAGCGGCCCAGGGCCATGAGGTGAAGGACCGCAGAAGCGGAAGGGTAGCCGCTTAGGCGAGTCCGCAGAGGCGGACGCCTAGTCGCAGAAGCGGGAAACCCCGCAGGAGCGAAAGAATTTCCGCAGAAGCGGACGCGCAGGGGCGGTCCATGGATCGCAGGAGCGGGATTGGCCAAATAGGCCTGGGTTCGTAGAAGCGACCAATTGGTCGCAGAAGCGGTTCCGCAGGGGCGGAAAATGGTCCGCAGAAGCGAAAATCGCAGTGAATTAATTGTATCAGAAGTTAGAAAATTTCAGAAACATTTCACACATTTGGGTCTCGGCTTTAGAGGCGATTTGGGCGATTTTGAAGAGAAACTCAAGGGAAATCATCAAGTAATCAACTATGGACTTAAACTATGATTAGTATTGGTAATATTATGCAATTATATCATGAAAATGGAGGAATTTGGGGTAATTTATGGAGGATTTAGCCGTAGGCTTGAACTTTAGAAAATCAAGGTTTTGAATGTGCAAATGGAGTCCGAATTTGGTAAAATTGATATGCCTAGACTCGTATTGAGATGAGGGTTCCGAATATGTGACTTTTGTAATTTTTCGAGAAGCGTACCAAAAGTCGGGTTTTGACAAGAATTTTGATGTAAATTGAGTTGTACTGATTGGGTGTCGTCCCATTGGCTTGATTTGTTGTATTTCTACTGTATTTTATCAGATTCTACGCGTGCGGAGCTTGATTCTCGTGGCAAGGGAATTTCGGAGTAGTCGTCGCGCCGTATTGAGGTGAGTAATAGATGTGGGTGATGACCGACGGGTTCGAAACCCCGGTATACCACTTTGTGACGCTGTATAGCGGCGAGACACGTACTCTCTTGTGAGTGCGGGGTCGATTGTGATTGGGGACTATGGCTTAGTCCGACTTGTTGATATTGTGTTATGATATTAGGCTATTCTTGAGCCGTCGAACCTCCTTCTCGGATGGTTGCATATTATACTGTGATATCGGCTACTCTTGAGCCGTTGAACCCACTTCTTGGGTGGTTGAGTATACTTGTGGGCCGTGAGCCAGTCATTGAATCCCGCGAGGATCGTTATCATTGTCTTATCATATTGACATGCTAGTTACTACCAGTCCGTAGCTATTTCCAAATCTCTGGAACTTGATATTACTGTTTTCAACTGAAAAATGATAAAAGATGTTTTCAAAACTACTTTTGAGCTCGCGAGGCTGTATTTGTATATTAGTTGACTGGTAGTGGATGGGGCTGCGCGCCGCAGCGGTATATATGTTGGATCGGACTACACGCCGCAGTAATATTGTGCTTGGGCTGTAGGAGCCCCTCCGGAGTCTGAACCCCCGCAGTGAGCACGGGTACCCAAATTGGATCGGGCTACGCGCCGTAGCGGTCATATCATGCATTGCATTGCATTTAGCTACATCTGCTAGCTGTTATACTGTTTTGCTGGTACTTATTGGTACAGGTACAGTTGATATTGATTCTGTGACAGGGTATTCGATTACGGCTTTACATAGTGCTTTATTGCGGATTTTTTATCTGCGCTGTCTTACCCTTGTTTATTACCACTGAGTCTGGCAGTACTCATTTTACTCCCTGCACCTTGTGTGCAAATCCAGGTACCTCTCAGCAGTGATCCAGTAGCTGTGCGAGGCGACATTTATGGATATTCGAGGTAGCTGCAGAGTCCGCAGGACCCGATATTCCTTCTTATTGTCTCTTGATTTTGCATTGACTTTTCTTTCCGCACTTGGTATCTTGTAAACCTTTATACACTCATGTTCAGTAGAGGCTCATGACTCTTGACCCTTCGGTCCATGGGAGTTGGTATATTTTAGTTATTGGTTCCCCGCTGTTGGTATATGTATCACTATTGTTTCATATTTTGATATGCTTAAATGGGATAGAACGAGCTTCTAGCTCCGTTCTTGTTGTTGATTGGTCAGGCTGGCTTAGCAATGTGCTGGGCGCCATCACGACCGGATTTGGGATTGTGACAAGTTGGTATCAGAGCCTAGGTTTACTAGGCCTCATGAGTCTTGAGCCGGTTAGTAGAGTCTTGTGGATCGGTACGGGGACGCCTGTACTTATCCTCGGGAGGCTGCGAACCTTTAAGAAACACTTCACATTTCTTGGAATTCTTATCGTGCGCACTTGATTCAGCTTGAGATATAATTTTTGAAATTCCTTCCACACGTCTGTGTACGCATCGAGCGCTCAGTAATGTAATTGCCTTATGGTTTGTGATTTCCTCGAACGAGGGGCGAGATATAATCTTTGTGAGTTCATGTTGGGCCAGTCAGGATGACTTGAGGCTAGACCTTGTTTATGACTTGAGCATCGAGGTGCTGATTTTGTGAGTTGTGGCAATAGATAATGTATTGAGGGTTTGAAACCCCGTATTTCCACTATACAGTGCTGTGCTAAGATGGATCACGCGTCATGTGACGAGTGTGGTGGTATTGTGACTGGGGATTTGGACTTGATCCTTCCCAATTGATATATTACTATGTATAATGACTGAGACTGGCTTATATCTATGTATTTGGGCTAGTAGCCATGTTTGGGGCCTTGTGCCGATCTCTAGAGTATTAGGGAGGCTTACTAATGGATGAGCTGTTAATTTTTTGACTCTTGTCTAATCTGTTGTGTAGCCCCAAGCTATGGGCGTGGTGAATAATTATCATATCTCGTAATTGGAAGGTAAAGTGCCTTATGTGTAGTGGAGCGAGTTTAAACTCAGGAAGACTAAAGTGATTTTGCTATGTGTATCCTGGTGGAAGGTATTATGATGAAATGCTAAATTGAGAAGAAGTAGGAGGGTTGATCCTCATGTGTAATTGAAAGGTATTTGATATGTGTTATGATTCGAGCAGGTACAGCGCAAGTTCAAGTATAAATTGTGATAATATGATTCGTATATTATTGAGATTTAGTGTTGTTGAAATACATTGTGATATCTTGTTGAGTTGTGGATGTATTGTTTGAATGGTTTGGTGATTCTCTGGCAGGTGGATAGGCCAATTTACAAAGGAAACTCTGCCGAAATTTTTGGAAAATTTGGGACTTAGAAAAGATTTTTGTCACCTAAAGAGTGGCGTAACTGTTGTGTGTGAATGAATGCAAGAATTGCAAAAGAATTAATATTTCTGATGATTCGAACCTCCGCCAAAGCTTGTAAATGACTTGAGTTTAATCTAACTAGAACTTTGTTGCATCATTTAAGTAAGAATGCTATGAGTGGCTAAAAGTGCTTTGATGTATGACTCTGAGCTAAGTTGGGGAGGTTGTTATTGATTAACTGATTGCACTATCGTGTGCTGTGTTGGCTCTGTCTCTAGGTATGTTGGGGAATTTTGATAAAGGTTATGGTGCTTCGTAGATATGAAGAAATACTATGATGGTATGAAACTTACATTGGTAAAGACTGTTCGGTGTATATAAAAGGAAGATAGCTAATTGTATCTGTATGTAATCATGTTCTGCGGTGTCAGAGTTTAGCAAGGCACGAGTGGTCCTGTTCAATAAGATAGTTGAATTACAGCTGAATAAGGGTGAATGATGCCCGAGAATTGTTTTTTGGTGTTCAAGATTTTACTTGTAACAGTCAGGTGTCTTAAGATTGTGCATGTGGCTAAAGACGCTGGTTTCGTTAGAATAAATCAAGACTTGTGTTATATTATGTGAATGATGGGATTCTATGTAACCTTATGTGAAGGTAATGATACTAATTCAAAAATCGCATGAAGTTCTTCAAAACAAGTATTGTAGAATGTGGTACTCCTGGGAAATATTGAGAGTGGCATATGGGTTTTAGACCGTGTGTTCTTATGTACGAGTCTCGTGCGGTAACATGAGTTGAGTTATGGTAGTGCTACAGTAAAGGCTAATACTAAGTTAAAGATGGTTCAGAAAAGAAATTGAGTAAATGGAGCAACTTGTTAATAAATCAAAGCGGTGTGATAAGGAATACGATTAATTCCTGGTAGGTGTTTGAAGTAATGAGTCTTGCAGATATTGTGCAACAAAGCTCTTGAGCGCTAGCAGTTGTGTAACTTGATATGGGTATAAGGACTCAGTCCTGGCAGTTTAACTTATGCAATGTAATTGGGAGAAAGAGTTTATGATGTGTTTTACCGTGGTTTGAAATTGAGTGTATTTTTCCTGTTGGTATGCCAGGCTTGGAATGTGTAATGAGTTTTCTCTATATGGGATCATGAAATCCCTTGACTAGTTGAGTGCGCCGATGTTTGTGGTGTAGGAAAGGAATATGAATTTCCATGTTATCTTAGTGTGGTATGGTATATGCGATGTGTTATGGAAAGTTGATAATGGCATATTCAAGGTTTTGTGATCAGTTCATAATATATGGGGAGTCATTAAAATTATTTAGCAGCGCGGGCAGCTGCAGGTGATTTAAAGAATCGATCTTTCTGGTGATAAAAGAAAATGGTACTGCTATTCTAGTAATTTGGCAGGGTATATGGTCCAAAAGGACAAGGTAATGTAAACTGATAATATCCAGTGGTATGGTGGTATTCTCTTGTTGGATCGACTATAATAACCGAGTCGTTGATGGCATAGTGAAATTTCTGAATGGCTTTCGTGGTATGAATAGACACTTGATGTGCGTTATGTATTTGTACAATGAAGTACGAGATCAGGCATTGTGATTCATGTGTTATATATGTGTTGGAGACTTGAAGTTCTCGTTAGTCCGCCTATGCAGTGGTTGTATATCATGTGTATCGACACCGTTTTGTGATTATCAAAAATCAGAAGCTCTAGTGGCTTTCTTTCTCAACTTGATATGACGAATTTGGATTATGATACTTGATTGCTGACTGGTCATCAATGGGCCAGGTTGTCTAGACTAATATGATATAGACTATAATGGTATGTCACAAATGGTGTAGCAGAGTGCATCAGAGTATGCTCCAGCGAGGTAGTTGTACCTCAGGACCAGCAGACGACTGGTGGGTATTGCTTTGTCGGTTGGGCCTTCGTGGTGGATATCAGTGCAGAGGTTTCTATCGTTGATTTGGTTCTGGTATTGAGTAACTTTGTCGAATATGTTTCTTGTGGCCGAACTTGAGGCTATATATCTTTACCATAATGAGCCATTTGACTCGACGCGCATTTTTTTGGCGAGGGTTCTATATGGATCGGGTGGCGCGGCGCCACATGTACTGTTATTTGGATCGGGTGGCACGCCGCCACGGGTATGTCATTGGAGCAGGTCACACGCCGCAACAGTGTAATGTGAACATAGAGTTAGTTATATATTACCTGGTATACAATACTTCCTAGCTTCTGAGGAAAAGTCCATATTGAGTATCGCTTGGCGAATGGCACATCGGTTGTGTCCTTTCAAGATGTGATAGCATACATTAATTGTTTCACCGTGGGTGAGGTTGATTGCCTGGGTTCAGACCTAGATCTGTGCGTGGATGACCTTTTTGAGCTTGGTAACTTGAGGTTTTTCATGAGTAATAGTGTTTGGATAGAATCGTGAATTGTGGCAAGGCCACGTGATGTTATGACCTCTCGAGGAGGATTCGGGTACTCTATTTCTATAATGCAAGACACGATCTCAGTTCTATGTTATGAGGGTACAAAGGAATTGTTACAACTCTTTTATTTGAGTCAGTTGTCGTGATTTGAGTATGTTCAGACGTTTTTATTGGAGCCTGTGTTGTGCTCGTCGTGGATTAGGCCGGTGTTGAGGTGTCATAGCACCAGTGCGGTGTGTTATAATCAAAATGATCGTTGGAGCCAATAATGAGTGTGAGTATATCTGATTCCAGCTGGTTAGAAAGGTAATATCGAGGTTCAGCTCTGAAATCTATTGTGGTATCAGTTAAAAAGGGAAATGGATTCATGAATGGGTGACCTGAAAGATGGATTCGATATATCGCGTGTTCGGTTGCCGTGGGCAGTATATGAAGGTGTTGGACTAAGACTTTAGCTAATGAGAAAGGTTCTTTCTGCTAGTATTTGGTTATTGTGGCCAGTTGTTGTGATTAGAGAATTTCATCTCGAGTGATTGGGTTATTGATATATCATATGATCTCGCCCGAAGTAGTGAGTATGGGTTATTGCAGTGGATTCGAGTATATCCTGAGTATAGGCATGGGATTAGCATTTGCCATATGATTTCAGAAAGTGCAATGTGGTTTATGGTTCAGATGGTCTGTGAAATTTCAGCTAAATGGTGTTTTCGGACTTATGTGAGATAGGGTGACGTATGATCGCCCGAATATATGCTTGGTAAGGTCAATCAGCTATTGGGTTGCTTCTAGTACAACTCTGGGTTCGCTCGAGGATGAGCGTTTGCTTAAGTTGGGGAGAATGTGATGACCCGGCCTGTCGTCACGGGAATTACCACCTCGTTATGTTGTAATTACATGTTTTATGCTTTCATATCAGTGTTAAAGTCTATCGGGTGAGTTAGGAGTGATTTGGATTGGAAATGAGGCATATAGCCTTTGTGAAGGAAACTTGAATAAGGAAAGTTAACCCGGAGTTGACTATTTGGTTAGAGGGCTCGAAATCGGATTCTGATGATTCGGTTAGTTTCGGGAGGTGATTTGTGACTTAGGGGAGCGATCGGAATTGAATTTGGAGGCCCGGTGTAGAAATAGGCTTGAATTGGCTAAGGTTGAATTTTGGCGAAATCCGAACGGTAGGTGAGATTTTGATCCGGGGTCGGAATGGAATTCCGACAGTTGCAGTAGCTTCGTTATGTGATTTTGGATATGTCCGCAAATTTTTAGATCATTCGGACGTTGTTTAGTCGGGTTTTTGATTGATTGTGTAATTCGGAATGTTTTAAGGAATTTAGGCTTGAATTCGATGCGAATTATGGGTTTTGATGTTGTTAGACGTGTTTTGAGGATTGGAGCAAGTAAGAATAAGGTATTAAGATGTGCTGGTGTGTTTGGATGAGGTCCGGGGGGCCTCGGGGTGTTTTCGGATGGTTAAACGGGAGAAAATGTGGAAAATTGCAGGTTTGGGGGTTCTGGTTCTGTTGTTTTCGCTCCTGCGGAAATGGGGGCGCAGGAGCGAGTCCGCAGAAGCGGATACTGGAGCGCAGAAGCACTGTTGATCGCGGAAGCGGAGCTGGGCCTGCAGGGGCGGCACCGCTGGAGCAGAAGGTGAGCCACAGAAGCGGCCCAGGACCATGAGGTGAAGGACCGCAGAAGCGGAAGGGTAGCCGCTTAGGCGAGTCCGCAGAGGCAGACGCCTAGTCGCAGAAGCGGGAAACCCCGCAAGAGCGAAAGAATTTCCGCAGAAGCGGACGCGCAGGGGCGGTCCATGGATCGCAGGAGCAAGATTGGCCAAATAGGCCTGGGTTCGCAGAAGCGACCAATTGGTCGCAGAAGCGGTTCCGCAGGGGCGGAAAATGGTCCGCAGAAGCGAAAATCGCAGTGAGTTAATTATATCAGAAGTTAGAAAATTTCAGAAACATTTCACACATTTGGGTCTCGGCTTTAGAGGCGATTTGGGCGATTTTGAAGAGAAACTCAAGGGAAATCATCGGGTAATCAACTATGGACTTAAACTATGATTAGTATTGGTAATATTATGCAATTATATCATGAAAATGGAGGAATTTGGGGTAATTTATGGAGGATTTAGCCCTAGGCTTGAACATTAGAAAATCAAGGTTTGAATGGGCAAATGGAGTACGAATTTGGTAAAATTGATATGCTTAGACTCGTATTGAGATGAGGGTTCCGAATATGTGACTTTTGTAATTTTTCGAGAAGCGTACCGAAAGTCGGGTTTTGACAACTTTGGGAATTTTGATGTAAATTGAGTTGTATTGATTGGGTGTCGTCCCATTGGCCTAATTTGTTGTATTTCTACTGTATTTGATCAGATTCTACATGTGCGGAGCTTGATTCTCGTGGCAAGGGCATTTCGGAGTAGTCGTCGCGTCGTATTGAGGTGAGTAATAGATGTGGGTGATGACCAGCGGGTTTGAAACCCCGGTATACCACTTTGTGACGCTGTATAACAGCGAGACACGTACTCTCATGTGAGTGCGGGGTCGATTGTGATTGGGGACTATGGCTTAGTCCGACTTGCTGATACTGTGTTATGATATTAGGCTATTCATGAGCCGTTGAACCTCCTTCTCGGATGGTTGCATATTATATTGTGATATTGGCTACTCTTGGGCCGTTGAACCCCCTTCTTGGGTGGTTGAGTATACTTGTGGGCCGTGAGCCAGTCATTGAATCCCGCGAGGATCGTTATCATTGTCTTATCATATTGACATGCTAGTTACTACCAGTCCGTAGCTATTTCTTTTATCATGCTATTTCCAATCTCTGGAACTTGGTATTACTGTTTTCCAACTGAAAAATGATAAAAAGGTTTCAAAACTACTTTTGAGCCTGCGAGGCTGTATTTGCATATTAGCTGACTGGTAGTGGATCGGGCTGCGCGCCGCAGCAGTATATATGTTGGATCGGACTGCACGCCGCAGTGATATTGTGCTTGGGCTGTAGGAGCCCCTCCGGAGTCTGAACCCCCACAGTGAGCACGGGTACCCAAATTGGATCGGGCTACGCGCCGTAGCGATCATATCATGCATTGCATTGCATTTAGCTACATCTGCTAGCTGTTATACTGTTTTGCTGGTACTTATTGGTACAGGTACAGTTGATATTGATTCTGTGACAGGGTATTCGATTACAGCTTTACATAGTGCTTTATTGCGGATTTCTTATCTGCGCTGTCTTACCCTTGTTTATTACCACCGAGTCTGGCAGTACTCATTTTACTCCCTGCACCTTGTGTGCAGATCCAGGTACCTCTCAGCAGTGATCCAGTAGCTGTGCGAGGCGACATTTGTGGATATTCGAGGTAGCTGCAGAGTCCGCAGGACCCGATATTCCTTCTTACTGTCTCTTGATTTTGCATTGACTTTTCTTTCCGCACTTGGTATCTTGTAAACCTTTATGCACTCATGTTCAGTAGAGGCTCATGACTCTTGACCCTTCGGTCTATGGGAGTTGGTATATTTTAGTTATTGGTTCCCCGCTGTTGGTATATGTATCACCGTTGTTTCATATTTTGATATGCTTAAATGGGATAGAACGAGCTTCTAGCTCCGTTCTTGTTGTTGATTGGTCAGGCTGGCTTAGCAATGTGTTGGGCGCCATCACGACCGGATTTGGGGTCGTGACATGGAACCATCAAATTTCTATTCCGAGGTAGTCTTAACACTATTCCGACTACGGGCGATTTTCCAACTATAAAGCTTCCATTTAGGGACTAAGTGTCCCAAAATACTCCAAATTCCAGAACCGACCCTCCCGGCAAACCACAATAGCAGAAAAGAAATTAGGGGAACAGTTAAATTGGGGATCCGGGCGTAATTTTATAAAACAATCGGCCGGGTCATTACAGTTGACGATGCATGGCTGGATATGCGTGCCTCAATGTTGATGGCCTTCGTGAGTTAATATTGGAGGAGGCCCATAGCCCGCGGTATTCTATCCATCCAGGTGCCGCGAAGATGTACCAGGATTTGAAACAGCATTATTGGCGGAGAAAAATGAAGATTGATATTGTGATTCATGTAGCACGGTGCCTCAATTGTCAGCAGGTCAAGTACGAGCATCAGAGGCCCGGTGGCGTGTTTCAGCATATTGATATTCCCAAGTGGAAGTGGGAAAGAATCACTATGCACTTTGTTAGTGGACTCCCTCAGACAGCGAGGAAGTTTGATTCAGTTTGGGTGATTGTAGATAGGTTGACCAAGTCAGCTCACTTCATTCTTGTGTGTACTATGTGAGCACGTGATTTTTGCACAAGGCAATAAAATTCCAAAATTAAAATAAATAATATTTTTTGAGTGCAATTGCATGTCCTGATTGAAATTAGATACATTTGTGTGTTTGAATTATTAAAATTAGAAAATAAAAAAAATAGGTATTTTGAATTAATGTAATCTAAGGAAAAAATCAACAAATAAAGAGCATTAATAGCGAAAATTATAGAAAAATAGTAGAAAATTACCAAAAAATGTCAGAAATTAGTAAAGGTAGGAAATTGAGTAATTTAGATAATACAAAACAAAACAAGAGAAAAAATGAAATACAAAATAAATTATCACAAAAATAATTGAAATACCAAGAAAATAGAGAAATATAATAAGATTGGACCAAAAGAATTTAGAAATAGTGGCCCAAACATATTGGCCCAAAGGACCGGTCCGTCTGATCCAAAGCAAAGGCAAATCTCAGTCGTTCATCCGTTCAAATCCAACTGCGGAGATATTAACTGAGTATTAATTAGTTTATTAAATCTGAGATTGAATCTCAGCCGTCCAAAGCTTGTGATCTAACGGGTGAGAGCGGATCTCTTATCTAGCAAAGACGACACCTTTTGGCAATGATCAATCCTGGCCATTGATCATCAATGATCCAACGGCCAAGAGATTATCAACCCCTTCGAGTATATAAGGCCAATGTCTCTATGAGACCAGCCATTTTACACCCTTTCCTAACCCCAGCCGCCATTCTTTCTCCTCTCCTCTTCTTCTCCTTCATCTTCTTCATTAGCCGCCGGCCATGGAGATTGTCACCTCCACGGCGGTCTCCGGCCACATCTCATCTCCCTCATCTTCTCTTATCTTCTCCTTCATCTCAAACCTTACCCAAAACTCCATGAAACCCTAAAATCCGTTCATCTTTTGAAACTTCGGTCATCGGAGTTCACCGCCGATGACCAAAACCATGCGAACCCTTCCGAGCTTGACACTATAGCACCATCACCACCAGATCTACCACCTCCTGTACCCAGTTTCCCTCGAATCTCCCTCCTCCGTCTCAAATATTCAAAGATAGGTCGCCGAAAACCTAACTCTGACGACTTTAAACGAACCCACCCCAAAGTTCTCACCTTTCTTACTTTCTAAAACACCTACCATAACCAGAAGACTCCAAATATGAGTCTTGTGTGAGAAAAGAAAACCAGAAAAGAAAAATAAAGAAAAAGAAAAGAGAAACTGGGAAAAAGAAAAGTAGAAAAAGAAAAGGAAAATGGGAAAGCTCAGGGGACAGTCCCTGCAAGCTAATTTCCCTTTCCCTTCTTGTTTTGCTTTCTTTACTGTTTTGTTTACCATTTCTTGTTATTTTCTGTGTGTTCAGCATGTTTCTTCTGATAAGTTAGTCGTATGAATAAACTGCATGTTTAGACTAGGTTTTTAGTCTTTGAAAAGTTTTTATTTGTTTGTTTTGTTTTATCTGTTTAAAATCTATTCTTCTTTATCTATCTTCATATGTTTTCTCTTAGTATAATAGACTGCATGTTTAGATTACGTTTTGTCTTTAAGAAATCTTGTTTGTTTGTTCTGATTTTTCTTATCTTTGTTTCGTATCTTTCATTTATATCACTAGTATGTTTAGATTGGGGATTTTTGCCTTTAAGAATTTTTTTGTTTGTTCTATTTCTTCGTGTTTACTCGGTTTAAGGGTTACTTGTTGTGTCTATTTTGTTTTAAGCTTGGTTTTTCTCTGATTAACATCACTTCATGCCTATCTTTGATCTTTGCAAACCATGTTCTCTTCTGAAACTCCTTATTAGTTTTACCTATATGTGTTTATGTCAAGAACATTTTAAGTATGGTTTGGGATATTCAGTGGTTCATTAAGTATAACGAAGTTTTGAATATGCTTGTTTAATGACTAATTGACACTATGTTATGAAATTTGAGTTTGTAAGTCTATTGATTGAGATTCAACAATATTCAACTCTTTTCTTTGAATTTTGATTAATTGATAAACAATTCTGATTTCATTGGCTATGTGTGCAATTATTTGTAAAACTGGCTATGTTTGCAACAGCCTTGTGTTAAGTGAATACTGTTAACACCTATCATGCCTAGGCGAATTGGTTATAGTTGAAGTAGTATTAAAACTTATAAGTGGTTGAAATTGAAACATGTGTTAAGTGTCTTAGAATAGGTTAAAAATGAAAAAAATCACAAATAGGCTATAAGTTAAATAAATGACCAAGAGTGGTCAGTTTTGCAACTGACCTACTTTGTTAGGTCTCACACACTGGCTAAAACTTAAAATAGGCCAGTGGTGTAATAAAACTTGGGTTAAGTCTGAAAGATTAGACTTACCAAGGCCCTGCTTAACCCATGACACAGGTAGCTAGACTTGCAATGGTCTTAGCCATGCCCGTGTTCAGTAATGGGCCCCGATTGCAAAGCCAAGTCCAATCTTTGGACTGGCAAGTTCAATAAGCAGGCTAGTCCTGCAAATTAGAATAAATAACAGAAATGAAGCAAAACTGGTTAAAATTGAAATAAGTCTTAAAGTCTGATGTGGCCTATTCTTAAATACTCATACAAAGGTTGGCCATTAGTTAAATAAGAGCTTAATCTCTGAAAATCTGACCTAGGTAGGTCGGGTAATTAATCAATGCCTTTAAGGGCATATAAGGAACTTGAAATGGCAAAAAGGTATTTAATAGAGCCTATAGGGATATATAAGACATTTGGGCTCCTGATTTCTGCAATTCTGCATAGAATTAAGGGTATATTGGCCCCAAAATGGTATATTAAGCTTGGTTGTTCTCTGATTAACACCCCTTCATGCCTATCTTTGATCTTTGCAAACCATGTTCTCTTCTGAAACTGCTTATTTAGTTTTACCTATATGTGTTTATGTCAATAACATTTTAAGTATGGTTTGGGATTTTCAGTGGTTCGTTAAGTATAAGGAAGTTTTGAATATGCTTGTTTAATGACTAATTGACACTGTGTTATGAAATTTGAGTTTGTAAGTCTATTGATTGAGATTCAACAATATCCAACTCTTTTCTCTGAATTTTGATTAATTGATAAATAATTCTGATTTCATTGCCTATGTGTGCAATTATTTGTGAAACTGGCTATGTTTGCAACAGCCTTGTGTTAAGTTAATTCTGTTAATACCTATCATGCCTAGGTAGATTGGTTATAGCTGCAGTAGTATTAAAACTTATAAGTGGTAAAAATTGAAACATGTGTTAAGTGTCTTAGAATAGGTTAAAACAGAAAAAAAATCACAAATTGGCTATAGTAAAATAAATGACCAAGAGTGGTCAGTTTTGCAACTGACCTACTCTGTTAGGTCTCACACACTGGCTAAAACTTAAATAGGTCAGTGGTGTAATAAAAATTGGTTTAACTCTGAAAGATTAGACTTACCAAGGCCCTGCTTAACCCATGATCACAAGTGGCTAGACTTGCAAAGGTCTTAGCCATGCATGTGTTCAGTAATGGGCCCCAATTACAAAGCCAAGTCCAATATTTGGACCGGCTAGTTCTTAAATAGGATAATAAGAAGGCTAGTCCTGCAAATTAGTTTAAATAACAGAAATGAAGCAAAACTGGTTAAAATTGAAATAATTCTTAAAGTCTGATGTGGCATGTTCTTAAATACTCATACAAAGGTTGGCCATCAGTTAAATAAGAGCTGAATCTCTGAAAATCTGACCTAGGCAGGTCGGGTAATTAATCAATGCCTTTAAGGGCATATAAGGAACTTGAAATGGCAAAAAGATAGATTAAATAGAGCCTATAGGGATATATAAGACATTTGGGCTCCTGATTTCTATAATTCTGCATAGAATTAAGGGTATATTGGACCCAAAAGGTAATTCAGTAAAAAACAATAACAAGTAGGGGAACCTTAGTAAAAGCCCCAAAATGGAATCAAATAGAACCTTCCAGCACATGCTGGAAGGGATCTTGTAACAGAATTGGGGTTTAAAATGTAAGATTTGGTAAAATAGGAGGGGAGGGAAATAGAATTATTCTCTACTTTTTCCCCCCAAAATTTCACCTCTCTACACCTATAAATTCCTTCATTTAGGACTAGTTTGGAGGCTGGATTTTGGAAAACAAAATTTTCAGAAAACATTCTACACTAAATAGCAATAGTTGCCTAGTTTTCTCTAGCTAATGTTCACATTTGGAGTTGTTTGGAATTTCTGCTCATCTTGCTGGGTTTTCTAGTTGCTATTGCCGTGTTATTATCCGTTCATCTGGATTTCAATACTTCACTGTTGCATTTCCTGTCGAGTCTAACTACTATGCCTATTTCATCTCCCCTTAGAACTCATCGAGTTATTTTGCTGAATCGGGTACACATTTGTTCAAGGCTATGTAATGAAGAAGCTATGATGAAATGAAGTTTCAAGTTTTAAAATCTCTGATTATCTTCTGCATTTTCTGTTTTTCTAATTAGCTGTCTAGCATTAATTTTGAATTGTAATTCATTAGTGTATCATTGTATGTATAAGTGAAAGCTCTGACAAAAACAATGTAATATGTAGTGAATGGTAGTAGTATAGTCGCAGTAGTAAAATTCCCTGAGTTAATAGGTAAAAATCATAAAACATGGCTAAATAACCCTGACATGAATCGATAACAGCAAGTTCGCAGTAGTAATTTCAATCAGCTTACGTAGGTAGTCTGATTTAGAGATTGATATATAGATTTGAATAAGTTTAATAGAGAAACAACCAGATGAAGTAATAACTCAGATGAGACTGACTTTGTGATATCAAACAAGCTAGATTCATAGTAAACCCAATAGTATAACCGTGCACTTGTGAATGACTCATTTTAGTTTTAAGTAATCTGAATATTGTATAAAAGTAGTTTAACCATTTAGATTAGTCACGCTTTATATAGTTAAATAATCTACTAGTCTCATAGTTAATAGGTAATTCAGATACTGATTATGAATTCATTACTAGAAAACAAATGGTAAAAGCAGTCTATTAGTTCAGCTCTCATGTACATTAGACAGTTGTGATCTAAAGTTAACATTGATAATTTGTATAGCGATTTCTCCTTGATAAATAAAGTGCAATTTGAATTCATTCTTAATTCCAGATTTTGTTCTTGTTGTAAGTTTTTCGTTTCTGTTTTCATTGCCACTGCTTCAATTTGGTCTGGGCCTAATGTACGACGTAGGCCTGGACTGTATTCGAAAATTCACTGGGCCATTGAATGAAAGCCCAAATCAGGTCAGGGTCATTAAGACCCAGATATATATGATAATCTGTTAAGTATTAATCTAGAAGTCCAGGCCCAATACCAATGGAAAACAACAATGGCCTGGACCCACTTCTGGAATTATAGTTGATTAAAAATGACTAAGGGAAAAACAAAAATCGGAAAACATAGTATATACATATTAGGATTGGACTATAAAATTAAATTGGGATGAGCCTCACACAATAACAAAACAGTGGGGCCCCCTTTAGTAACAAAGTGACATATACAATAGATTCGGGAAGGTTAATAACGAATTCCATAGCCTCTCCCAAAAGATTTAAAGCCCTTAGACACTATTTAGGCACGATTTAATATACTTTCTCTAATACGAGTGTGCACTTGGTGCAACTCAAATCCTAAATCCCGGCGAAGCCGAAATGTATTAAAAGTCACAGGCGTACTAGTTGTGGTGTGACCCGAAATACGTTTTCGCGACGTCGCAATTCTTAAAAAATATCAAAGTTGGAGACACATACATATTGTTTAAAAACGTATAACAAGTCATATAAAATTGATAACGACGGTTGAGCGACCGTGTTGAAACCGCGGAATCTGGGAGTGCCTAACACTTTCTCCCGGGTTAACAGAATTCCTTATCCAAGTGTCTGTTTCGCGGACTGTAATAACAGAGTCAATTTCCTCGGATTCGGGATTAATCGGTCACTTGGGACACCATTATCTTCCCAAGTGGCGACTCTGAAAAAATTAAACAAAATCCTGAACCAATTGTCCTTTATTTGGAAAGACTCCTTCCTCTTTGTTATTATATCCTTCTCGGGTATTTGAACACTGAGGTATACCCAACGTATCTTTTCAAAAGGATCGTAAAAATGGGTAGAAAAAAGGGAGGTGTGACAGCTCTGGCGACTCTGCTGGGGATAAGCAACCCAGAACTTTGGTTTTAGGGTTTAAGAATGCGAGCTCATTAGAATCGACGTCCTCGATATTATTTGACTTTGTTATATGCTTTGAACAACATGCTATATGTTTTACTGCTTTGATATTATGTGGATTGTATATATAAATTGTGCCGAAAACCCTTCTCTTCTTCACCCCCGATGATGTGCTTACTGGTTGAGACACCACTTTCTGTTAAGTCACACCTAAATTAAGAAATAGAGGGCGGATAAGTTACAAAGCCGATTGTCTCCGTGGGTCACCGGTACGTAGCCCCCTCCTCGATCCGATTTGTCCACTCGGGTACACGGTATAGCACCATATGAAACCATAAGATATTGAACATAGGTCTAGGATGATTATTTTCTTCGTAACTGACTTATGGGACTCAACACAGGGGTTGGGTCCGTCTAGGACAGGTGACCTGGTAATTAAATACCGAGCATACTATGTGTTGCATTTTTAATTGTCTTTGATCGTTAGGCGAACCGGAAAAATTCCCGAGAATAGCAAAAAAAGGAAAATGAAAAAATGAAAAAAAAAGAGAGAGAACTAGTGATAAAAGAGTTATTGGAAAATCCGGAAATCTGGAAAATTAGAAAAATAGCTTTGTTTAAAATAATTGGTCAATTAATCTGACCGAACTATGCAGGTTTGATTCTCGCCATTAGGTGGGATACGTAGGCAACCCTTGAACGGGTCAAACCAACCTTTAGAAAAAGACCAAAAAATATTTTAGTTTCAAATAATCGAGGTGATTGCTATTTTTGGAAATAGCCGAATGTTCCGAAAGGACGCCGGAAGGCTATTTTGGCAAAAATGCCCATTTCGAAAGTCATGTTTCCCCTTTTCAAAATGAAAATTTGATTTGAAAAATATTTTTCCTTTTTTTTCTAAATAAAATCACCTTAATAAATGTGCAGGATGAGCACGATACAGAATGAACCCTTCACTCTAATGAATAGAATCACTTTAGAGCTAAGACTATGGTGGAACGACATGGGATAGGAAGGACAAAATTGGGTCAAATGCTACTTAAAGGATCTTACGGGTTTAATGGACATAATTCCCTGAGGCGATATAATCCGAGGACTTGTCACATGCTGGGATCCGGCGCACAACGTTCTATATTTATCGGACTTTGAACTCACTCTCACTCTTGAGGAAATTGCTTACTATATAGGGAAAAATGAGGTCCCCTAAAAAGAGAAATACCCGGTGGCTCCAAGAGCAAAAACGGTACACCGTTTCCTGGACTCTTTGAAGATTGCTGGAAACGTCCACAATGAGGATTTGGTTAATGGGTTTTGCTCCCTAAACTTCATCTACAGTATATATAGACATGTCGGGGGTTTCAATGACCCCATGAACAAACTCTGTAGCAAGACCAATCGAACTAAATGGGAGGAGCATCGACGATTCGCTTTCCTAGTGGCGTTTCTCGAGATAATCATATTTCCAAGAAAGGACAGGCACATTGATACAAAAGTCGCCGGGTTAGCCAGCACTTTGATTATACAAGATAATTGCACTTTGGCTACAATGATTATAGAGGATATCTACCATGCCCTGACTACATGTAAAGCAGGGTGTAACTTCTTTGAGCGGTGTAACTTGATTCTGCAAGTCTAGTTGATAGAACATCTATGCCGTCATCCTTCGTTCTCAAGCTATGGGCCGACCGAAAGAACGTGCCTCGAAGAATTCTATACGACAACAAAAGAAGTTATGCTGCCGGAAGGAGTTAAGGATTAGATTTCATATCTTTGATCGTTGACCGATAGCCAAATCGATTGGGCATATGGATGGTTGCCCCTCGATGAGGTGATTTACATGATAATGGAAGGGTCACACTTCTTGATCATGGGTTTGAAAAGTATCCAGCCTTATGCCCCTTACTGGGACCTACGACAGCTTGGAAGATGTCAAGTTATACCAAAGTATGGGGACCTCAGTTTGCAAGTAATAGAGATTAGTCCAGATGGGAAATTCCCGGAAGCAAAGGTCCGACAGATTTGGAATAACTGTCAAAATTTGAAAGCACAAACTTGTGTGGAGAACAGAGCTCGGGGAGAAGTATCGCCAGGGTACGCTTCATGGTATCGACCAGGTATTAAGCATGATAGACCATCGAAAAGACCTCACTTTCAAGATTTGGCGGAGCATTCTAAGGAAAACAGAAATTGGGCGGCCAAAGAAAACGAGTATAAGGCCAAAACCAGCTTGCTAGAAAAATAGTTGCGAGATCTCCAGTTCGAACGCGGTTTACAGCCAGCATCTGACGAAAGAGAACAGAAGCAACTAAAAAAAGGAGAATGAAATTCTGAAGGCTCAAGTTGCAAAAATGAAAAATTGCATCCGAGACCCCGGTTCGCTTAGCCCGAGACGAGAAGCTAATTGAAAATCTTCGACGCAAAGTGAATGACTACAGCTTCGATTTGGACAAAGCAGAAAAAGAGTTAGTCAGGATTCGGAAGCAACTAACCAAAGATGCCGAGGAAAGAGCTAGGTTGGTTCAGCAACTACAGGACAAACATGAGGTTGAGGTAGCTCGTCCGAGAAAGAAAATCATCCCAGCCACTATCAAGAGTAACAAGATCATCAAAGAATTTGAAGAAGAAAGAGAGCATTGTTACACGACTATGGCTTGGTTAGAGCTCGAGTTGAAAAAATTGCAGAAAGAGAACCAACACACCTTAGATGATTGCGCCGAACAAATTAGCAGGTTACTTCAAGAGAAAGGGGTCGTTCGAGAGAGAATCATCCATATTGCTCAATATATCACCCGAAAGTGCCAACTGTGTGAAGACATGTCCCGAGCAACGTTTGTATCAGGTGTGAAATTCTTTGTAAAGCAAGTCATATCCGACCTAGATAGGCTCCAAAGAAGATTAGCATATAGGGCCGCGGCAAGACTGAACGACGTCTCACAGGCACTAGGAGCATTAATGTATTCATAGGGCATGCATTTTGTATTCGTATTTTCTTTTTGCATTAGTAGCACAACACCATCTTGTAAATCGATGTTTTTGAATATCAATGAAAAAATCAAAAGTTGTTGCTAATCCGTTTTTGCTTTGTATCAATTGTTTGCACGATAGGCAAATAAGTAGGAAAGAAAATTAATAATGGAAAGAAGAAAAGAGAGGAAAAGAAAATGAAAAAAAGGGAAGATAAGAGAATGAAAAGAAAAAAAGAGAGAAAGGAAATGAAGAAAAAGAAAAAAAAAAGAAAAAAAAAGAGATGGATGAAAAAAAGAAAAAGAAAAAGAAAGGAAAAAAGGATGATGTTGGTTCGAAATGGAATAACTCCCGGAATGATGGATGACGATCGAAGGCAAAAGTTGTGATTTTTCAATTGTTGCATCCTATCCTTTAAAGTACTAACTATTAACAAGTGTTGTTGTTTATGAGAATCAGATTTCAGCTATCAACTGGTACTCTGGTAAATCATCATTACAACACACGATCTAAGACTATGACAAAGGTTGTGTCTCAGGAAATTGAGCCGACTATCATGGACCCAGTGCAAGAAGAGGAGGTCGTGGATGTAGTAGGGATGAAGGAGGAAATGTATAAGCTCAAGCAGCAGATGTCAGAAATGTACCAAGCTTGGTCCAGGGTTCAACCCTTACCCGCATATCCATCCAACCCAGCATATGTCCCTCCCGTCAATACTAATCCCGAGCCACCTACCATGAACTCATCCTCCACGTACCCAGATTACCACCACTACTATGCCTCCACTTCACAGGCACCACCACCACTGTCCAAACAGATTCCACCCCAACCACCATAGGTTGCCCCGGTGTATGTGGCACCTCCACCTGTTGCTGTGCATAAGTCGTCAAGTGAACCAGTGTTCCATGTGCAAGATGCCCATTACTATCCGCCGGAGCCGACATTTAGGCAGCATGAATCTTATACCCCACTAATGGAGACAACTGAAAAAAAGCCCGTCAAGAACTTCGAACAAGAGGAAATGGCACGGAAGATGAGGAGTTTAGAACAGTCTTTCTATAACATACAAGGGCTAGGAGGCCAAGTGAGCGTAGCATACAAAGATTTGTGTCTATTCCCAGAGGTGCAGCTACCAGTTGGGTTTAAGCTACCTAAATTCGACATGTACGATGGACATGGGGATCCTGTAGCCCATCTCAGAGGATATTGCAGCAAGATGCGTGGTGCAGGAGGGAAAGATGAACTTTTTATGGAGTACTTTAGTCAGAGTTTCAGCGGTTCTGCACTGGAGTGGTATACACGTCAGGATCACACTAGATGGTTTATCTGGGATGATCTAATGCAATCATTTGCCAACCACTTCCAGTACAACTTAGAGATAATACCAGATAGGCTGTTGCTTACCAAGATGGAGAAGAAGCCCGGAGAAAGTTTTCGGGAGTACGACTTTAGATGGAGAGAACAAGCGGCACAAGTGGATCCGCCAATGAAGGAGACTGAAATGGTAGATTGTTTTCTACAGGCCTTAGAGCCTACTTACTACAGCCATCTGGTGTCGGCTATTGGTAAGAATTTCAATGAAGTAGTGAAAATGGGGAGTTTCATAGAGGAAGGGTTGAAAACCAACAAAATCATGAGCTTTTCTGCTATCAAGGCCACGAATCAGGCTATACAGACCGGGAACGGAGGATCTATTGGAAAGAAGAAGAAGGAAGAGGTTTCGGTTGTAGAAAGTAAACCATGGACTCGGAGCCAAAGCATATACCATCACCCACCTCGCACATACCAACCATACTCGCCAGCACCTTACAACCCACCTCCACCAGATTATCCACCCACCACTCTACATTAACCTTACCCATTGCCCCCTCATGTATGGCAAGCTCAATTCCCATAAAATGTCTATCATACACAGAACACCTACCCTCCTTCCGAAACCTACAAGAACCCAAATAGACCCAACTTCCGGCCTGATCCAGAATTGAGAAACAGAGCACAAACAAAGAAAACATTCACCCCATTAGGGGAGCCTTACACCAGCCTCTATCATTGTCTGAAAGAATTGGGGATGCTAAAGCCCATTAAACCAAAACTGCCAAACCCACCTCCCAGAAACATTGACCAGATAGTCAGGTGTGAATATTGCTCCGGGGCACAGGGGTACGATACTGAAAAGTGTTGGCACTTGAAAACTGCTATACAGGAACACATTGACAGTAGGAGGATTGAGGTACATGCTCTAGAGACTCCAAACATTACACAGAATCCACTGACGACTCATCATGTGACACACATGATAGAGTTAGAACAAGAAGAGAGCAGCAGAAAGCTGTCCCAATCAGTAATGATGATAAAAGCCAACAGTAAAGTGGAGAAAGAAGTTGAGAAAGAGAAAGCGACAGCTGAGGTACCAGTGAAAAAACCTCCAGTGGTTGAGACTTTGAAAATAGTGGTGCCGGGGGTTAAGCCGCTGTTGACGGTAAAAAGAGCATGCATGGAACCAGTGATCATAAAGCCAGTGGTGCAAATACCGGTGGTTGATACTAAAGCCATACCTTGGAACTACAACGAGGTTACAGTTGTGTACATAGGAAAAGAAGTTACAGGGGAGGTCAATGAAACACATGGCCTCACTCGTTCCGGGCGGTGCTTTGCCCCAGAAGAGTTAAGAAAAATGAGTAAAGGAAAGTCATGTAAAGAAGCCGGTCTCTCAAGAAGAAGCAGACGAATTTCTGAAGAAGATAAAAGCTCAAGACTACTCGATAGTAGAACAGCTGAGAAAGATGCCTGCACAAATCTCATTGCTTTCATTGTTAATTCACTTAGAGGAGCAAAGAAAGGCATTGTTGAAGATACTGAATGAAGCACGTGTCCTCGAAAATATATCAGTCTGCCATCTTGAGAAGATTACCAACATGATTTTTGAGTCGAACAAGATAAAATTCTCGGACAATGACTTACCTGTCGAAGGGACTGAACACAATAAGGCACTCTATCTTACCGTCAAAAGTGAAGAACCAGTGGTTACTCGGGTTTTAGTAGACAATGGGTCGAGTGCAAACATTTGTCCACTTTGGACTCTCGGAAAGCTGAAAATTAATCCTGATAGAATCCGGCAGAATAGTGTGAGTGTTCGAGGTGTTTGACGGAGGAAGCAAAAATACCTTGGGAGATATTGTGCTGGAGGTCACCATTGGGCCGGTAGACTTTACCATGGAATTTTAGGTGTTAGACGTCACTGTGTCCTATAATATATTGCTGGGTCGGCCATGGATCCATGCGGCTAAGGCCATACCATCATCCCTACACCAAATGGTAAAGTTCGAATGAGAGCAGCAAGAAATTACAGTACATGGAGAGGAAGATGCTTGCAATACCATAATACCTTTCAAGGAAGCAGATGGGGACAAGGGTCCCTGGGTGTACCAGGTGACAGACACTGTGGTAGTGAACAAGATAGCAGAAGAGGAGAGCTTGACAATCCCTATAGTGGCACCTACCGCTGTGATGGTAGCCAAAGAGATGATCAAGAATGGATTTACAGCCGGAAAAGGTCTAGGAATAGCCCTAGAGGGAATAACTCAACCTATCCATCTATCGGTAAACAATGACACCTTTGGCTTGGGCTTCAAACTTACCCACACCGACATCCATAAAGCCAAAAGAACCAAAACAAAATTGGACCCTCCCTAAACCAGTCCCAAAATTGTCCGACACCTTCACCAAGACTGATACACAACGACATCTGACATATGCTGCGTCAAGGTATGCTGAGGTTAGACCCGATGCGGAACTCCTGGTGAGGTTTGAAATGTTATTCAGGGATGTCAACATGGTGGAGATAGGTGAGGGTACCAGCAAGATAGACATTCAGTTCGTAGGGTCTAGTATTGCCCCCAATAATTGGGAAGCCACTCCTTTTTCCAATTAGGAGGGAGTCTTGGTAGTTATCTTTCGAAATATATCATCATTTCCCAAAAAGCAATTTTATTTTTTGTAGTCCCCACCCCCGTTGAAATCAAATGTACCCAGTCTTTGTTCATCTTTTGAAAATATCAATGAAATGCAGTTTCTTCTTTTTTCTTCATTTTTGCCTTATTTTTATTTATTTTTCTTTTTCTTCCTTTTGTACAATTCAATATGCGCTGAGTCCGATGATATGTCATGCATGAAGGATTCCCAGCCTAGTTCTGACAATCAAATTATTATACAAGAAATTGAGAATGAGAGTGAGATAGAAAATGAGGATAAGGAAATACTGGAGGGAATACGTAAAGACTTGAGTCAATATGAGGAAAAACCCAAACCGAACTTAAGTGAGACAGAAGCTATCAATTTGGGGAGTGAGGATAATGTTCGGGAGACAAAAATCACTGTACACTTAGAAGCCTCCCTCATGGAAGAGTTGATAAAATTGCTGCACGAATTCAAGGATATCTTTGCCTGGTCCTATGATGACATGCCCGATTGGTAGTACATAAGTTGCCTATTTATCCTGAATGCCGGCCGGTAAAGAAAAAGTTGAGAAAATTCAAAACGGACATCAACGTGAAGATAAAAGAAGAGGTGAACAAGCAGTTTGAGGCGAAGGTCATACGAGTTACTAAGTACCCTACCTGGTTAGCGAACGTTGTGCCAGTACGAAAGAAAGATGGAAAACCAGGGTGTGTGTTGATTACAGAGACCTCAACAAGGCCAGTCCAAAGGATGATTTCCCATTGCCCAACATCCATATACTAATTGACAATTGTGCCAAGCATGAAATTGGCTCTTTTGTAGATTTCTATGCGGGTTATCACCAGATCCTAATGGACGAAAAATATGCGGAGAAAACTGCTTTTATTACGCCTTGGGGAACATACTGCTATAGACTGATGCCCTTTGAGTTAAAGATTGCCAGAGCTACTTATATGAGGGCAATGACCACAATGTTCCATGATATGATGCATCAAGAAATTGAAGTGTATGGGGACGACATCATCATAAAGCCCAAGAAGCAACATGATCATGTTAGGGATTTGAGGAAGTTTTTCCAAAGACTACGAAGGTACAATCTTAAACTCAATCCTACGAAATGCGCCTTTGGAGTACCCTCAGGGAAGCTATTGGGATTTATAGTGAGTCGGTGAGGCATTGAACTAGACCCGTCAAAGATAAAAGCCATCCAGAGTTTGCCTCCGCCGAAGAACAAGAAGGAAGTGATGAGTTTACTAGGAAGGCTGAATAATATTAGCCGGTTCATCGCTCAGTTGACATCAACATGTGAGCTTATTTTCAAGTTGTTAAAGAAGGATGCAGTAGTGAAATGGACCGATGAATGTCAATAAGCCTTCGATAAAATCAAGGAATATTTGTCAAATCCTCCAGTGTTAGTTCCTCCGGAGAAGGGAAGACCTTTGATCTTATATCTGACAGTGCTTGACAATTATTTTGGCTGTGTGCTGGGACAACACGATGAGATGGGCAAGAAAGAGCAAGCTATATATTACCTTAGTAAGAAGTTCACTTCTTACGAGGTAAAATATACTCAATTAGAGAGAACATGCTGTACATTGACCTGGATGGTTCAGAAATTGAAGCATTATCTGTCAGCATACACCACATATCTGATATCACGGTTAGATCCTCTGAAATATATATTCCAGAAGACCATGCCTACGGGAAGACTTGCTAAATGATAGGTTCTGCTCACGGAATTTGACATCATTTATGTAACACGTACGGCGATGAAGGCGCAAGTAGTTGCAGATCACTTGGCAGAAAATCCAATGGATGATGAATGTGAGCCACTAAGACATACTTTCCGGATGAGGAGGCAATGACTGTTGAAGAAGTAGAACGAAGTGATAAGCTAGGATGGAAGATGTACTTCGACGGAGCCGTCAATAGTAAAGGAGTTGGTATTGGAGCAGTGCTTATTTTAGAAACGGGTCAACACTATCCCGTCACCGCACAGCTTTGATTTTTCTATACCAACAATATGGCCGAATATGAGGCATGTATATTGGGATTGAGGATGGCAATAGATATGGGTACTCAAAAGATTTTGGTCATGGGTGACTCGGATCTTTTGATACATCAAATTCAGGGAGAATGGGAGACAAGAGATTTGAAATTGATACCTTATCGGCATTGTCTACATGAGTTGTTCCAAAGATTCCAATCCATAGAATTCAAACACATCCCAAGAATGCACAATGAAGTTGCGGTTGCTCTGGCCACATTATTCTCTATGTTGCATCATCCGGACAAAGCCTATATAGATCCACTTCAGATACAGGTGTATGATCAGAATGCTTACTGTTTTGCTGTGGAATGAGATTTGGATGGAGAACCGTGGTATCACGACATCAAGGAATACTTGAAGACAGGAAAATACCCAGAGCAAGCCACCGGAGATCAGAAGAGAGCTGTAAGACGCTTATCGAATGGTTTCTTCTTCGGTGGAGGAATTATATATAAAATAACACCAGACCTAGGTTTGTTGAGATGTGTGGATGCGCAACAAGCTGATAAGATTATGACTGAGGTGCACGCTGGAGTTTGCGGACCCCATATGAGCGGGTATATCTTAGCAAAGAAGATTTTGAGAGTCGGGTACTATTAGCTCACCATGGAGCGGGACTGTATCAGGTATGTGAGGAAATGCCACCAATGCCAAGTACATGGAGATTTAATTCATTCCCCACTTTATGAATTGCATACGATGTCTGCACCCTGGTTATTTGTTGCCTGGGGCATGGATGTTATTGGACCAATAGAGCCTGCAGTTTCTAATGGACATAGATTCATTTTGGTCGTGATTGACTACTTTACTAAGTGGGTGGAAGCAAAGACATTCAAGGCAGTGACGAAGAAAGCCGTGGTGGATTTTGTGCATGAATATATGATATGCCGATTTGAAATTCCCAAAGTAATCATCACA
Organism: Nicotiana noctiflora; assembly: GCA_032618575.1. Classification (NCBI taxonomy): domain Eukaryota; kingdom Viridiplantae; phylum Streptophyta; class Magnoliopsida; order Solanales; family Solanaceae; genus Nicotiana; species Nicotiana noctiflora. The sequence goes on from JASVEL010004837.1 coordinate 40,398, forward strand.
GATAACGGGTCCAATCTGAAAAGTCACCTCATGGCGGAATCATGTCAGAGATTTTAGATCCTACATCGTAACTCTACACCTTACAGGCCAAAGGAAAATGCGGCAGTAGAAGCTGCAAACAAGAATATAAAGAAGATCCTTAGGAAAATGGTGGAGGAGTCTAGACAATGGCACGCGAAGTTGCCATTCGCTCTATGGGTTATCGCACTACAGTGCGCACTTCTATCGGCACCACACCCTACTCATTGGTGTATGGGACAGAGGTTGTTATACCCGCGGAAATCGAGATACCGTCACTACGAATCATAGCTGAAGTTGGGATAGATGATAAGGAATGGGTAAAAGCCCAACTGGAGCAATTAAATCTGATTGACGAGAAGAGGTTGGCAGCAGTTTGCCACAGGCAATTGTATCAACAAAGAATGGCCAGAGCATATAATAAGAAGGTGCGTCCTCGGAAATTTGAAGTTGGACAACTCGTACTGAGGGGTATCCTACCACATTAGGCTGAAGCAATGGGCAAATTTGCGCCAAACTGGCAAGGGCCATTTATGGTATCACGGGTGTTGTCTAATGGGGCATTATATTTGGCAGACATTGAAGGGAAATGCGTAGAGACTGCTATCAATTCAGATGCTGTCAAAAGATACTATGTATGATTCCTTTTCAATTTTATAATTGTATTTTGTTGTGATTTTGGAATTGAAATGATGAAGCCATTTATTCTCTATCCAAACACTTTATCCATTGACATCCCCTTTGATCCGTGTTCGATATATTCTTTCATATCCCTTTCTCGGAATTGCTTATGACACAAAAAAACATAGCAAAGAAAAAAAAGAAAAAAAAAGAGAAAAAACGTATGCAAGCAAAAAGAAAAGACAAAGAAATCGGGAAAATTCAAAAGAAATTCATGAATTTATGGCGTGGTCTGAAATACGTCTGACTTGATCCCGAAAGGGTACGTAGGCAGCCTCATTGAGGTTCAGTCACAATAAAGGAAAAATCTTAAAATTCCTCACATATTGAAACTGGGGCAGAAGTTATGATTTATAATTCCGAGAGTTGTAAATATTTTTAAACCCTCGTAAGTTTTGAGCCTTTATACCTTTCTTTCTTAACCCATCCAAAAGCCACGTTACAGTCCAAAGAAATACCTTCTAATCAATTTCAAGAAAATAAAAAAATGCAATAAGAATAAAGGAAGATCGGTACATTGGACAACATCAGTGGTGCAGAAAAACAAAAGACAAAAAGGAAAAATGAAAAAATGAGTGAGTCTCATCGGTGAAAACCTTAACCGGCATCGTGCGACGACTATGAGGTTGAGAGAAATAAAATGAGAGAGTCTTGTTGGTGAAAACTTTTACCGGCAGTACAAGACGACTCCGAGGATGAGAGAGAGTAAATGAGAGAGTCTTATTGGTAAAAACCTTTCATGGCACCATAAGGCGATTGTAAGGATCATTTCTGAAAAATAGAAAAGCAACAAAAAATAGGATCGGTTTGGGTTGTAAGCAATTTGGAGTAAGAATGATGGATTGAATGAACTGGGTCGGGGTTTAAATACATGGCATGGTCAACATAATCAACCAACATACCCAGATGAGTCCTATCACTTCTCCAAAACACCCTTACCCTTTTTGAAATTTATTGTCTGCATTTTATTGTTTTTCCTTTTAAAAGCTAACTACTAGCTTCTGATGATAAGAGTTGAAATAACACTGGATCAGAAAAAAAAAGAAAAGAAAGGAGTTGAAAAGAAATAAAGGAGTTCGGCAAATAGAGCCAAAAGAAAAGAAAACAAAAAGGTGAAAAACAAGAAAATACAAAAAGAGCTTGCAGAAGGTAGTCAACTGAAAGACCGCACAGCGGAAGAGAAGCAAAAAGAGGAAAAGCAATAAGAGGCAGGAGCGGCAGATGCCAGTTGCCAGCAGCTTATAACTAATCAGATTTTGTTTTTCTGATTTAGACAGGAACAAATCGTCACTAATCACTTTAAAGTGAATGTGACCAATGTGGAAAGATAGAAAACATTAAAAAGAAAGTCGAGCAATGAATGGAGGAATCCATGGATGAAAATCAATCAATCAACAAAATACAAAAACAACGAGGAGGTATCAGCTTTTAAATTCACACCCCAGTTATCAAACTGAGGGAATACTTTCCTGCATTTGCATTTGATGCATCAGGCGCCCACCTGGATAACAAGTGAATACTTTCCTGCATTTGCATTTGATACATCAGGCGCCCACCTGGATAATAAGGGAATACTTTTCTGCATTTGCATTTCATGCATCAGGCGCCCACCTGGATAACAAGGGAATACCTTTCTACATTTGCATTTCATGCATCAGGCACCCACCTGGATAACAAAGGGATACTTTTCTGTATTCACATTTCATGCATTAGGTACCCACCTGGATAACAAGAGAATACTTTTTTTGCATTCGCATTTCATGCATCAGGCGCCCACCTGGATAACAAGGGAATACTTTTCACCATTTCGAATTTCATGCATCAGGCGCCCACCTGGATAACAAGGGAATACTTTCCTGCATTTGCATTTCATGCATCAGGCGCCCACCTGGATAACAAGGGAATACTTTTCTGCATTCGCATTTCATGCATCAGGCGCCCACCTGGATAACAAGGGAATACTTTTCTGCATTCGCATTTCATGGATCAGGCGCCCACCTGGATAACAAGGGAATACTTTTCCTTATTTGCATTTCATGCATCAGGCGCCCACCTGCATAACAAGGGAATACTTTTCTGCATTCGCATTTCATGCGTCAGGCGCCCACTTGGATAACAAGGGAATACTTTTTCTGCATTAGCATTTCATGCATCAGGCGCCCACCTGGATAACAAAGGAATACTTTTCAGCATTTCGCATTTCATGCATCAGGCGCCCACCTGGATAACAAGGGAATACTTTTTTGCATTCGCATTTCATGCATCAAGCACCCACCTGTATAATAAGGGAATACATTTCTGCGGCTTTACTTTCTGTTCAGGCGCCCACCTGTATAACAAGGGAATACATTTCTGCAATATTAATTTATGTTCAGGCGCCCACCTGTATAACAAGGAAATACATTTCTGCAATTTTAATTTCTGTTCAGGCGCCCACCTGTATAACAAGGGAATACATTTCTACAATTTTAATTTCTGTAATTTTAGTTTGTGTTAGCTAACATGAGTAACACCGTAACATGAAGAGCCCATACTGGGGCAGAAGGAAAAGATTGTTGTTTTGTTTTGTTTTTTAGCAGGTATCAGTTTGAAGGCAAGAAATAAAAATTGAAAATCACAAAAAAAGGGGGAAGCAAGAAAAGAAAATCAACAAAAAAGAAAGTCAGCCGCACAGAAAATCAAGGAAAAAGAGACAAAGAAGAATAAAGAGACAAGGAGTTAGATAGGAGCAGTTGTAACTCGTAGAATTATAGCTTAGAATAGCTTCTTCATTTTACATTTTACCCCCGGTGTAATAAGGAGTAGGTCAATAAGTCTCAACAGTGTCAATGTAACTGTAAGTCTGGTAGTTTTTAACTGTCATACCTTCCCGAACTACACTGACCTGATTCCTGTTTAGCAGGCAACCTCTAAAGCAGGGTGTGGTCAAAAGGTTTTCAAAAATGCTTCTTACGGAATATGCCAGTGGACAAATATCTCTCATTACTACTCACTTGTCTTTGAACTGAAACTCTTCGTGTTCCCGAGCAAAGAGGGGTAGCTCTGAGCACGTGATTTTTGCACTAGGCAATAAAATTCAAAAATTAAAATAAATAATATTTTTAGTGTAATTGCATGTCTTGATTGAAATTAGATACATTTGTGTGTTTGAATAATTAAAATTAGAAAATAAAAAAAAGGTGATATGCATGTATTTTGAATTAATGTAGTCTAAGGAAAAAATCAACAAATAAGGAGCATTAATAGCGGAAATTATAGAAAAATAGTAGACAATTACCAAAAAATGTCACAAAATTAGTAAAGGTAGGAAATTGAGTAATTTAGATAATACAAAAAAAAAGAGAAAAAATGAAATACAAAAGAAATTATCACAAAAATAATTGAAATACCAAGAAAATACAAAAATATAATAAGATTGGGCCAAAATAATTCAGAAATAGTGGCCCAAAGGACCGGTCGGTCTGATCCAAAGCAAAGGCAAATCTCAGGCGTTCATCCGTTCAAATCCAACGGCTAAGATATTAACTGAGTATTAATTAGTTTATTAAATCTGAGATTGAATCTCAGCCGTCCAAATCTTGTGATCTAACGGATGAGAGCGGATCTCTCATCTAGCTGAGATGACACACCCTTTCCTAACCCTAGCCGCCCTTCCCTCTCCTCTCCTCTTCTTCTCTTTCATCTTCTCCTTCATCTTCTTCATTAGCCGCCGGCCATGGAGACTGTCACCTCCACGGCGGTCTCCGGTCACATCTCATCTCCCTCCTCTTCTCTTCTCTTCTCATTCATCTCAAACTCTACCCAAAACTCCATGAAACCCTAAAATCCATTCATCTTCTTGAAACTCCGGTCATCGGAGTTCACCGCCGATGACCAAAACCATGCAAACCCTTCCTAGCTTGACATCATAGCACCCTCACCACCAGATCTACCACCTCCTGTACCTAGTTTCCCTCGAATCTCCCTCTTCTGTCTCGAATATTCAAAGATAGGTCGCCGGAAACCTAACTCTGGCGACTTTAAACGAACCCACCCCTTAGTTCTCACCTTTCTTACTTTCTAAAACACCTACCATAACCAGAAGACTCCAAATCTAAGTCTTGTGTGAGAAAAGAAAACCAGAAAAGAAAAATAAAGAAAAAGAAAAGAGAAATTGGGAAAAAGAAAAGAAGAAAAAGAAAAGGAAAATGGGAAAGCTCAGGGGACAGTCCCTGCAAGCTAAGTTCCCTTTCCCTTCTTGTTTTGCTTTCTTTACTGTTTTGTTTGCCATTTCTTGTTATTTTCTGTGTGTTCAACATGTTTTTTCTGATAACTTAGTCGTATGAATAAACTGCATGTTTAGACTAGGGTTTTAGTCTTTGAAAAGTTTTTGTTTGTTTGTTCTGTTTTCTCTGTTAAAAATCTATTCTTCTTTATCTATCTTCATATATTTTCTCTTAGTATAATAGACTGCATGTTTAGATTAGGGTTTCTCTTTGAGAATCTTGTTTGTTTGTTCTGATTTTTCTTATCTCTATTTCATATCTTTCATTTATATCACTCATATGTTTAGATTAGAGATTTTTGCCTTTAAGAAATTTTCTGTTTGTTCTATTTCTTCATGTCTACACGGTTTAAGGGTTACTATTGTGTCATTATAGTTTTAAGCTTGGTTGTTATCTGATTAACATCCCTTCATGCCTATCTTTGATCTTTGCAAACCATGTTCTCTTCTGAAACTGCTTATTTAGTTTTACCTATATGTGTTTATGTCAAGAACATTTTAAGTATGGTTTGGGATTTTCAGTGGTTCATTTAGTATAAGGAAGTTTTGAATATGCTTGTTTAATGACTAATTGACACTGTGTTATTAAATTTGAGTTTGTAAGTCTATTTATTGAGATTCAACAATATTCAACCATTTTCTCTGAATTTTGATTAATTTATAAACAATTCTAATTTCATTGGCTATGTGTGCAATTATTTGTGAAACTGGCTATGTTTGCAACAGGCTTGTGTTAAGTGAATACTGTTAATACCTATCATGCCTAGGTGGATTGGTTATAGCTGCAGTAGTATTAAAACTTATAAGTGGTTGAAATTGAAACATGTGTTAAGTGTCTAAGAATAGGTTAAAATTGAAAAAAATCACAAATAGGCTATAAGTTAAATAAATGACCAAGAGTGGTCAGTTTTGCAATTGACCTACTCTGTTAGGTCTCACACACTGGCTAAAACTTAAATAGGCCAGTGGTGTAATAAAAATTGGTTTAAGTCTGAAAGATTAGACTTACCAAGGCCCTGCTTAACCCATGATCACAGGTGGCTAGACTTGCAAAGGTCTTAGCCATGCATATGTTCAGTAATGGGCCTCAATTGCAAAGCCAAGTCCAATCTTTGGACTGGATACTTCTTAAATAGGATAATAAGCAGGCTAGTCCTGCAAATTAGTTTAAATAACAGAAATGAAGCAAAACTGGTTAAAATAAAAATAAGTCTTAAAGTCTAATGTGGCATGTTCTTAAATACTAATACAAAGGTTGGCCATCAGTTAAATAAGAGTTGAATCTCTGAAAATCTGACCTAGGTAGGTCGGGTAATTAATCAATGCCTTTAAGGGCATATAAGGAACTTGAAATGGCAAAAAGGTAGATTTAATATAGTCTATAGGGATATATAAGACATTTGGGCTCCTGATTTCTGCAATTCTACATAGAATTAAGGGTATATTCGTCTTAAGGAAAAGGTAATTCAGTAAAAAACAAAAACAAGTAGGGGCACCTTAGTAAAAGCCCCAAAATGGAATCACATAGAACCTTCCAGCACATGCTGGAAGGGATCTTTTAACAGAATTGGGGTTTAAAGTGTACGATTTGGTAAAATAGGAGGGGAGGGAAATAGAATTATTCTCTTCACCCCAAAAATTTCACCTCTCTACACCTATAAATACCCTCATTTAGGACTAGTTTCGAGGTTGGATTTTGGAAAATAAAATTTTTAGAAAACATTCTACACTAAATAGCAATAGTTGCCTAATTTTCTCTAGCTGAAGTTCACATTTGGAGTTGTTTGGAATTTCTGCTCATATTGCTGGGTTTTCTAGTTGATGTTGCTATGTTATTATCCGTTCATCTGGATTTCAATACTTCACTGTTGCATTGCATGTCGAGTCTAACTGATGTGCCTATTTCATCTCCCATTAGAACTCATCGAGTTATTTTGCTGAATCAGGTACACATTTGTTCAAGGCTATGTAATGAAGAAGCTATAATGAAATGAACTTTCAAGTTTTAAAATATCTGATTGTTTTCTGCATTTTCTATTTTTCTAATTAGCTGTCTAGTATTAATTTAGAATTTTAATTCATTAGTGTAGCATTGTATGTATAAGTGAAAGCTCGGACAAAAACAATGTAATAAGTAGTGAATGGTAGTGGTATAGTCGCAGTAGTTAAATCACTTAGTTAATAAGTAAAAATCATAAAATAAGGCTAAATAACCCTGACATGAATCGATAACAGCAAGTTCACAGTTGTAATTTCAACCAGCTTACGTATGTAGTCTGATTTAGAGATTTATATCTAGATTTGAATAAGTTTAGAAGAGAAGCAACCAGATGAAGTAGTAACTCAGATGAGACTGACTTTGTGATATCAAACAAGCTAGATTCATAGTAAACCCAGTAGAATAACCGTGCACTTGTGAAAGACTCATTTTAGTTTAAGGTAATCTGAATATTGTATATAAGTAGTTTAACCATTTAGATTAATCACGCTTTATATAGTTAAATAATCTACTAATCTATTAGTTAATAGGTAATTCAGATACTGATGATGAATTTTTTACTAGAAAACAAAATGTAAAAGCAGTCTATTAGTTCAGCTCTCATGTACAATAGACAGTTGTGATCTAAAGTTAACATTGATAATTTGTATAGCGTTTTCTCCTTGATAAATAAAGTGCAATTTGAATTCATTCTTAATTCCAGATTATTGTAAGTTTTTCGTTTCTGTTTTCATTGCCACTACTTCAATTTGGTCTGGGCCTAATGTACGACGTGGGCCTGAACTGTATTCGAAAATTCACTGGGCCATTGAATGAAAGCCCAAATGAGGTCTGGGTCATTAAGACCCAGATATACATGATAATCTGTTAAGTATTAATCCAGAAGTCCAGGCCCAATACCAATGGAAACAACAATGGCTTGGACTCACTTCTGGAATTATAGTTGATTAAAAATGACTAAGGGAAAAACAAAAATAGGAAAACATAGTATATACATATTAGGATTGGACTATAAAATTAAATTGGGATGAGCCTCACACAATAACAAAACAGTGGGGCTCCCTTTTAGTAACAAAGTGACATATACAATAGATTCGGGAAGATTAATAGCGAATTCCATAGCCTCTCCCAAAAGATTTAAAGCCTCTAGACACTATTTAGGCACGATTTAATATACTTTCTCTAATACGAGTGTGCACTTGGTGCAACTCAAATACTAAATCCCGGCAAAACTGAAATGTATTAAAAGCGCAGGCGTACTGGTTGCGATGTGACCCGAAATACGTTTTCGCGACGTTGCAATTCTTAAAAAATGTCAAAGTTGGAGACACATACATATTGTTTATAAGCGTATAACAAGTCATATAAAATTGAGAACAACGGTTGAGCGTCCGTGCTGAAACCACGGAATCCGGGCGTGCCTAACACATTTTCCCGGGTTAATAGAATTCCTTATCCAAGTTTCTATTTCGTGGACTTTAATAACAGAGTCAATTCCTTGAATTCGGGATTAATCGGTGACTTGGGACACCATTATCTTCCCAAGTGGCGACTCTAAAAAAATTAAACAAAATCCCGAACCGATTGCCCTTTATTTGGAAAGACTCCTTCCTCTTTGTTATTATATCCTTCTTGGGTATTTGAACATTGAGGTATACCCAACGTATCTTTTCAAAAGGATCGTAAAAAGGGGTAGTAAAAAGGGAGGTGTGACATACTACATGTCACACCACCATTTTTACTACCTTTCATTTTCCCGAAAAGGAGAATAAGGTATACCTCATTAATTACCAATACACCCGAGAAGGGATATAATAACAATGAAGAAGGAGTTTTTCCAATTTAAGGACAATCAGATCGGGATTTTATTTAAAATTTTAGAGTCGCCACTTGGGAAAATAATGGTGTCCCAAGTCACCGGTTAATCCCGAATCCGAGGAAGTTGACTCTGTTTAAATAGTCCACACAATAAGATCACAGGATAAGGAATTTTGTTAACCCGGGAGAAGGTGTTAGGCACTCCCGGATTCCGTGGTTTTAGCACGGTCGCTCGACTGTCATTTTTTATTTTACTTGATTTTAATATATGCTTTTTACAACATGTATATGTTTCGTTTTTAATATTTTTATGACTTGCGACGTTGTGAAAATATATTTTGAGTCACACCGCAACCAGTACGCCTGTGACTTTAACACGTTTCGGCCTCGCCGAGATTTAAGATTTGAGTCACATTAGATGTGCACTCATATTAAGGACGGTATATTTTAAAATCGTGCATATAGCGTCTACGGCTTTTTATACTTTTATAAAGATCGTGGAATTCGCCAAATGGTCTTCCCGAATCTATCACTTATTATTATTTATATGGGGGCCCCGCTTGTTTTGTTTTTATACTAGGCTCGTCCCGTTATTTTAAAATAGTCCAATCCTAACGAATGCTACATTTTTCTATTTCTAGTTTTTCCTTAGTGATTTTTTAACTATGTCATAGTTTTCAGAATCATGTCTAGGCCTTATCATTTATGTTTCTAGGCCTGGACGTTCGACGACTCGAATTTTAACAAACCAGCTTGCATATCTGGGTTTCAGAAACCCGGAATACGCTGAAGTCATTATTCATGAGCCCAAAGATGAATCTAATTAGATCCAGGCCTGCACCATTTTTCAAGCCCATGCCAAACGAAAGAAAAAGAATGCAGAATTGAAATTTCATAATAGAAATACATGTACTCGACAATCACAAGAAAAAATTAACCAAATTGTATTTATTTCAGGAGAAAAAGGAAGTGCAGATTTAACTATATAAATTCTAAATCTCAATTATCTATCATTAATTGAATCTGAACAGTAGACTATTTTTCACATATTTATTAACAACATTCTACTCAACCATGCGAATTGAACTGCCATTAATCACTAGTTATAACTCATACTATTCTGATTATGATTATCAGTTACGAATTGAACTCAAACTATAAGCTACTTTGTATCAAATAGTTTGAACAGTTACATGATGTTTAATCCTGTAAATTAATTACTAATTCTAACTTACATCATTCCCAGTTGTTATTGAACTATTTAAAGTGAAGAAAACAGATTAAAACTAAGTCAATTATCACATTCTAGTTCATGGAGACTACTCTGGTTTTATGCAAGTTACGAAGCTATTTTAACTAAGTGAGTTGATTTAACGAGTTAGTCATTTTTTTAAAAACTAAATCTAAGGTGATTACGGCTACTTATACTCTACTCTATTCTATCTATTACATTATCAATTGTTTCACTCCAGTATCATATGTATACGTTATTACAAACATTCCTATCGAATTACAACGGATCTAATCATGCACTAAAATAAGAACATATGATCATAACAGAAAAAGTTTCTTCTTAAATCAACTCATAGCATTTTATTCCTCAAATCAGCTCGCAGTTACATATTTTGGTAGGAATTGTGTACCTGATTCAGCAAAGGAAGATCTATGAGTCTAAAATGCAGATGAAGGAGAAGGATAATCAATGATCACAGCAGTAGAATCAATAGAGCAAATCACAGCAGCACAATGAATAGCATAGTCGAATATGATCTTCAAGTTCAGCAAACAAATAATCCAAGAGCAGACTAGAATGAACTCCAATAAGAACCCAATAGTAGAGAATAGCAGAAAATCTCTAATTGAATTCAAAAACTATACTCGACTATACCCAGAAATTCACTCTCTATTTGGGGTGTATCACTCTTAATTTTATAAATTTTCTCTGAATTTCTAGAATCCAACCCTTTTTAGGCTTAGCTACAGCCTATTTATAGATGTTGTAGGTGAAATTTTGAGGGGGAAATTCAAAAATCTTATTACAATTTCCCTCCCCTTAATTCCCTAATTTATTGCAATTTGGTACCATATTTCAGATTTGAAATGCCTTCCAGCCCTTGCTAGAAGGTTCTAGGGTGATCTTTTTGCTTGTATTAAGGATTTATTACTATAGTACCCTCACTTGCTAAGGATTTTAACAATTATGCCTTTTTATTGGGTATGTTTTACCCGTTGTTTTGTGCATTATTGCAAAAATACTAAGCTTGAATGTCTAATTTATCCCAGCAGGCTCTATTAAATCTACAACTATGCCATTTTTATTCCTTTTTATACCTCTGTTACTTCTTGTTAATTACCCGACCTGTTAAAGGTCTGGGTATTCTGAATTTAACTAGTATTTAACTGTTGGCCATCACTTACAAGTCATTTAAGACTTGGCCAGGTTTTAACCTTAGTTCCTTTCAATTTTAACCTCTTTAAAGAGGTAACCTGTTACTATTTCTTATCAAATTGGAATTGGATTTGCAGGACTATCCTATTTCTTATTTTATTATTTAGACTTGCAGAACTAGACACATTATTCTTTAGACTTAGACTTGCAAAATTAGCCACTCCCATGTTTCAGAAGTGGTCCTATTAATCACTTAATCGTTAAGTCATTTCAATTGTAGCCATTTTAGGTTATTTTTCAATATTAGCCAATTAGGTTACTTTCAATACTAGCCAGTTAACTAATCATTTATCTATTACAGCTATAACCAATACCCTAAAGCACAGTAAGATTGATCATAGTCTTAACACATGAATCTATTACAAATACAACCCATTTATGTCAATTTGCACACATAGCCACAATCAGAAATCATTTATCAATTAACTAAAACTCAGAGGGTAATTAGATAATGGTTGAATCTCAATCAACTAACTCACAACTTCAGACTTAGGCATAGTTAACAAATTCGACATAAAGAGGCATACTCACAACAAATTCATGTATAGACTTATAGAAAAACCATAAGAGGCTCACTATATCAGTTAAGCATAATAGACAAGATAGATGACAGGCTAATAATAGAAACTCTCAGAAGTTATCAAACAAGAAAGCAGAAGATAAATAATCAAAAAATGCTTGAACAGAAGTCATGTAGAAGATGAAACAATTAGAAGATAGAAGATGAAAGATAGAAAAACCTATTAAAGATTAACTATATAAAATAAGGAAAACAACTACACAACGAACATGCAAAAGATTAAACTACAGAAGCAAAGAAGGAAAAGTAAACAAAATCATGCCAAAAGATCAAAAAACAAAGAAAACAAGGGAAAATGAACCAAACTTGGCAGGATTGGTCTCATGTTCTCTTTATTTCTTTCTTTCCTTTTCTTTTCCTTTTCTTGTTCTTTTTCTTTTCTTTTCTTCAAGTTTCTTCAGACTTCAGAGACTTGAAGTCTTTATTTTCCAGATTTTTCTTTAAACAAGTATATTTTTTGGGTTTTTGTGGTAAAGGGGGTGTTATATATGTAAAGGGGTATATTTTGGGGTGGGTCTTGTTTGGGAGTTCGCCGGAGATAGGGTTCCCGCGAACTTATTTTGAATATTCGAGCACTTACAGAAATATTCGAGAGAAACCAACTACGTAGGGTGAAAGATCCCCTCATAGTTGTTCCATGGTGTTAATTTGGGAGTCAGATTCAAAGTTTGAAGGTCACCAGCAAAGATTCCGGTGACCGGGCTTTCAAGAAAGTGTGGTTTTTTCCTAGTTTTTTCCTAGTTTTCTAAGGATTCAGGGGGGTTTAGGGTGAAAGAGAAAGAACAAATGAGTTTTGGGGTGTTGAGTGGCCGGAGACGGACATGAATGCCAGCCAGTCTCCATGGGAGTGAAGACGGAGGTGAAGAAGAAGACGGGAGAAGGGCGGCTAGGGTTTGGGGAGTGGGTATTGGCCAGTTTCTAAATGAGAGACGGAGTTTTAATACTCCTCTAGGGCTGGGCGATCCTGGCCTTTGGATCATTTTTTATCAACGGCCAGGATCAAAGGATCCCATACGCTGACGTTTGGATCTTAATGAAGATCTCCTGACCTCCGTTAGATTATCTAATTTGGACGGCCAGGATTTAGTCTATTAAACTGCGTCATCTGATTTATTTAACGAGATTCAAAATTATCTGTTTGATTAATCATATGGACGGCCAGGATTTAATCCTTTGAAACGCCGTCGTTTCCATTTAAAATTGGACCGGGCAGTGTAGATCAATTGGCCGATGTATTTTGGGCTTGACACTTTCGCCCAGTTATTGTATTCCTTATGTATTTTTCGTGTATTTAGCAATTGTTATGTATTTTCCTTGTATTTTATTTTTCCCTTTTATATTCTTTTCAATTATTTGTTGTCTTTTATTTTCCTATTGTTTCTAATTTTTCTGGTATTTTTATGACATTTTTGCTATTTTTCTTTAATTTTCCGATATGTTTATATTTTTTGTTAATTTTCTTTAATTCCTTTATTTTTGTGACATTTTCTAATTAACCTATTTTTTTTTTGAATTTCTAATTGTTTCAATCAGAAACACACACTTTATTTCAATTAATCACATAATTGCAAATCAAAAATCTTATTTATTTGAATATTGGAATTTATTTGCCTAGGGCAAAAATCACGTGCTCACACTACATACTCCTCAGAGCGGTTTGCAGAGATATTCATTCGGGAGATTGTGAGATTGGAGTTCCAGTTTCTATCATATCAGACAGAGGTACTCAGTTTACTTCGTCGTTCTGGAGGAAATTTCAGCGTGAGTTGGGCACAGGTTGAGTTGAGTATTGCATTTCATCCTCAGACGGATGGACTGTTCGAGCGTACCATTCAGATCTTGGAGGATATGTTGCGCGCTTGTGTTATTGACTTCGGTGGTTCATGGGCTGATTATTTCCCTCTCGCTGAGTTTGCTTATGACAATAGCTACCAATCTAGTATTCAGATGGCGCTGTATGAGGCTTTATATGGGAGATGGTGTAGATCTCCAGTTGGTTGGTTTGAGCCCGGTGAGGCTATGTTGTTGGGGGCAGAGTTGGTCCAGGATGCTTTGGACAAGGTGAAGGTGATTCAGGAGAAACTTTGCATAGTCCAGTCGCGCCAAAAGAGTTAAGCGGACCGGAAGGTCTGGGATGTGTCTTATTAGGTGGGTGAGAAAGTCTTACTGAAGGTTTCGACTACGAAAAGTGTCATGAGATTTGGGAAGAAAGGAAAGCTCAGTCCGAGATTCATTGGCCCTTTTGAGATTCTCAGGAGGATTGGAGAGGTAGCCTATATGCTTGCTTTGCCACCCAGTCTATCGGGAGTTCATCCAGTGTTTCACGTATCTATGCTCCGGAAATATGTTGGAAACCCATCACATGTGTTGGATTTTAGTACAGTGTAGCTTGATGATGACTTGACCTATAATGTGGAGCCTATAGCTATATTGGGTCGTCGTGTGAGGAGATTGAGGTCCAATGATATTGCATCAATAAAGGTTCAATAGAGTGGTTGGCCCATGAAGGAGGCTACTTGGGAGATCGAGTAGGAGATGCAAAGCATATATCCTCACTTATTTGAGTTTCCAGGTATGTTTCTTAACACGCTCGACGACGAGCATTTGCTTAAGTTGGGGAGAATGTGACGGCCCGGCCCGTCGTCACGAGAGTTATTGCCCAGTTATTCCCTCATTAGGTTGTTTCATGTTTCTATATCTGTGTTAAAGTCTATCTGGTGAATTCTGATTAATTCTAGTTAAAAATAAGGCATATAGCCATTTTGAGTGAAACTTGTTTTAGAAAAGACAACCTAAAGTTGACTATGTTATTAGAGGACTCGGAATCAAATTCCGGTGATTTGGTTAGCTATGGGAGGTAATTTGTGACTTAGGGGAGCGATCAAAATTGAATTTGGAGGTCCGGAGTAAAAATAGGCTTGAATTAGCCTAGTTGGAATTTTAGAAAAATACGATCGATAGGTGATATTTTGATCCGAGAGTCGAAATGGAATTTCGACAGTTGCAATAGCTTTGTTAGGGGATTTTGGATATGTGTGCAAGTTTTCAAGTCATTCGGACATCGTTTGGTAGGGTTTTTGTTTGAATGTAGGTTTCAGAAGTTTTGGTTGAAACTTAGGCTTGAATTCGACATGATTTGATGATTCGTGTGTTTAAGGGTATGTTTTTATGATTGGAACAAGTGTTAGTGATGATTTAGAGTGGATTTGTATTTTTGGTTGAGGTCTCGGGTGTCGGGTTTTGGCAACTTCGTGTTTTTGGGTGTAATTCGAGTTATTTCGATTGGGTTATGTTCCTTTAGCCTATTTTGATGTATTCCTCTTTGTGTCGATCAAATTATGCACCCATGGAGGTCGATTCTCATGGCAAGGGCATTGCGGGCTAGTTTTCGAGCTGAGTCGAGGTGAGTAATTGTTATGGATGATGACCTGAGGGTTTGAAACCCCGGTATATCACTATGTGACGTTGTATTGAGACGAGACACGTACTCTACTGTGAGTGCGGGGTCGATTGAGATTTGGGACTATGGCTTAGTTTGATTATGTAGTATTATACTATGTTGCTGGCTACAATTGAGCACGTAAACATTCTACTTAGATGGATGTGGATGTATTTGGGCTGTGAGCCAGTTATTTGGACCCCGTGAGGATCGTTATCATTGCTTCTATGATTATAGCATGTTATCCTGATATCAGTCCTGAGCTAAACACTGTCTAAAATGATTTTCCAAACTATGGTATTCCTGAACACTATTTTCTATTATTATTGATAAAAATAGATTTCAAAATGATAAAATTTGTGCCTATGAGGCTTGCATTGCATATAGCTGGACTGGTAGTGGATCGGACTATGCGCCACAGCATATCATTGATATTGCGCCTGGGCTGTAGGAGCCCCTCCGGAGTCTTAACCCCCACAGTGAGCGTGGGTACCCAAATGGATTGGGCTATGTGTCGTAGTGGTCATGTTCATGCATCTGCATTGCATTTAGATATTCATGTTGTACTGTTTAGCTGTTATTGCTGATTCTGAGACTTATACTGCTAATAATGGTAAAAGGAGAGTATTTTATAGCCTTTGTTAGTGAAATATTGGGTATTCTTATCTTCACTGTCTTTATCCGTACTTATTATCACAGAGTTGGAAGTACTCACACTACTCCCTGCACCTTGTGTGCAGATCCAGGTACATCACACCAGGGCCGACTCCCTAACTGCTCAGCGAGCTTATTCGAACTGTCGAGGTAGCTGCTAGCTTCTGCAGGACCTGACATTCCCTTCTATCCTTTTATCTTTAGACTTTTTCCGCATTTGTCAGATACAATTATATTCAGTATCACTAATATATTCTTGGTAGAGGCTCATGGCTTATGACTCCAGATCTATGGGAGATATTATATTGTGTTGGGCTATTTTTCAACTTAAGCTAAAGTACCATACTTCTATTATTGTTAAATATTGCATTTAAAGTAAAGTGAGAGCTGATAGCTCGGTATGGTGTTAGATTGGTCAGGCTGGACTAGCAATGTGCTGGGCGCCATAACGACCGGATTTTGGGGTCGTGACAATGACGCGTTGACACAGGTGTGAGGCATTAAGTGTCGCGATCGCATGGGTTCGCATTGCTATGGCCGCGAATGCGATGAAGAAATTGACTGGGCGGACAGAAGGGTTTATAAACATTTCCTCTGCGAGTTCTCCATTTTTCATCATTGTTAAGCAAACATGGGAGCTTTTGATGGGGATTAAGAGGGTTTTGACTAGGATTCGATTGGAGGTAAGTTTTATGAGTTAAATACGTGATTTTATTGAAGATTCATCCTTGAAATCTCTGAAAATTTGGTAAAAATTGAAGAAGTTAGGGATTTGTTTTTGGGAATGATAAATTTGCCGAGACGAGGATTCCGAAAATGTGAATTTTGTAATTTTTTGAGAAGTGGACACGGGCTCGAGTTTTGCCAACTTTGTGTTTTTGGGTGTTTTTCGAGTTTGTTCAATTGGGTTATGTTCCATTAGCATATTTTTACGTATTCCTTATTGTTTTGATCAGATTCTACACACGAGGAGGTAGATTCGAGAGGAAAAGGCTTGGCGAGCTAGATATTCAGCCGGCTAGAGGTGAGTAATACTTGTGAATGTTGTTTTGAGGGTTTATAACCCCGGATTTGCACATCTTAGTGCTATATTAAGGTGACTTGCACGCTTGACCTGAGCGTGGGGTAGAGCACTATTGGGGATCGTGACTTGGTCCGTCTTGATTGTTGGTTTTTACCGCATATTTGTAAATGATTTGTTGTTATCATTATGACTTGGGCTCATTGCCATACTTGGGGCTTATTGCCGATTGTTTGAACTCTTTACGAACTATCATCACTGTTTTACTCACTATTTGAAATATTATTTGAATTCAGTCCATGTGATTTACACTATTTCATGAACTCTGCTATATTTTACTCAAACTAGGAGTTTTAACTGATATTTGAACTATTGTATGAGCTGAGTATTGTTGTTTTACTGATGCCTGAGGGACCTTTGACTATATTGGACGGATTGAGGCTGAGGGCCATATATGGGGGCATGAGTAGTGATGTGTGGAGGCTTTCCGGTCTCGAGTGTATTGTGAGGAAGCTTTCAGGCCTCATATTTATATTATTTAGGCTTTCAGGCCTTACTGATAGAGCTTGGGCTGTAGGAGCCCCTCCGAAGTTTTCACACCCACAGTGATCGCGGGGTACCCCTTTAAAATGGACAATAGTAACAATGACACTATCATATGTGTTTCGGTCATGTAAAAATGAATGACCAGTCATGTAACAATGACTGACTAGTGGTAACAATGACACTAAAACACGTTTTGGTCAGGTAACAATGACTGACCGGCCAGGTAATAATGGATAATCGTACTTGTGTATTTTTATTTATTTGATTCCTTTCAAGAGAATGTCTTGCTATGTTTTCATGGATTTCTACTATTTACTCGGTACGGTCATTACGAGCTCCCCGTTATGTCTTTCTAGCTGACTAATCCCCCAATAGCTTTCATACATTTGATGCACAATGTATTTAGGTCGTATCTTGACTCGTTCGTGATTGTTTTCATTGATGAAATTTTGGTATATTCCCGGAGTCGGGAAGAGCGTGAGAAACACCTAAGGATAGCTCTTCAGACTCTAAGGCAGAAGCAACTATATGCAAAGTTCTCAAAATGTGAGTTTTGGCTGAGTTCGGTGGCATTTCTAGGCCACGTGGTGTTGAGCGAGGGTATTCGAATGGATCAGAGGAAGGTGGAGATCGTGCAGGGTTGGCCCAGGCCCTCTTTAGCTACTGAGATTCGTAGTTTCCTTGGTTTGGCAGGTTATTATCGTCGCTTTGTGGAGGGGTTCTCTTCGATCGCAGCACCTATGACCAGATTGACCCAACAGGGCTCCCCTTTCCAATGGACAGAGGAGTGTGAGGCAAGCTTCCAAAATCTCAAGACAGCTTTGACTTCGGTCCCCTGTCTTGATGTTGCCTACAGATTCGGGGTCTTATACAGTTTATTGTGATGCCTCACAGGTTGGACTTGATGTAGTATTAACGCAGGACGGTAGGGTGATTACCTACGCATCCCGACAGCTGAAGGTGCATGAAAAGAACTACCCTGTCCACAATCTTGAGCTAGCTGCCATTCTTCACGCCTTAAAGATCTAGCATCACTATTTGTATGGGGTTCCTTATGAGATTTACACCGATCATCGGAGTTTGCAGCACTTGCTTAAGCAGAAGGATCTGAACATGCGTCAGAGGAGATGGTCAGAGTTGTTAAAGGATTATGACATTACTATTCTTTATCACCCGGGCAAGGCCAATGTGGTTGACGATGCCTTGAGTCAACGGGCAGAGAGTTTGGGCAGTTTGTCGTATCTACCACCCTCAGAGAGACCTATGGCAATGGATGTTTAGGCCTTGGCCAAACAATTTGTTATATTGGAACTTTCAGAGCCCAGCGGGGTTCTGGCGTGTGTGTTTCTCAGTCTTCTCTATTTGATCGCATCCGGGAGGGCAGATTGATGACCCTCATTTACTTGTACTTCAAGATAGAGTTCGGCGTGGTGATGCTCGAGATGTTACCATCGGGGATGATGCAGTGATGAGGATGCAGGGGCGTATTTGTGTGCCCAATGTCGATGATCTTTGAGAGTTAATTCTAGCTGAGGCCCATAGCTCACGGTATTCCATCCATTTGGGTGCCGCGAAGATGTATCAGGACTTGAGGCAGCAGTATTGGTGGAGGCGGATGAAGAAAGATATAGTTGACTGTGTTTCTAGGTGCCTCAACTGTTAGCAAGTGAAGTATGAGCATCAGTGTCCGGGTGGGTTGCTACAACAGATTGAGATCCTAGAGTGGAAGTGGGAACGCATCACCATGGACTTTGTATCTAGACTTCCACGGACTGTGAGGAAGTTTGATTCTATTTGGGTCATTGTGGATCGGCTGACCAAGTTCGTCCATTTCATACCTGTGTGCACTAATTACTCATCAGGGCGGTTGGGGGAGATCTATATCAGAGAGATAGTCCGGTAGCATGGTATTCTAGTTTCCATCATTTCAGATAGAGGCATTTAGTTTACTTCACAGTTCTGGAGAGTCGTACGGCAGGAGTTAGGTACTTAGGTGAAGCTGAGCATAGCATTTCACCCCCAGATGGATAGACCGTCTGAGCGCATTATTCAGATTTTGGAGTGTATGATTCGTGCGTGCGTGACTGAGTTCGGAGGCTCATGGCATCACTTCTTTCCACCGGCGGAGTTTGCTTATAACAACAGCTATCAGTCCAGCATTCAGATGTTGCCGTATGAGGCCCTATATAGTAGGAGATGCAGGTCCCCCGTGGGATGGTTTGAAGCAGACGAGGCGAGGTTATTAGGTACAGAGATGGTCCAGGATGTAATGGACAAGGTTAAGGTAATTCAGGATAGACTCCGTGCAGCCCAGTCCCGACAGAAGAGTTATACGGACAGGAAGGTTCACGATGTGGAATTTATGATTGGCGAGCGGGTTCTACTTCGGGTCTTGCCCGTGAAGGGCGTCATGAGATTTTTGAGGAAAGGGAAGCTGAGTTCGAGATTTATTGGTCCTTTTGAGATTTTTAGGCGAGTTGGGGAGGTTGCTTATGAGCCTGTCTTACCTCCCAGCGTAGCCGGAGTCCACTCGTAATTTCATGTTTCTATGCTCCGGAGATATCATGGTGACCCGTCGCACGTGTTGGATTTCAGTTCAGTCCAGCTGGACAATGATCTAACATATGTTGGGGAGCCAATGTCCATTTTGGAAAAGGAAAATCAGAAAGTTGAGTCCTTTGATGAAGGTCCAGTAGTGGGGTCAGCCGACCGAGGAGGTGACCAGGGAGTCCGAGCAGGATATGTGCAGCCAGTACCCTCGTCTCTTTGCTACCTCAGGTTTGTTTTATATGCTCATTCGAGGATGAACGAATGTTTAAGTGTGGGAGGATGTAACGACCCGGCCGGTCATTTTGATATTTACACCTCAATCCCCATTTAACTGCTTTCCCTAAGTCAACTTCTGCCATTTTGGTTTGCAGGGATGTTCGGTTCTAGAATTTGGAGAGTTGTGGGACATTTAGTCCCTAAATGAGAGCTTAATAGTTGAAAAATTGCCCATATTCGGAACAGTGTTAAGATGACCTCCAAACAGAAATCTGATGGTTCCTTTAGCTCCGTTAAGTGATTTCGGGGTTGGGAGCATGTTCGTAATGTATTTTGGAGGTCCGCAGCTTATTTAGGCTTGAAATGCCGAAGTTTGAAATTTTTGAAATTCCGGTCCGGTAGTGAAATTTTTATCTGAGGGTCGGTTTCAGATTCTGGAAGTTGTTGTTGCTTCATCTTGTGAATTTGGATTTGCGTGTAAAATTTTAGGTCATTTGGACAAGTTTTGGATGTGTTTTTTATCAAAAATGTGTTTGGTTAGAATTCAAAGTACATAAGCTTGAATCCTTGGTTAATTCTTGTTTCCGGCATTGTTTTAGTTTGTTTAAGGATTTGAACAAGTTTGAACGATGTTATAGGTCATGTCAGTGGGTTTAGTTGAGGTCCCGGGGGCCTCGGGTGTGCTTCGGATGCTCAACGGACCAATTCCGGAGTTGTGAGCAATGCTGGTTTTTTGTTGCAGACATTTACTCTTTGCGATCGCATAGGTTCCCCTGCGATCGCATAGAGTATGGTGAGAAGTCCAAAATTTTCTTCTATGCGATTGTATTGTCCTGTCCGCGATCGCATAGGTCTATTTTCCTCTTCAATGCGATCGCACTACTTGTCCGCGATCGCATAGTGTATTTTTAGTCTGAGCCTCAGGGGTCCTTTTTCTTCTGTGCGATCGCATTGGACTTCATGCGATCGCAGTGTAAAAATTTTATACATTCTACGATCGCAAGCCTTAGGCTGCGATTGCATAGCACATTTTCTAGGCCTTCAAATTTTACTCTACGTGATCGCAATCCCTTGAATGCGATCGCATTGAACAACAGACCTGGGCAGAATATAACAATTCAAAATGAGGGTTCTTCCATTTTTGCTCAAACTCAAGATAGGGAGCACGGTTTTGGGGGATTTTTTGAGGGTTTTTCAGAGGCAAATGTTGGGTAACAATTCCTTACTACCTTATGATTATTATCCACTAATCTAAACTCGGATTCCTCCATTAATTTCGGATTTTCGATGAAGCTTGGGGTAAATTTCTTAGAACTAATTTTGATGATTTGAAGGGGCATATGACCTCCAATTTGGGAGATTTTTATATGGTTAGACTCGTGTTAGTACGTGGGTTCTGAAAACGTTAAAATATTTCGATTTCAAGCTGATAGTTGGAGGGGTATTTTGGTCATTTTACCTATTTTCACGTCGTAACTTTACTTTTAACAGTGTAATTGGTTACTTGCGATGTTATTTACACTATGTAAGTGGTTTGAATATATGTGGGCCACTCAGAGTCGGATACTCGTGGCTAGGGCATTATTTCTTAGCGGTTTTGTACAAGGATTGAGGTAAGTGGCTTGTCTAACCTTGTGTGAAGGACCTCTCCCCTTAGGATATATTATGTGGTGATTTCAATTCCTTGCACGTAAGGTGACGGGCGTGTACTTGTGCAAATTATTGAAAATCCACTTTACTTGAGTTGTTCAATCGATGTTATCTCAGTTATTTGACTGGTTTAATTGCAAGACTTATCCTATGTTAGTTAGAGAAGCATGATTAGATAGGATTAACTGTATAAATGCGTATTTGTCTTAATTGAATTTCATGGAACATGTTGAGATTGAATTAAATTGTTCATCGTAGCAGTGTATTTCATTTTTCTTTGCGTATTCTTTTTTTGTTTGATTGTGTTGTGTTCTGTGGACTGCGGGTTCAATTCCCGGAGATCCTGTGATGCTGATATAAAAGGAGTGCGGGTTCAATTCCCGCAGATCCTGTGATACTGATATAAAAGGAATGCAGGTTCAATTCCCGGAGATCCTGTGATACTGAAATAAAAGGACTGCAAGTTCAATTCCCGGAGATCCTGTGACACTAATCAAAATCGATTGCGGGTTCAATTCCTGGAGATCCTACGATATTGATATAAAAGGACTGCGGGTTCAATTCTCGGAGATCATGTGACACTAATATAAAAGGAATGCGGGTTCAATTCTTGTAGATCATGTTCTATTGATTTTGTACTTGTTGTGTTAACTTTCCTTGTTAGCTTAACTGTAGATGACTTGTAGTTTCTATCTTATTCTGCTATTATTTTATATTTACTCCTCCTTTTCACTGTTCGATATTTTATTATTATTATTCTCGGTAGGGCCCTGACCTTCCTCGTTACTACTCCATCGAGGTTAGGCTTGGCACTTATTGAGTACCGTCGTGGTGTACTCATGTCGCTCTTATGCACACTTTTTGTTGTGCAGATCCAGGTCCATCTGATCAGGCACACTACCAGTGACTAAGATTATATTTCAGGAGACTCGAGGTATGCATCTGCTGCGTCCGCAGATCCAGAGAGTCTTCTTCTGTTCTTCCCTAGTGACACTAGTTATTTCTTTTTTGTTTCGGTTGTATAGATACTCTTAGTGGATAGAGCCACAGTTTTACTTTCTTTAGCTTGTGTTTGCCCGTGAGTTTTCGGGTCTTAGTTGTTTTATATTTTAGAAATTTTAGTAACGTGTATGTGCCGAGCGGCACCTATTACATTTTTCTATGTTATTCCGCTGTTATTTTTTTCTTGTTCGTGAAAGCTGTCAATTCCGCAATTGTATTAGGCTTACCTAGTCGCGAAGATTGGGTGCCATCATAGCAGGTTCACGATTGGTGAACCAGGGTCGTGACAAGTTGGTATCAGAGTTCTAGGTTCATATGAGTCACGGACACAGGCCGATTTATTAGAGCCTCGTTGATCGATATAGAGACGTTCGTATTTATCTACGAGGGGCTATGTAACTGTTTAGGAAAATATTCATTTTTCTAAATTCCTCGTTGTATGATATTTGACACCAAATCTAAACTTCTATCTTCTATTCACTCACAGATGGTGAGGGCACGTGCTACACGCAAGGATTAGGCACCCGTGCCTCATACTGCCGCTTCTAAAGGCTGGGGTCGGGGTAGAGGCCGAGGACACACCTGAGGTGCAGCTACAGCACCCGCGCGTTCTGTTGCTGAGGCTTCTCTAGTGGATCGGGTTGGAGCACAGGCACCTGGAACACCTACTACAGCTACTACGACGCCAACACTCTAGGAGATTCTGGCTCAGTTTATGAGTATGTACACTACTCTGGCTCAAGAAGGGTTGCTTCCTCTCGCTGCTGCCACATCTCATGTCGGGGGAGGGGCCAGACTCCCGCAGCCCGCACTCCTAAGCAGTGAGTGCCCATGGAGTAGGTTCTAGAGGTTATTCCTATACCGCCTGCTGCACCAGTACAACCCGGAGGTAGGTCAGCTGCCTCCGAGGATGAGCAGCGTAGGTTGGAGAGGTTCAAGAAGTATGATCCCCCAGTGTTCTGTGGCTTAGCTTCAGATGATGCCATGGGATTTCTGGAGGAGTGTCATCACATCCTCTATACTATGGGTATAGTGGAGTCCAGTGGGGTTTCTTTTACTGCTTTTCAGCTTCGAGGGGCTGCTTATCGATGGTGGCGTACATATGAGTTGGATAGTCCAGTCGAGTCTGCCTCACTGACTTGGACACAATGCTCTGATATATTTTTAAGGGAGTTTGTTCCCTAGAGCCTCAGGGATGCTTGGCGTGCAAAGTTTGAGCGGTTTCACCAAGGCTCTATGATAGTATCTAAGTATGCCATCAGTTACACCCGGTTAGCCAACATGCACCGGCTTTGGTCGCCACGGTCTGGGAGGGGGTGCAGAGGTTTATTGAGGGTCTTATTCCGCCTATCCAGTCCAGCATGGCTAGAGAGCTAGAGACGGATGTGCCGTATCAACAGGCGGTGAGTATTGGCAAACGGATTGAGGGTATGCTCCCTAGGGAGCGATGAGAGAGGGAGACCAAGAGGTCTCGTGAGTCGGGTCATTTCTCTGGTGCTTATACTACTGTAGTCGGTCGATATGGTAGGGGTTATTCCGATCATCCAGTTCATTCAGCACTGCTAGCATTTGGTGGTACTCCAGCTCCTCCAGCACCTTAGGAGCCTTACTATGCTCCCCCCAATTTCCAGTGTGCCTTCAGTACAGGGTACCTCGAGGGGTCAGACCAGTGAGAGCGGGGCCAGTCGCCATCTCGTTAGGGAGTGCCCCAGACGTGGGAGGGGAGATCTTCCATAGACTTCATAGCCTCAGCATGGTTCATATGGTGAGCAGGCCATCATTCCAGCTCTAGCTGCCACCCCACCTGCCCAGCCAGCCGGGGCGGGGATCAGGGTGATAGAGGCCGCCCTCGAGCGAGTGGTCAGGCCAGATTTTATGCTATTCCTGGTCGTACCAAAGTTGTTGCCTCTTATTCTGTTATCACATGTATTATCTTGGTTAGTCATAGAGAGGCATCGATTCTATTCGATCCTGGTTCTACTATTTCATATGTATACTCTTATTTTGCTTCACATTTGGATGTGCCTCGGGATTCTTTGAGTGCCCCTATTTATGTTTCTACTATGGTGGGAGATTCTATAGTTGTGGATCGTGTATAGCGGTCGTGTTTGGTCACTATTTGTGGTTTTGAGACCAGGGCTGACCTTTTATTGCTCGGTATGGTTGACTTCGATATTATTGTGGGCATGGACCGGTTGTCCCCCATCATGCTATTCTTGATTATAACGCCAAGACCGTGATGCTAGCTATGCCAGGCATTCTACGTATTGAGTCAAGTGGTATTCTAAATCACCCGCCCGGCCGTGTTATTTCTTTGTCTTAAAGCTCAACGCATGGTTGAGAAGGAGTGTGCTGCTTATCTAGCTTATGTGATGGATGTTAGTGTTGACACCCATTCAATTGATTCAGTTCTAGTGGTACGAGATTTCTCTGATGTGTTTCCAGCTTATCTCTTGGGCATGCCGCCCGATAGAGATATTGATTTTGGTATTGATTTGTTGCCGGGCACTCAGCCCATTTTTATTCCGCCATATGGCATGGCTCCTCCTGAGTTGAAGGAGTTGAAGGGTCATTTACAGGGGTTGTTGGGTAAGGGTTTCATTCGACCTAGTGTTTCGCCTTGGGGTGCTCCTGTGTTTCTCATGAAGAAGAAAGACGGTTCTGTGCGTATGTGCATTGACTATCGCTAGTTGAACAAACTTATAGTGAAGAACCGGTATCCTTTTCCACATATTGATGACTTATTTGATCAGCTACAGGGCGCACAGGTGTTCTCAAAGACCGATTTGCGCTCTGGTTATCACCCGCTAAAGATTTAGGAGCCAGATATCCCATAGACTGCCTTCAGGACTCGGTACGGTCATTACGAGTTCCTCGTTATGTTTTTTGGGCTAACTAATGCCCCAACTACTTTCATGCACTTGATGGACTGTCTATTCAGGTCATATCTAGAGTCGTTCATGATTGTTTTCATTGATGATATTTTGGTATATTCCCGAAGTCGAGAAGAGCATGAGCAGCACTAGAGGATCGTGCTCAGACTTTGAGGGAGAAGCAATTATATGCAAAGTTATCTAAATGTGAGTTTTGGCTGAGTTCTGTTGCATTTCTAGGCCACGTGGTGTCGAGCGAGGGTATTCGAGTGGATCTGAGGAAGGAGGAGGCCGTGCAGGGTTGGCTGATAATAGGTGAATTTGACTATGTTTATGCCCTAAAGAATCACACTTTAATGTTCTTTTGATATTGTTTATGATGATAAAATTCTTTTATTAGTGTTTTTAGTATGTTATAGGTACATATGAGCTAATGAAGACTAAAGGAGCAGTTTTGGAGTCATAAGATGGTGAAAAGGCCAGGTGTGGAACAAGTTAGGAGTTTTTGCTGAAAAATAGATTGAAGAATCCGCAGCACTGTTCTGCCGCGGTCCAACCGGGACTGCGTTAGAACCGCGGTAGAAGAGGCATGCAAAACTTTGAAGAATTAGAGAGCTTGATCCACCGCGGTTGGACCGCGACCGTGGTCGGACCGTGGTGGAAGCCAAAATTTTGAAGGCCAAAATTGTCTAAATGGAAATTATGTAACCTAAACCCTATATTTAATATTAGGATTCGTCCAAGAGAGGCAAGGATTGGATTATTCACTACTTTTGCAAGCAAACTAGTAAGAGAGAACGCCCTCAACATCTTTCTTTCTTTTACATTGAATCTCTGATTATGAATTCAATTATCTATCTTGTTTTCTTTGATTATGAGTAGCTAAATCTTTATCTAAGGTTTTGATGGAAACTATCGAGTGATGAACTTCTGAGTTATGTAATTACAAATTGTTAGCTAGATTTCTATTTGTTCAACTTCGTTCTTTATTCACTTAATTAATAGGATCATCAATTAGCTTTGCCTATTTAGTGTGCATAACTTGGATAACAGTGCATATTTAGGTAATTGTTGAACAACACCACACCTAGATTATTGGAGGAATCTATAATTGTAGGCGTAAAGGTGGGGTTAGGAATAACGAATCCTTGGGTGCAATAGTAAATTATTGTAATTGCTCGAGAGAGAATTACGGTAGAAATAGCATTCATGATTGATAGGAAAATATTGACAATTGTATGAGCATAAACATAAGGGATTCCATCAATAGGGGAAATAATTACCTTAGTCTTTCTCTTTATTCTTTACATCACATTTAATTATTTCCTTTAAATCTTTGGTTTCTTGCAAAAGTTAGTTATTAGAAATCATCCACAATTATATTCAAAAGTTTGGGAAGTTGATTCAGAAGCGGTGTTGGGTTTCGGAAGTTGCAATTGATAGGTTAATTCTCTGTGGGATCGACTCTGGACTTAATAGACTGGATTATATTGACAACGACCGTTGTTTGGGCATGAATCAATTTTGCCGCCGTTGCCGGGGAATTAACAGAATTATCAATTGCCATTGACAGAACTACAAGATTCTTGTGTAGTCATGTTCTTTATACACACTTTACTTTGAAATTTCGACAGTTGTTGAATTGGGTACTCAGGTGCATGCCTAAGAAATCTGCAAGGACTAGAGAACTAATTGAAGGACTCTCCGACCCAGAGCAAACATTTCGGGCATGTAACAGGGCAATCAAACTACTTCAGCAATCTCAGCAACCAATTAAACTAGATTCTAACATGGGAGACGTTAACAACCCAAACCAACAAGCTGGGTTGAACGTACAGGAGGCGCATGAGGCGTATGAAGGTGCATTATCTGACTAGGCACAACCAACTGTGGATAATTTGGCAACTGCCATTATTGTGCCAGCGATTCAAGCTAAGTCATTCTAGATTACCAATAACATGTTACACTTGTTGCAAAACAAGGGATTATTCTTTGGGACTCAGGTTGAAGATCCACAACAGCACTTGAAGAACTATCTTTCTATATGCAAGACGCAGTGCCAACCAAACGTGACACCGGAAGCCATCAGATTATTGCTATTTTCGTTCTCAGTTACAGGGGCTACGTAGGTATGGATAAACTCACTCCCTATTAACTCTATTACAACATGGGATGAGTTAGTCAAGCAATTCCACAACAAATTTCATCCACCTAACAAGACAGCTCAGCAAATTGATGAGATTGTGAGCTTCAAGCAGAAACCAATGGAGACATTGCATGAAACTAGGGCAGATTCAAAGGTATGCTAGTTATGTGTCCTCACAACGGGGTTCCTGAAAAGATGTTGGGTCAAAGGTTCTACATGGGGCTTTTAGACAGTATGAAGAATATAGTAGATGCCTTAGCAGGTGGGGATTTTCTGAGCAAGACCTGGAGAGAAGGCCAAAATTTGCTCGACAAGATGGCTCAAAACTCCGAGTGGACGACCAGGAATGCTCCTATAACTCCAGTGGTACACTCTGTACCTCTGAATCCTTCCAACACTCTGTAGGAGAACTTGGCTACTTTATTGACACAAATGAGCATCCTGACGAAGAAGGTGGAAGAATATGGGGTCAAGTAGCAGGTTCACATTGTAGATACTACCAATGGTGGTTTTTGCACATCTTACATTTGCCAACCCATAGGTAATTCATGGGCTGCAGAACAAGAACATCATCACTAGCATGAAGACATGAACTATGTGGCTAATTATGGAGGGCAGCGACATGGTAACCAGGGTTGGGGTCAGCAGGCTCCACAACAGTACATGCCTCCATAGCCACAATATAATGCAGCAGGTATGAGGTGACCAAACAACATGTCTCCATATCCTAGACCTCAGAATTTCAAAAATCAGTAGCAGGGGTATCATCCACCTCCACCACATCATGGGGTAGACATCACTATGGGTTCACAGAGTTGAAAGTTATGATGCAGCAGGTAATTGGGTCACATGCCAAAACCAATGAGAGGATATATACACATGACGCAGCTATCATGAATATTGAAGTATAGCTAGTCCAGACTGCTATGTCATTTAACAATCGTCCTCAAGGGACATTGCCTGCAGATACACAAACAAACCCAAAGGATCAAATCCCAAAGTAGCTGATGGCAGTTAATCTGATAAGTGGAAGAGATCTTGGTGCTGAGCAGCAAAGAGGTAGAGGCAATTTGCACGCTGAGACACTCACTCCAGTACCCATTGAACTAGATGAGTCCACCGAGTTGACAGAAGTTACAGTCCAGCCAGTAGCTGAAAGTAATAATGTATAGCAGGGAACGTAGAAAGTAGCTGAACCGGTAGAGCAGCACGTTGTGGAACAAGTTATAGAGAAAGAAAAGTCCCAAGTGATTGGGAAGACGAGGCCTCCAGCCCCATTCCCCCAAAGATTGGCCAAACACCAGAAAAAGGAGAAATACAAGAGATTCTTCGAGATGCTCAAGCAAATCTAGGTAAACATTCCCTTAATTGAATCTTTGAAAGAAATGTCCTGGGTATGCTAAGATGATGAATGATTTGATGTCGTAGAAATTTGATTTCCAAGACGTGGCCACCGTAACTCTTACACAGACATGTAGTGTAGTGGTCTCTAGACCCATAGCTGAGAAGCTATCTGACCCAGGTAGCTTCACTATTCCATGCACTATAGGAAACTTTGCCTTTGCTAGGGCATTGTGTGATTTGGGGGCAAGCATAAATCTTATGCCCTTGGTGATCTATAAGAGGTTGGCCATCGGGAGAGCCAGTCCTACTTCTATGTTATTATAGCTTGCTGACATGACGGTTAAGCATCCATTCGGTATATTGGATGATGTGCTCATCCAGGTGGGGAAGTTTGTGTTTCCCGCCGATTTTGTTATTCGTGACTGCAAGGTGGACGAGGAAATTCCTATAATCTTGGGAAGACCATTCCTAGCCACAGAGAGAGCACTAAATGATTGTGAGACCGGGGAACTCAAGATGAGGTTGAATGATAAGGAGAACATATTCAATGTACAAAAATTGATGAGGCGCCCTAGTGATTTCGCAAATTGCTCTGTCATTAATGCAGTAGTTTTGATAGTGGAGACAGATGATGTAGAATTGACAGCTGAAGATCCACTTCAGGCATGCCTGATGAACTTAGAAGAGGTAAATGGTGAAAGCCTGGCAGAGTTGGTGCTATCTTTGGAAGGTAAGGGGTTTTGGGATAGAGAGTTGGAGTTTGAACCTCTACACTTAGAAAAGAGAGAGACCCCTCCAGCAAAACCATCCATTGAAGAGCCACCAAAGCTGGAGCTTAAGACACTACCAGCTCATCTTAGGTATGAATATCTAGGCCCTAACTCCACTTTACCTGTTATTATCTCATCTGGTTTGCTAGATGTGCAGGCTCAAAAGCTTATACATGTACTCAAAGAAAGCAAAACTGCCATTGGGTGGACCATGGCAGACATAAAGGGGATCAGCCCCGCATACTGCATGCACAAGATTTTCCTGGAAGAGGGACACAAACCTTCCAGCTAACACCAAAGAAGGTTGAACCCAAACATGAAGGAAGTGGTGAAGAAAAAAGTGATAGAGTGGCTAGACGCAGGAATTATTTTCCCAATCTCTGATAGTAGCTGGGTTAGCCCAGTTCAATGTGTGCCAAAAAAAGGTGGCATGACGGTGGTGCAAAATGAGAACAATGAATTAATCTCAACAAGAATCGTCACCGGGTGGAGGATATCCATGGACTACAGGAAACTGAATCTAGCCACCCGCAATGACCACTTCCCACTTCCCTTCATTGATCAGATGCTTGACAGGTTGGCGGGGAGGTCACACTTTTGCTTCCTAGATGGGTACTCGGGGTACAATAAAATTTCCATAGCCCCCAAGGATAGAGAGAAGACCTCCTTCACATGCCCATATGGCATTTTTGCCTGTAGGAGGATGCCATTCAGATTATGCAATGTACCTGCCACATTCCAAAGGTGCATGATGGCCTTATTCACCGACATGGTGGAAGATATAATGGAGGTGTTATTGGATGATTTCCCAGTGGTAGGGAATTCATTCGATGAATGACTTGTCAATCTGACAAGAGTGCTGAAATGGTATATGGAGACAAACTTGGTGCTAAACTGGGAGAAGTGCCATTTCATGGTACAAGAAGGTATAGTCTGGGGGAACCGGGTTTCGAGAAAGGATATTTAGGTAGGCCAAGCCAATGTTGATGTCATTGCAAGGTTGCCTCCACCAACGTCCGTCAAGGCCATTAGAAGCTTTCTTGGACATGATGGTTTTTACCGGAGGTTCATTAAAGACTTCTCCAAAATCACAAACCATCTCTGTAAGTTGCTTGAGAAATATCACCCATTTTTATTTTGTGATGATTGCAGGATTGCATTTGAGGAGCTGCAGAAGAGGCTGGTCAGAACACCCATCATTATTGCCCCCAATTGGGAGCAACCATTTGAGCTTATGTGCGATGCAAGTGACTATGCAGTGGGGGAAGTGCTTGGCCAGAGGAAGGACAAGCTGATGCATCTAATATACTATGCTAGTAGAACATTGAGTGGAGCACAGCTGAATTACACAGTGACAGAAAAAGAAATGCTGGAGGTGGTGTTCGCGTTCGACAAGTTCAGGTCCTATCTCATAGGATCCAAGGTAATAGTATACACTGACCATGAAGCACTAAGATACTTAATTGACAAGAAGGACTCTAAGTCGCGCCTAATTCGTTGGGTGCTGCTTCTGCAAGAGTTCGATCTTGAAATCTGTGACCATAAGGGCACTGAAAATCAAGTCGCTAATCACTTATCACGACTTGAAGGTGCTGAAATTGTCAAAGATAGTGGAGAAATTCTGGAAACCTTTCCAGACGAGCAGCTGTCACACCTCCCTTTTTACTACCTTTTTTTATTTTCCCGAATAGGAGAATAAGGTATACTCGATAATTATATATACCCCGGGAAAGGATATAATAACAACGAGGAAGGAGTTTTTCCAATTTAAGGACAATTGGTTTGGGATTTTATTAAAAATTTCAGAGTCGCCACTTGGGAAATTAATGGTGTCCAAAGTCACCGTTTAATCCCGAATCTAAGGAAGTTGACTCTGTTTATTAGTCCGCGCAACAAGAAATCCGGATAAGGAATTCTATTAACCCAGGAGAAGATGTTAGGCACTCCCAGATTCCATGGTTTCAGCACGGTCGCTCAACTGTCACTCTTGATTTTAATTGATTTCACTATATGCTTTTAAACAAAGTGTGCGTGTTTCACTTTAAATATTTTATGAATTGCAACGCAGTGAAAACGTATCTCGAGTCACACCGCAACCAGTACGCCTGTGACTTTTAACACGCTTCGAATTCGCCGAGATTTAGGATTTGAGTCACATTAGATGTGAACCCATATTAGGAAAGTATATTTTTAAAATCGTGACTATAGCGTCTATCGGCTTGTTATTCTTTTGGAAAGGTCGTGGAATTTGCTAATGACCTTCCCGAGTCTATCATATTATTATTTGTTTATATGGGGGCCCCGCTTATTCGTTTTCATACGAGGCTCGTCCCATTCGATTTTGTAGTCCGATCCTAGCAAATAACTATATTTTCTATCATTGGTTTTTCCTTAATCATTTTAACTATATTATAATTTCAAAATATAAGTCCAGGCCTTATCATTTTATGTTACTGGGCCTGGACATTTGGGATAGTATTCAGCAGACTGATTTATGTATCTGGGTTTCAGAAACCCAAAACACACTGAAGTTATTTATCAGAAGCCCAATTAATCTAATTGTATCCAGGCATGTGTTATTCGTTAGGCCCAGATTATACGAGATTGAAAGAGAGAAATAGAAACAAAAATTCATTATATACACAGGTATTTAGAATTAGAAGAGAGTAAACTAAAATGTATTTATTTATGAAGAGAAAAAGTAGTACAAAATTAACAGTACCAGCTTCGAATCACAGCTATCTAATACAAATTGAATTTGACTAATAGACTACTTTTCTAATATTTTTATCAACTATTTTTTTTAAAAAAACTACTGAAACAGATTAATTGTTGATTAAAGGTGATAGAATATTACTTGACTATATGAAACAAGATTATTGTTAAAAAATTACTAATTATAACTCATACTTTTATAATTATCAGAGACTAATTGTATTAAAACAATAGGCCGATTGTGTAACCATGTCGACCAATTTTATACTCTTAGCTACTGATTTGAAATCATGTAACCTACAACTACTACTAACTCTGAAAGTGAAGAGGTAGATTAAAGCTTCGTTAATGACCTAATTATAATTGTTTAATCACTGTTATTATAACGCCTGTTATGAATCCGTTTTAACAAACTGTAAGTTAGTTTAAACTAATTAACCTATTGTTATACTAAGCTAAGTCTAGGTGATTGCGATTATTACAACTACTCTAATCTACATACTACTCTATTACATTATTTTTCAGCATCAACTCATGATGTACATGTATCAATTATACATTAATTTCCTATTGAATTACATAATATCTACTTATGCATTGAAAATAAGAAAAAACAACAAAATAGGCTTTTAAATCAAATCATGTTTATCATTCCTTCAAATCAAGTTCAGTTACATTGCTCGAGTAGTAGCTGTGTACCTGATCCAGCAAAAGAACTCTTATGAGTCTAAGGGAAGCAAATGATAAGAATAATCAGTTGATCACAGCAGCAAAGAAACAGCAGCAGAAATGAATAAACACGGCAAGCACAGTTGAATCAAATAGTCGAACAAATTTTTCAAGCTCAACAAATAGAAGTCCAATAACGGAACTTGAAGAAAACTAGTAGAAACCCAGCAAATAGGAGAAAACAGAGGATTCCTAGATGATTTTCAGAATATTGCTCGACAAATACCCAGAAATTACTCTTAGAATATGATAGTTTTTCTTAATTTCAGAAGTATTCTCCGAATTCTAAAAATCCAGCCCTTATTCAGGCTTAATTACATCCTATTTATAGAATGAATGGTGAAACTTTGAGGGGAAAATTTGAAAATTTTATTCCCAATTCCCTCCCCTTAATTCTTTTATTTACTACACTTTAGTACTCTTTTCAGATTAAAAAATGCCTTCCAGCCCTTGCTGGAAGGTTCTAGGGGGATCTATTGGCTTCTATTAGGGGTCTATTGCTATAGTACCCTCACTTGCTAAGGTTATTAACCAATAAGCCTTTTTGTTGGGTCTATTCTACCCTTTGTTTTGTGCATTATTGCTGAAATACTAGGCCAAAATGTCTGATTTGTCCCTATAGGCTCTTTTAAATCTACAATTATGCCATTTTTCATTCCTTTTCTGCCCCTGTTATTAATTAGTATTTACCCGACCTATCTAAGGTCTGGGTGTACAGTTTTTATGCCTTACTTAACTACTGGCCAGTACTTATAAGTCATTTAAGACTTAGCCAGATTTGAAACTTAATTTCTTTTCAGTTTTGACCTCTTTAAAGAGGTAACCTTTATTATTGTCAATTTTAATTGAATTGTAGGACTAGCCTGCTAATTTAAGAATTAAACCTTTCAGATTTAGCCGGTCCGGAGTTTGGACTTGGCTTTGCAAAATTAGTCACTTTTGTTATTCATTGGCAACCAAGATTAGATTCAGACTTACAGAACTTAGCCAGTTTCAGATTTAAGCCTAAAAATTACAGAGTTGGCCAGTTTCAGAACTAGCCACTCTTTAAACTATTTCAATCATAGCCATTTTTAGATCATTTTCATTTTTAACCAATTAACATACATTCAGAATAAGCCAATTATCTAATTAACTAATTATCACAGCTATAACCAATACCCCTAAAGCATAATAAGACTAATTGTAGTCTAAAACATGAATTTATCATAAATATAGACTTCTTATATCAATTTGAACACATCGCCACAATCAGAAATAATTTATCATCTAATCAAAACTTAGAGAGAAAATTGATAATGGTTGAATTTCAATTAAATAACTCACAACTCAGATTCAGCCATAGTATAACAAATTTAACATAAAGAGATATATTTAGAACACTTTCATGTTTAAACTCAAAATATCCCTAAAAAGGCTCAAGTATACTAGTCAAGTGTAGTAAACAGGATTAACAAATAGACTAGTGAAGCATGTTATTAAAAGGAATATTGGAAAATATTAGAAGACATGCTAATAGAAACAAAGTTATAATAGGAAACATATCAAAAGAAAGAAGCTAAACTAATCATGCAACTAATTACAACTAAGTCAAAGAAAAAGAATTAAACACGGAAATCATGCTTAACAATCAACAATAGAAACAAAGAGAGGGAGAGGGGACTTAGCTCGCAAGATATGTCTCCTCAGCTTTCCCCATTTTTTTCCCTTTTTCTTGTTCTTTTTCATTCCTTTCTTCTTTCTTTTTTCCAGTTTCTTTTCTTTTCTTTTTTCAGACTTCAAGACTTGAAGTCTTTATTGGGTATTATGGTAAAGAATGGTATTAGAGACACGAGAGTGTGTCTTTGGGGGTGGGGTTGTAAGGTTTGCCGGAGTTAAGGTTCCGGCGGTTTAATCTCGAAGATTCGAGAAGTTTCAAAGAGATTCAAGGGAAAGTGGTTATTTGTGGTTAAATATCTATGCAAGTTGGTCTAATGGTGTAAGTTTGGACGGCTGTCTCATGGGTTGTGGTCACCGGAGAAGAAATCTGGTGGCCGAAATTTCAAGAATAGGAGTTTTCTTGGGGTATCTTTGGGTTTTCAGAGTGGTTTGATGTGGAGAAGGAGGAAATGAAAGGTTTGGGGGCTGGGAGTGGCTAGAGATGGCCATGGAGGTCGGCTAGTCTCCATGGCCGGTGAAGAGAAGAAGGAGGGGACGAAGACGATGAGGCGGCTAGGTTTTTTTTGTTAAAGAGAAATGGCTGGTCTCTGATGAGACCAAGCCCTTTATACCCTGATGGCTTAATTGATCCTGGCCTTCTGATCATGCGATCCAAAGTTAAAAATGGTGTCATTTGGGAGTTCAAGTGGAGACTAACTAATCTCCGTTAGATCATGATAGATGGACGGCTCAGATTGACTTGTTGAAACTACGTTGTTTTTTTATCTTAAAGATTCAAAATCAACTGTGTGATATTGGGAGTTTCTAGAGCCTTCACCTTGATCCTCCTAGTTTCAATAAGCTCCTGTATGGCGGACTTTAAGTGCCAACACTTTTTAGTATCATGTCCCGGCGGCCCGGAACAATATTCACATCGGACTGATTGGTCAAGGTTTCTGGGTGGTGGGTTTGGAAGTTTTGTCTCAATGGGGCTTACCATTCCTAGCTCCCTCAGGAGGTTATAAAGACTGGTGTATGACTCCCCTAATGGAGTGAACGTTTTCTTTGTTTAGGCTCTGTTTCCTCTTACTTATGGATCTGGACGAAAGCTGGGTCTATTCAGATTTTTGTAAGATATGGACTGCGGGTGTCACGCCCCAAATCGAGGAACATGACCGGCGCCTGACCGGGTTGCCCCAGTCAAGCGGACCTGGGTGCCTTTCATTCCCACGCGTTACCCCTGTGATGACTGTTTCTCATTAACCAAATATATTACTAATCATAATTGATTTCACATTAAACAAATAAAACGATACGAGTGATTCATTAACAAGATTTCAATTTTTACAACGCCCGACATAACACAATATATATACATAAGACCGGAGTCCCACAGTTTACATGTCTACAGAGCCTCTAGGATACAAAAGGGAAATACAATACTTGCCGGTAACAAGGCTCCGGCTATACCTTACAAAACCAAAATGAAATCTAAACCGAGTGGCATGAACCACACAAGGCCCCGAGGAAGAAAGGGGCTCACCAAAACGGGCAGTGGAAGGAGAAGGATACTACCGCCGATGAGCTGAAGTGCCTGCTACTGATCCACCTACAATCATGACACGAATGTAGCGCCCCCGGCAAAGGGACGTCAGTACACTTGAATTGTACTGGTATGTATGGACAAACTTTGTCCCAAGTAAACTCAAGCCATTAAATTACATCAACAATTAATTAAGCCAGCCAACCATGTTTCCACATTTTCCTTATTTCAAATAATTCTCAACACAAAGCACTTTCTACAATCAACCAATTTAACAAAAACCAATCAATCACGTAAAGCACAAGTAGTCAAACAAAGGGGCAATCAGTGCCCCACAGGTTGCAAACTCTCCTGCTGTCTCCTTTCACAATTTCACATTATTGATTTTTGTATCAATTTTCAATAGCGATTTCGATCGCTTTCCATCCTTATTGCCCCCGACCACCCTTATTACCTCGGCCACCCTTATCACCCCAACCCACACCTTATTTCCCCACGTTGCGGCGCGCAACACGACCCCGCCTTACAGTTGAAAACACAACAATTTCAAACAGCACATAAGGTACTACACACAATTTCAACAAGTTCAAATAAGCAACTTACACATTGGTTCATGTTCTCAATTTCTTCTCAATGCAATATCACAACCATGTTACAATATTTCCACAATTCAAGTGTTTCATCTCTTTCCACAATAAACCAATTCTCAAGTGTTTCGTTTGTTTTCCACAAGGTACCATATAGGCCATCATAGTCATTATTCACAATTCTTTTGCCAAATTAAACTCTCATTTTACATCACTCATAACTCAACAACAAACTTTGAATATCCAACAACAACATCAAGAATTTCACACAACTTGCCAATTTAACACGAAACAAACAAACTTCACACATATAGGCGATTTCACAAGAATCAAAATTAGCCATACATACCTGGTGATGATTTTTCCTCCTACTTTATGCTTACACAATATATCCTACTCTTGCCAACCTTGTTCTTGAAGACTCTTACTTCTACTCACTTCTTTTTACTAGAAATCAAGTTCAATAATCATGCATGAGTGTAAAAAGTCTATTTTTAAAAGCTATTATATGCAAACCTCTCTTTACCCAATTTAAAACTGAAAATCAAAGAAAATAGTTAGGGTTTTTACCTTGAAAAGATTGGGGATGTTGAATCTTTGCCCTAGAATCCTTGGAATTAAGTAGTTGGAACAATCTTTGAAGATGAAGAACTTCTCTCTCTAAAAACCCTCTCTTCTCTCTCTAATTTTGGTGAGATGATATGATAAAATGAAGAAGAAGGGTGTTATATTAAAGAAGAGATCGGGTCAAAATGTTACAAAAATCTGGGCCGGGGTCAAATATGCGGTCACTATGCAACCGCAGAATCCACATGCGGTCCGCAAAGTGACCGCAAAAATGGCCTCAAAGTTATGTAGGTTCTGTTAAGGAATGCGGTCACTATGCGGACCGCATGTTGATTCCGCGGTCGCAAAAGTGCACCGCAGATTTGACATGCGATCGCATATCGACCGCACTTTTGACACGATTTTGGGCAACTCTCTGGAACGATTTGCGGTCAGAATGCGGTCCGCATGTCAGGTTTGCGGTCGCATTCTTGACCGCATATTTGACATTTTTTTGGAAAAATTAATTCTCTACATTTTTGAAACTTAAATCACTACCAAGGGTCCGAACCGCGGCGAGCTTGCGAGGGGTCAAATTTGAATAATTCTACGCATTCCTAACACATTATTCGGACCATGACACCACAGCTACTAGGTTTTATGCACAAAAATTTTACGGGGCCTTACATCCTCCCCCCATTAAGATCATTCGTCCTCGAATGAGGGTTTTTGAAATAAATGAGTTGGTTTTGAAAGACATGATATGCAACCATCAAAAATTTGACTAACTCTTATATTTTAGAAAAATTTCGCCAGAGTTTCCTTTGTATTATGGACATATCCACCTGTCAGAGGACCCCCGAAACACATTACCAAACAACAATACACAAATACAACACTTTTCACAACTGGTATACACTTTCTTACCTCAACGAATGCACATATTCTATCACATTGTTACAATTGCACATAAACTAGTCACTTCAATGAATTCTTACCTTATTTAACCATTTTAACACACCATGTACACTTAACAAACCATTACCAATCTAAACTTACTATTAGTTGTCTATTAAACACGTAAATCTTTATAAGGCTCTCATTTATCAAGAAAGGCTCAAATGACCCAAACGTGACAACACATTAAATTCATTACAAAATGAAGGAGACTTTACTAACACTAAGAGAGAAACAACTTAGGCAAGATGACAGTTACTAGGAGTAGGAGGGTCACCTAATTTCTTCTAGGCTTGATCGAACAAATGGGGGTACTTTTCCTTCATCTCTTTTTCCGCTTCCCATGTGGCCTCCTCAACTTGTTGACTTCGCCACATTACTTTAACAGAGGCAACTTCCTTATTTCTCAACTTACGGACTTGCCTATCAAGAATGGCAACTGGAACTTCTTCATATGAAAAATCTTCATTAACCTCTATAGCTTCGACTGGCATGATGGTGGATGGATCTCCAATCACTTTCTTCAACATGGACACATGGAATACCGGATGCACCGATGACATCTCAGGAGGCAACTCTAGCCTATAAGCAACTTGACCAATCCTTTGAACGATCCGATATGGCCCGACATACCTAGGACTCAATTTCCCTTTCTTTCCGAATCGCATGACTCCCTTCATAGGAGATACCCTCAAGAACACCCAATCATCGACTTGAAACTCCAAATCCCTTCGACGAACGTCCGCATAGGACTTTTGACGACTCTGTGCTGTTTTCATCCTCTCCTGAATAACCTTAACTTTTTCCATGGCTTCGTACACCATATCCGGCCCTAGCAATTCTGCTTCACCTGCTTCAAACCACCCGATTGGCGATCTACATCTTCTCCCGTACAATGCCTCAAACGGGGCCATCTGAATGCTAGCATGATAGCTGTTATTGTAAGAAAATTCTATCAGTGGCAAGTGTTCATCCCAATTACATTTAAAATCTAAGACACAAGCCCGCAACATATCTTCGAGCGTCTGAATGGTCCGCTCGGCCTGACCATCGGTCTGTGGATGGAAAGTTGTGCTGAGATTCACCTGAGTTCCCAAACCTTGCTGAAACTTCTTCCAAAAATTTGCCGTGAACTGAGCCCCGCGATCCGAGATGATAGAAAGTGGAGTTCCATGAAGCCTTACTATCTCCTTGATATATAGCTTTGCATATTGCTCCGCAGTATCAGTGGACTTGACAGGCAGGAAGTGAGCTGATTTGGTGAGTCGATCCACTATCACCCATATTGAGTCAAACTTACGCCGAGTGCGAGGTAACCCTACCACGAAATCCATATTGATCATCTCCCATTTCCACCTTGGTATTTCTATAAGTTGAGTTAATCCACCAGGCCGTTGATGCTCGGCCTTCACTTGTTGACAGTTCGGACATTTAGCTACAAAGCCCGCCACATCCCTTTTCATACCGTTCCACCAATAAATCTCCTTGAGATCGTGATACATTTTCGTTGAACCAGGGTGCACAGAATACCTGGAAGTATGAGCCTCTGCCATCACTCTTTTCCGAAGCTCGTCCACATCCGGAACACATAGCCTATCTTGACACCGCAATACACCATCTTCGCTGCTGAGTACAAATGCTGAGGTCTTGTCATTCATGACCGCTTCCTTCACCCGAACCAATGCTGGATCCATGAACTATTTTTCCTTGATTTCCGCGACCAATGATGATTCTGCTCCATTATGCACCAAGATATCCCCCTCGTCTGACGCCGAGATACGAACCCCCAAACTGGCTAATTGGTAAACCTCTCGAGCCAGGGGTCTCTGATCCACACCCAAATGAGCCAAACTACCCATAGATTTTCGACTAAGAGCGTCGGCTACCACATTTGCCTTCCCTGGATGGTACAATATGTCCATATCATAGTCCTTGAGTAATTCTAACCACCGCCGCTGTCTCAGATTTAGCTCCTTCCGCTTGAACAAATACTGGAGGCTCTTGTGGTCTGAAAACACATCTACATGAACCCCATAAAGATAGTGCCGCCATATTTTCAAAGCAAACACAACAGCTGCAAGCTCCAAATCATGCGTCGGATAATTCTTCTCATGGTTCTTGAGTTGTCTGGAAGCATAAGCTATAACCTTTCCGTGCTGCATCAATACACATCCCAAACCGACTCTGGAGGCATCACAATAGACTACAAATCCCTCGTGCCTTCTCGGCAAGGCCAATACTAGTGCCGAGGTCAATCTTGACTTCAGGTTCTTGGAAACTTTTCTCACATGCTTCGGACCACCGGAACTTAACTGCTCCGCGTCAATTTAGTCAATGGGGAGGCGAGGGTTGAGAATCCCTCTACAAACCTCCGATAGTACCTTGCCAGACCCAAAAAGCTGCGAATCTCCGTCGGGGTCGTGGGTCTAGGCCAATCTTTCACTGCCGCAATCTTCTGAGGATCCACCATAATTCCCTCACCGGAAATAACATGCCCTAGAAAAGCTACGGACTCCAACCAAAACTCACATTTTGAGAACTTGGCATACAATTGATGCTGAAGAAGGGTCTGCAATGCTGCTCTGAGGTGAATGGCATGATCTTCCCCGCTCCGAGAGTAGATGAGGATGTCGTCAATGAATACAATTACAAAGGAATCTAGGAATGGCTTGAAAACCCGATTCATAAGGTCCATGAAAACTGCTGGGGCATTGGTTAGCCCAAAAGACATGACCAAAAACTCGAAGTGACCATAACGAGTTTTGAAGGCGGTCTTAGGAATATCCTGCTCCCTAATTTTCAACTGGTGGTACCCAGGACCGTAAATCAATCTTTGAGAAGAACCTCGCTCCCTGCAATTGGTCAAACGGATCATCCACTCGAGGCAAAGGATATTTATTCTTGATGGTGACTTTGTTGAGCTGCCGATAATCAATACACATTCGAAGTGACCCATCCTTCTTTCTGACAAAGAGAACCGGAGCACCCCACGGCGACACACTCGGCCGTATGAACCCTTTCTCTAATAAATCCCTCAGCTGCTCCTTTAACTCCCTTAACTCTGCTGGCGCCATTCTGTATGGTGGAATGGATATTGGCTGAGTATCTGGCAATACATCGATCCCAAAATCAATCTCCCTATCCGGCGGAATGCCTGGAAGCTCATCCGGAAACACTTCAGGAAATTCATTCACAATTGGCACGGACTCGAGGGTAGGCACCTCTGAGGTGGTGTCCGTTACCCGAACCAGGTGATAGATACACCCCTTCTTGATCATCTTCGAGGCCTTAAGGTAGGAAATAAACCTACCCCTTGGCACCACACCATTTCCTCTCCATTCAATGACTGGCTCGTTAGGGAACTCGAGCCTCATAACTCTCGTTCGACAGTCAAGTTTGGCAAAGCACGAATAGAGCCAATCCATCCCCATAATTACATCAAAATCTACCATCCCAAGCTCAATAAGATCGGCCGTGGTATCACGACCACCCACCGTAACAACACAATTCCTATAGACTCGTGAGGTTGTAATAGAATCACCGATTGGAGTCGACACAGAGAACGGCTCATGAAGCTGTTCGGGTACTATCCAAAAACTTGAAGCAATGAATGGAGTAACATAAGACAAGGAGGAGCTGTCATCAATAAAGGCATAGCAATCAATAGTCTGAACAGACATGATACCTGTAACAACATCTGGAGAAGCCTCGGCATTTTGGCGGCCACTCAATGCATAGAATCGGCTAGGTCCACCCCTACCCCGAGCTCCACCCCTAGCTGCACCACGCCCTGCTGCTGCTGGAGTACGCGCTGATGATGTAGCAGCTGAAGAACCGGATGACTAAGCAGATCCCCTACCTATACCCTGACGGGGTGCACGGCAGTCCCGCTGAATGTGACCTCTCACCCCGCACCCGAAGCACACCGGAAGGTCAAGGTAGCAAGTTTCTGTATGAAATCTCCCACACTTGGGGCATGTAGGTCTCCCCTGCTGCTGGGATCTCACCCCAGGATGACCAGACTGACGAGACCTCCTGCTGTCTGAACCAGGTCTCGAGTAACTGCCTTGCTGATGACTGTGCACGGATGGCGGTGCACTCGCGGAGGACTGAGCATATGACTGGGATGGCCCTGATGACCCCCTCCCTGGAAGTGATCTCCCCGAACGACCCATTGACCGGGCCCTGCTGCTACTTTCTCTTTCTGCACGAATCTTCAATTTCCTGGCCTCTGTGGACTGAGCAAACCCCGCAATCCTCCCATAGTTCATGTCTAAGTGCAAAGCTGCTGTGGCGGCCTCATTCACCACCAAAGGGCTAAGGCCCTGAACAAACCGTCGAACCCGGGCATCCATGGTCGACACTAAATGAGGAGCATACTTGGACAACCTTACGAACTCCATGTGATACTCCCAAACACTCATACTGCCCTGCTTGAGAACCTCGAACTCCATATGATGCTCCAGCTTCGACAGGTAAGAAGTGGTCCATAAATGCATCCACGAACTCATCCCATCCGGCCGGAGGGCTCCCTTCCTCACGGGAATCCTCCCACATTTCGAACCATGAACGTGCCGCTCCCTTCAGCCTGTAAGAGGCCAACTCTACCCCCTCTATATCTGTAGCCTTCATCACTCTGAGGGTCTTGTATATCTCATCAAGGAATTCCTGTGGGTCAGCCTCTGGATCGGTGCCTGAAAATTCTGGAGGGGCCAATCGCAAGAATTGATGGACTCCGGAGCCAAAGGAATCTCCCTGTCCGCTGGAGGATGCAGAGGGGCATCATGGGATCTCTGGGCCTGGGCGGCCACTAACCGTGTTAACATATGGATGGCTCCCCTAAGTTCTTCATTAGAGATACCAGAGCCCGAAGCGGGAACTGTATCTGAGTCAGGAACACCGGCAGGAGGAATGGTGGCATCCTCTGCCGCGGCTGGAATAG
This sequence comes from Nicotiana noctiflora, assembly GCA_032618575.1. NCBI lineage: Eukaryota > Viridiplantae > Streptophyta > Magnoliopsida > Solanales > Solanaceae > Nicotiana > Nicotiana noctiflora. The sequence goes on from JASVEL010004837.1 coordinate 84,075, forward strand.
GGACACTTGGGTTTTGAACAGATGGGTCAGGCAAATTCGGGACTGGTGGGTCATTCTCTCCCACGGCATCGGGTACATGATTAACAACCGCACTTGGGCCGGCATTGGCCCTAAGGCCGAGTCTAGCCTTCTTCTTAGGTGCCATATTCTGAAAATTTGGGAACAAGGCACGAATTAGACACAGATATTTCCACATTGCACTTTACCGCACGATATAGATTAACAAAGAAGTAGGTAAATTCCTAAATGCCCGTGTAGCCCCCTACTTATATGATGTGGTCGACAACACACCTATAAGAAGGGCACTACTAGACACGGCTCCGAGACATCCTAGGACACTTTAAAACCTTAGGCTCTGATACCAAGTTTGTCACGCCCCAAATCGAGGAACATGACCGGCGCCTGACCGGGTTGCCCCAGTCAAGCGGACCTGGGTGCCTTTCATTCCCACGCGTTACCCCTGTGATGACTGTTTCTCATTAACCAAATATATTACTAATCATAATTGATTTCACATTAAACAAATAAAACGATACGAGTGATTCATTAACAAGATTTCAATTTTTACAACGCCCGACATAACACAATATATATACATAAGACCGGAGTCCCACGCAGTTTACATGTCTACAGAGCCTCTAGGATACAAAAGGGAAATACAATACTTGCCGGTAACAAGGCTCCGGCTATACCTTACAAAACCAAAATGAAATCTAAACCGAGTGGCATGAACCACACAAGGCCCCGAGGAAGAAAGGGGCTCACCAAAACAGGCAGTGGAAGGAGAAGGATACTACTGCCGACGAGCTGAAGTGCCTGCTACTGATCCACCTACAATCATGACACGAATGTAGCGCCCCCGGCAAAAGGGACGTCAGTACACTTGAATTGTACTGGTATGTATGGACAAACTTTGTCCCAAGTAAACTCAAGCCATTAAATTACATCAACAATTAATTAAGCCAGCCAACCATGTTTCCACATTTTCCTTATTTCAAATAATTCTCAACACAAAGCACTTTCTACAATCAACCAATTTAACAAAAACCAATCAATCACGTAAAGCACAAGTAGTCAAACAAAGGGGCAATCAGTGCCCCACAGGTTGCAAACTCTCCTGCTGTCTCCTTTCACAATTTCACATTATTGATTTTTGTATCAATTTTCAATAGCGATTTCGATCGCTTTCCATCCTTATTGCCCCCGACCACCCTTATTACCTCGGCCACCCTTATCACCCCAACCCACACCTTATTTCCCCACGTTGCGGCGCGCAACACGACCCCGCCTTACAGTTGAAAACACAACAATTTCAAACAGCACATAAGGTACTACACACAATTTCAACAAGTTCAAATAAGCAACTTACACATTGGTTCATGTTCTCAATTTCTTCTCAATGCAATATCACAACCATGTTACAATATTTCCACAATTCAAGTGTTTCATCTCTTTCCACAATAAACCAATTCTCAAGTGTTTCGTTTGTTTTCCACAAGGTACCATATAGGCCATCATAGTCATTATTCACAATTCTTTTGCCAAATTAAACTCTCATTTTACATCACTCATAACTCAACAACAAACTTTGAATATCCAACAACAACATCAAGAATTTCACACAACTTGCCAATTTAACACGAAACAAACAAACTTCACACATATAGGCGATTTCACAAGAATCAAAATTAGCCATACATACCTGGTGATGATTTTTCCTCCTACTTTATGCTTACACAAGATATCCTACTCTTGCCAACCTTGTTCTTGAAGACTCTTACTTCTACTCACTTCTTTTTACTAGAAATCAAGTTCAATAATCATGCATGAGTGTAAAAAGTCTATTTTTAAAAGCTATTATATGCAAACCTCTCTTTACCCAATTTAAAACTGAAAATCAAAGAAAATAGTTAGGGTTTTTACCTTGAAAAGATTGGGGATGTTGAATCTTTGCCCTAGAATCCTTGGAATTAAGTAGTTGGAACAATCTTTGAAGATGAAGAACTTCTCTCTCTAAAAACCCTCTCTTCTCTCTCTAATTTTGGTGAGATGATATGATAAAATGAAGAAGAAGGGTGTTATATTAAAGAAGAGATCGGGTCAAAATGTTACAAAAATCGGGGCCGGGGTCAAATATGCGGTCACTATGCGACCGCAGAATCCACATGCGGTCCGCAAAGTGACCGCAAAAATGGCCTCAAAGTTATGCAGGTTCTGTTAAGGAATGCGGTCACTATGCGGACCGCATGTTGATTCCGCGGTCGCAAAAGTGCACCGCAGATTTGACATGCGATCGCATATCGACCGCACTTTTGACACGATTTTGGGCAACTCTCCGGAACGATTTGCGGTCAGAATGCGGTCCGCATGTCAGGTTTGCGGTCGCATTCTTGACCGCATATTTGACATTTTTTTGGAAAAATTAATTCTCTACATTTTTGAAACTTAAATCACTACCAAGGGTCCGAACCGCGGCGAGCTTGCGAGGGGTCAAATTTGAATAATTCTACGCATTCCTAACACATTATTCGGACCATGACACCACAGCTACTAGGTTTTATGCACAAAAATTTTACGGGGCCTTACAGCGGGAGGGTGTTTTATTTGTGGTAGACGTTTTGTGGGGTATGGGCTCACCATACATGTGGAGGCGGTGGGTAATGTTAAGCATGTGGGACGGAAAAATGTGGAGTGGTGGGAGGCTAATATGGTGGAGGTGGGTTGTAGGGTGCTGGTGGGTATGGTTTTTATGGACGGGGTGGGTGATGATATATATTTGGGCCCCGAGACCACGATCTACTTTCAACAGCTCCGACCTCCTCCTTCTTCTTTTTACCAATTGATCCCCCAGTTCCGATTTGTATTGCCTGATTCGTGGCCTTAATAGCCGAATAACTCATAATCTTATTGGTTTTCAATCCCTCTTCTATGAAGCTTCCCATTTTCACCACCTCATTGAAAGTTTTTCAAATTGCTGATACCAGATGACCATAGTAAGTAGGCTCTAAAGCCTGTAGAAAGCAGTCCACCATTTCCGTTTCATTCATGGGAGGGTCTACCCGTGCAGCTTGTTCCCTCCATCTAAACCCGTACTGCCGGAATCTTTCTCCGGGTTTCTTCTCCATTTTTGTTAGTGACAGCCTGTCTGGAATTATCTCTAGATTGTACTAGAAGTGGTTGGCGAATGACTGAGCTAGATCATCCCAGATGAACCATCTGGTGTGATCCTGACGGGTATACCATTCCAGTGCAGAACCGCTCAAACTCAGGATAAAATAAGCCATCAACAGCTCGTCTCTTCCCCCTGCTCCACGCATCTTGCTACAATAACCCCTTAGATGGTCTACCGGATCCCCACGTCCATCGTACATATCAAACTTAGGTATCTTAAATCCGGTCGGGAGCTACACCTCCGGAAACAAGCATAAATCTTTATACGCGACACTTACTTGGCCTCCTAGCCCTTGTATGTTACGGAAGGATTGTTCAAGACTTCTCATCTTCCGTGCCATCTCTTCTTGTTCTAAGTTCCTGATAGTATTTCTTCCGTCATATCTACAAGTGGTCTGTAGGAGTCATGCTTCCTGAACGTTGGCTCCGGTGGATAATAATGAGTGTCCTGAACATGGAACACTGGTTCACTAGATGATTTATGCAGAGTGGTAGGTGGTGGTGCCACATATACCGGGGCGACCTGAGGTGGTTATGGTGGAACCTGTTTGGATAGTGGTGGTGGTTACTATGAATTTGTGGCATAGTAGTGTTGGTAGTTTGGGTACGTGGAGGATGAGTTCATGGTAGGTGGTTCAGGATTTGGATTTGTGGGAGGGACGTATGTTGGATTGGCTGGATAGGTAGGCAAAGGTTGACCCCTAGACCAGGCTTGGTACATTTCTGACATTTGCTGCCTTTGCTTATACATCTCCTCTTTCATACCCGCAACATCTACAACCTCTTCTGCATGTACTAGGTCCATGATGGTAGGTTCAATCTCTTGAGTTACTGCCTTAGACATAGCTTTTGAACGTGTATTGTAATTGTGATGTGCCAGAATGCCAGTTGACAGCTGAAAATCTGATACTCATCAACAATAAAACTCATTAATAGTTAGCTCATAAGGGGTAAATGTAATGATTAAAATCACAACTTTTGCCTTGATGTAACGACCCGGCCGGTCGTTTTAGAAAATTACGCCATCATCCCCAATTTAACTGTTCCCCTAAGTTCATTTCTGCTATTGTGGTTTGTCGGGAGAGTCGGTTCTGAAATTTGGAGTATTTTGGGACACTTAGTCCCTAAATGAGAGCTTTAAAGTTAAAAAATGGTCCGTAGTCGGAACAGTGTTAAGACGACCTCGGAACAGAAATCCGATGGTTCCATTATCTCCGTTAGGTGATTTCGGGGTAGGGAGCGCGTTCGGAAAGTATTTTGGAGGTTCGTAGCTCAATTAGGCTTGAAATGCCGAAGTTTGAAATTTTGGCGAATCCGAACGATAGGTGAGATTTTGATCCGGGGGTCGGAATGGAATTCCGACAATTTCTGTAGCTTCGTTATGTGATTTTGGATATGTCCGCAAATTTTCAGGTCATTCGGACGTCATTTGGTCGGGTTTTAGATCGAATGTGCAATTCGGAAAGTTTTAAGAAATTTAGGCTCGAATCCTTTGTAAATTGATAATTTTTGTGTTTATGGACGTGCTTGGATGATTGGAACAAGTTTGAATAAGGTTATAGGAAGTGTTGGTATTTTTGGTTGAGGTCCCGGGGGCCTCGGGTGAGTTTCGGGGTGGTTTTGGACCATTTCTAGGCCATTTTTCACTGCTGGTTTTTGGCTACAGTAGTGCTCTACGCGATCGCGGGGTATTGGTCGCGATCGCGGTGAGTAAAATCTGAGAAAAAAACTAATGAATCGCGATCACGTAGATTGCTTCGCGATCGCGAAGAAGAAATTTCTGTCGCGCATGCCATACTTTGGAAGATCATATCTTTTTATCTTAAAGGTATTTTGAGGAGATTCAAAAACGAAAGTTGTCGATCATCGTGTCTAGTTTTCAGAAAGCTAAAGAAATCCTCATTTGGATATTGGTAGCAAAGGTTATGTACGTTACACTCTATGCTGTCCGAGAAGGATATCTAAAACACATAAATGGATTTGGAAGCTTCTATCACGAAATGTATAAGGATTCAGGAAATGATCAAGAAATGAACGTTATATCACTATGTGTCTAGTTTCTAGAACATCAAACCATTCGTCTTTTGGAGTTGTGTGTAAAACGCTATGACCATTTTACTGAAGCCCGTCCGGAGGAACTAGAAGTTGTTCACCGCGATCGCGAGGCATTTCCCGCGATCGCGAAGGGTAATTTTTGGGCCAGAATTTGTTCTCCGCGATCGCGAAGCATTTCCCGCGATTGCAGTGAACAAAAAACCTGGACTAAAAGTTTTAAAACATTTCATCCGCGAACCAAACCCATTTTTCCACCATTTTTGGTCATTCTTGAGAGCTTTTGGACGAGAATTGAAGGGGTTTTGACAAGAAGTGATTAGAGGTAAGTCCTATGAACTAAATACATGATTTTATTGAAGAATCATCCTTGAAATTTATGAAAACATAGCAAAATTGCAAGAAATTAGGGCTTGGAGCAAAAACTTTAAATTTGGGATTTGAAGGGCCATTTGTGGTCCGATTTGGAAGATTTTTATATGGTTAGACTCGTGAGAGTACGAGCGTTCTGAAAACGTAAAAATATTTCAATTCCGAGCCGATGGATTCAGGGGTATTTTGGTCATTTCACTCATTTTCACGTCGTAGCTGTAATTTTATCATTGTAGTTAGTTACTTGCGATGTTATTTATACTGTGTAATTGGTCTGACTAGATTCGGGCCACTCGGAGTTGGATATTCGCGGCAAGAGGGTTGTCTCTTAGCGGTTTTGTACCGGAATCGAGGTAAGTGGCTTGTCTAACCTCGTGTGGGGGAACCTTTACCCTTAGGATATTATGTGATAGTTTAAATTCCTTGTACGCGAGGTGACGGGCGTGTACATGCGCTGGTTGTTGTAACTCACTTTACTTGAATTGTTCAATTCGTGATATTCCTGTTCTTAATTTATTAAATTGTGACATTTACCTGGTATTCGTTAGGGAAGCATGATTAGGTAGGATTTATCTGTCTAATTGCCTAATTGTCCTACTGAACTTCTTGATAATTGTTGACACTAGTCCTCGGTAAAGTTGTAGTTAAGCATATTATATTTTCCGTGTGCGTTTTCTTTATTTGTTGTGTTGGTGGACTGCGGGTTCAATTCCCGGAGATCCCAGGGCTGTGGGTTCGATTCCCAGAGACCCGGAGATTTACTGAGATGTGGACTGCGGGTTTGATTCCCGGAGATCCTGAGATTTATTGAGATGTGGACTGCGGGTTCGATTCCCGGAGATCCTGAGATTTATTGAGATGTGGACTGCGGGTTCGATTCCCGGAGATCCTGAGATTTATTGAGATGTGGACTGCGGGTTCGATTCCCGGAGATCCTGAGATTTACTGAGACATGGGCTGCGGGTTCGATTCCCGGAGACCTATGGGTACTGTCAATGGGACTGTGGGTTCAATTCCCACAGGTCCTGGACTTGTTTTATTGAGTTGGTTACTTGTTATTAGCTTAATTATAGACGGTTGCAGTAATCATTTTATTGTTGCTATTTCGGAATTATTATCATTTAAACTGCTTATTATTGTTATTTCATCATATTATTGTTTTTTTTCTCAGTAGGGCCCTGACCTTCCTTGTCACTACTCCATCGAGGTTAGGCTTGGCACTTACTGAGTACCACCGTGGTGTACTCATGCTACTTTTCTGCACACTTTTGTTGTGCAGATCCAGGTACATCAGGAAAGACTCATATCAGGTGATTCAGTAGCATTTTGGGAGACCTCGAGGTATGATCTGCTACGTCCGCGGATCCGCAGGCCTTCCTTCTATTCTATTAGTACTAGTAGATATTTTTCCTTCACTTCGTTACTAGATACTCTTTATACATAGAGCCACAGTTGTATATTCCCTATTAGTTTGTGTTACCCGTGGGATTCCGGGTCTTGGTGGTGTTTATACAGTGTGTTTGACGGGTGTATGTGCCAAGCGGCACGAATTACATTCTTATTTATATCGTTTTCCTCTATTTCTTATTTAATGTTCATAAACTTGTATATTCCGCAACGTGTTAGGCTTACCTAGTCGTGGGGACTGGGTGCCGTCATGACATGTTCACGATTGGTGAACTAGGGTCGTGACAAGTTGGTATCAAAGCTCTAGGTTCATAGGAGTCACGGGACACAGACCGGTTACTTAGAGTCTCGCTGATCGATACGGAGACGTCCGTATTTATCTACGAGAGGCTATGTAACTATTTAGGAAACTCTTCAATTCTTTGAATTCCTTATCGTGCGTCATTTATTCAGTTGAAGCCTATGTCATATGTTCTTTTGTATCCACTCGTGTATTGAAATTGCGCACTCGGTATCAAGTATGCACCGAAAGTTCGTGACGCTGCAGAGAGATCTCAAGGGAGTCAAGAATTTACTCAACTATTGTTACCGCGTGTCGTCCATATTGATAATGCAAGAGAATTGAGAGATCTTCAATTGTGCACATGGGGGTGCACTAGGTTTTGGCATTCGGTTGATAGTACGGTCGTGACATGGTTTACTTAACTGCCAAATCGTCACAGCAATGGTAGAATCACAAGGTGGATGTAGATCTAAAAATAGTTGGTGGTAATAAAGACTATATGGTTCATATGAGATATCTATTTAGCGAAGGATTCAGCCAGCAGAGATACTGGGGAAAATGAATTTAACTGTCTTAAGAAGGACATGTACCAAACGAATGCCTTGGGCTTATTTTATGATGAAGACATACGAATGTTAAGGGCTAGTATCATGGATTAGCAAGATGTATCTTAAGGCTTCGTGTCAAGTGAAAGGATTTCACTATCAACGATGTAATTATGGGTCATGTGTCGTATCGCATTTGGCCTGCGATGTATTTAGGTACTATTCAAAAAGTTCTTGAAAACTTGCGGATGGGCAAGAGTTGAGGCTCGTATGGTATAATGTTGGGACTTTAGATGTTCATGTGTCCCTAATAAACTCTGCATTTTATTATCAGCAGGGAAATATTTGACAAAGGCTACATGGTGCTTCATAGGCGTGTGAGAATCATAGTATGTTTTAAGATGTTGTTGGTAGAGAATGCTCGGTGCATGGAGCGAGAATATGTTTGGTTGTATTGGGACGAGGTCATACCCTATGATGTTAGAGTGCTAATAGAGCACATGTGGTTATATTCGTTGGATCAAGTGAGTTGCAGTTGAATAATAGTAAATGACTCTAGAGAATGGTTCTAATGTGTTCGAGAGTCGTGTAATAGTGGCTTTGGCTAAGTGGGAGAGTCCCACCGCTTAAGATTGGGTCGCATGGTTAATTACCAGTGTGAATTCTGGATACTAGCGTATTATTGTGTTATTGCAGCCACGGGAAAGGACCATGTGTGGTAATTTGAGTATATGTACTGTTGAATGCATGTTATGGTTAGCCTTACTGGCTCATGTTCAAACTTGAGGAAAGATTCATGACTTATGCCTCATATAGGTGCAGGCTTCGCGGGAAGTGGTTCCGCTGGGTGTTTTATCGAGAGGGTATTCATATGTTATAAACATTCAGTAGAGTTGGTTGGGTACTGGGCCAAGTCAGGGCCGGATGGTTCTCAATAGCGGTCCTAGTGAATTCAAGAGGTAAAGTGTGGTGCCTGATAATTCTGAGTCTATAAGTACAGCTGAGGCTCAAGCTTTTGAAGCAACTTATGAAGAAAGGCACAAAACGATCTATGATGTTTTGACTTGTGGTGTAGTATTTGAGAGACATGAAATGGTCGTCGTTCTTGAGATAGCATGGCCTCATGATTTAAGGTCACTCGGGGTAAGTGCGGTTGGAATAAGTTAGGTATTGAAGGAAGATATTAACATTTCTAAGGCAATCAAGGATAACCTGGAAGGAAGTAGATTGATCAGCCATAGTTGAGTTGGCGTATTAGTGTCAATGATCGGTTCATGCAACGTGATCGAATTATGCATGTGATTTGTGGCGGTGCATTTGAGACTTGTCGGCCGCAGTGATTGATGTTATTCTGAAGTATTCTTTTGTTAAGGGCTTGTTATGAGTAGGCGGATCTCGGGAAGGGTTATGGTGGCTTGGACCACTACTTATGGATTGGCATATTCGATGGTTATGAGAATTCGCCGTATGTTGTTATAGTTCTCCTGCAGTGAGCTTAATGGAAAGTCTTATGTGATGAAGTATTAGCCTATCGTTAGTTCTAGAGCTATGATGGAAATTGTGCCTATCGTATATCGGCACGTCGGGTGCAGTGAGTTGTATGAAAATTTGAAGTAAGGACCAAAGTCACAATTTGGTCAATGAATGTGATATAAAGAGCTCGGACGAGCAGGGAAATAGTGTCACTGTTTTGCGTAAGATGGGTATTAACATCAGTATCATTTGAGATCGGTGTTCTATGAGAAAGGCTTTGCATCCCGGTTAGGGACTCCCGATCGCTTTTCAGTGTTAGTGCAGCCGGTGGGTTGAATGTGCAGGTCCGTTTAATAATTCGGAAGATGGTGGGAGCTTGACCTACAAGAAGATTGCATAGGTGTGACTTGTAGTCACTTGATTGGTTAGAAATTTAAACCAAGTATGAGGATTTTGGTGATATCATCCATTTGAGAACTTATGCCTGGAGGGCACTCTGCTTAGTGGGTTATAGACCTGTGAAATATTATTGACTTAGCTTGGCACGACCAGGATAGACTTAAGGTCGGTGGATAGATTTAAATGTGGAAGTGAGCCTTGTGTAAGGCCAGTTATGTTTCTTCCAGCAATGCGCCCTTTATGGAAGGATAGTCACGGTCTTATTTCGCGGTTAGTTAATTCAAGTAAAGATATATTGCGCCGTATGAGTGTGCGACGGCTTGGTAAGTTCCTTATGTGTTGAGGTTCCGCTCAGCGGTGATGTTATATGAGCATGATGGCTCTTGAGGCTCATATCTTATGTCGCACCTCGGTTGTGCTTGAGTTCATAGCCTATAGCGCTATATGTTTTCATTGAGTCTGATATCATGCACCTTAGTGTGCTTATGATCGATATTCAGTATTTTGATGTGATGAGCTATTCAGCTCGACATATGACTCCTTGTGTGAGTCTATATTGTTGGGATCGGGTGGCACGCCGCCATGGTTATATTGTTGGGATCGGGTGGCACGCCGCCATGGGTATACTGTTGGGATCGGGTTGCACGCCGCAACAGTGTGATGTTTATTTCAGTGTCTATAATTGCTTTTATGTGTTCTGTTTCCTATTTTCTGAGGAGGTACATGTTAGTGTGAGAGTTGAATAGTTCTCTCTAGTGTTCGCCTTCCTTTTGTATCACGTACGAATTAGTAGCCTACTGGCACATTTTGTCATCTTGTGGAACTTTTGATTATGTCTGATGTGGCTTATCGCCTGAGCAGTTCGTACTGGGTGAGATGAGATTATGTGATTTGGGGTCAGTGCAAACCGATTATATGAAGTATATTATAGAGGAAAGGATCATCCTCTAGTTTAGGACAAGGTAATGGATCCTGTCAGGAGTATATATCCAATGAATTGTTGATTCAGTAGTTGGTTATGGATATCGGCACATCTCTTCCGTCGTGTCAGTATTGTAAAAGTTGGAACGAGACCTATGTAGATCGTGAGGTGCAATGGGAGCATCCGATTCGTTGAATTTTTGGCTAATTTGATCATAAAATATTATCGTGGTCCTGTGGATTTAGTGTTGCAAGGTAAGAATCCAGCAAGGTTATGCAATCATGTTTGAGGATGGCGTTTGAGGAATATTGAGTGATCTCTTGATGAAAACAAGCTTGACATAGAATTCCGAATGTTGGAATTAGGCTCTAAGACTTAATTGTTGAACAAGAGGGAATATCTTCAGATTATATCAGGCTAATGTACCCAGCTGAGTCCTAGATCTATTGGCCCTTTTGAGATTTTGAGGCATATTGGGGAGGTTGCTTATGTGTTGGCCTTACCTTCCAGCCTAGCCGGAGTCCATCCCGTATTTCATGCCTCTATGCCCGGAGGTACCATGGTGACCCGTCGCATGTGTTGGATTTCACTTATGTTCAGCTAGACGAGGATCTGTCTTATGTTGAGGAGCCGGTAGCCATTCTAGACAGGCAAGTCAGGAAGCTAAGGTCAAAGAACATCGCTTCAGTAAAGGTTCAGTGGCGGGGTCAGCCGGTCGAGGAGGCGTCTTGGGAGACCGAGCAGGATATGCGCAGCCAGTACCCTCATCCCTTCACCACTCCAGGTATGTTTTCTATGCTCGTTCGAGGACGAACAAATCTTTTAAGTGTGGGATGATGTAACGACCCGGCCGGTCGTTTTAGAAAATTACGCCATAATCCCTAATTTAACTGTTCCCCTAAGTTCATTTCTCTGCTATTGTGGTTTGCCGGGAGAGTCGGTTCTGAAATTTGGAGTATTTTGGGACACTTAGTCCCTAAATGAGAGCTTTAAAGTTAGAAAATGGTCCGTAGTCGGAACAGTGTTAAGACGACCTCGAAACGGAAATCCGATGGTTCCATTAGCTCCGTTAGGTGATTTCTGGGTTGGGAGCGCGTTCGGAAACTATTTTGGAGGTTCGTAGCTCAATTAGGCTTGAAATGCCGAAGTTTGAAATTTTGGCGAATCCGAACGATAGGTGAGATTTTGATCCGGGGGTCGGAATGGAATTCCGACAATTTCTGTAGCTTCGTTATGTGATTTTGGATATGTCCGCAAATTTTCAGGTCATTCGGACGTTGTTTGGTCGGGTTTTAGATCGAATGTGCAATTCGGAAAGTTTTAAGAAATTTAGGCTCGAATCCTTTGTAAATTGATAATTTTTGTGTTTATGGACGTGCTTGGATGATTGGAACAAGTTTGAATAAGGTTATAGGAAGTGTTGGTATTTTTGGTTGAGGTCCCGGGGCCTCGGGTGAGTTTCGGGGTGGTTTCGGACCATTTCTAGGCCATTTTTCACTGCTGGTTTTTGGCTACAGCAGTGCTCTACGCGATCGCGGGGTATTGGTCGTGATCGCGGTGAGTAAAATCTGAGAAAAAAACTAATGAATCGCGATCGCGTAGATTGCTTCGCGATCGCGAAGAAGAAATTTCTGTCGCGCAGGCCATAATTTGGAAGATCATATCTTTTTATATAAAAGGTAATTTGAGGAGATTCAAAAACTAAAGTTGTAGATCATCGTGTCTAGTTTTCAGAAAGCCAAAGAAATCCTCATTTGGAAATTGGTAGCAAACGTTATGTACGTTATACTCTATGCTGTCCGAGAAGGATATCTAAAACATATAAATGGATTTGGAAGCTTGTATCTCGAAATGTATAAGGATTCAGGAAATGATCAACAAATGAAAGTTATATCCCTATGTGTCTAGTTTCCATAAAATCAAACCATTCGTCATTTGGAGTTGTGTGTAAAAAGTTATGACCATTTTACTGAAGCCTGTCCGGAGGAACTGGAAGTTGTTCACCGCGATCGCAAGGCATTTCCCGCGATCCCGAAGGGTAATTTTTGGGCCAGAATTTGTTCTCCGCGATAGCGAAGCATTTCCCGCAATCGCAATGAATAAAATACCTGGACAGAAAGTTTTAAAACATTTCATCCGCGAACCAAACCCATTTTTCCACCATTTTTGGTCATTCTTGAGAGCTTTTGGACGAGAATTGAAGGGGTTTTGACAAGAAGTGATTAGAGGTAAGTCCTATGAACTAAATACATGATTTTATTGAAGAATCATCCTTGAAATTTATGAAAACATAGCAAAATTGCAAGAAATTAGGGCTTGGAGCAAAAACTTTAAATTTGGGATTTGAAGGGCCATTTGTGGTCCGATTTGGGAGATTTTTATATGGTTAGACTCGTGAGAGTACGAGGGTTCTGAAAACGTAAAAATATTTCAATTCCGAGCCGATGGATTCAGGGGTATTTTGGTCATTTCACCCATTTCCGCGCCGTAGCTGTAATTTTATCATTGTAGTTAGTTACTTGCGATGTTATTTATACTGTGTAATTGGTTTGACTAGATTCGGTCCACTCGGAGTCGGATATTCGCGGCAAGAGGGTTGTCTCTTAGCGGTTTTGTACCGGAATCGAGGTAAGTGGCTTGTCTAACCTCGTGTGGGGGAACCTTTACCCTTAGGATATTATGTGATAGTTTAAATGCCTTGTACGCGAGGTGACGGGCGTGTACATGCGCTGGTTGTTGTAACTCACTTTACTTGAATTGTTCAATTCGTGATATTCCCGTTCTTAATTTATTAAATTGTGACATTTACCTGGTATTCGTTAGGGAAGCATGATTAGGTAGGATTTTTCTGTCTAGTTGCCTAATTGTCCTACCGAACTTCTTGATAATTGTTGGCACTAGTCCTCGGTGAAGTTGTAGTTAAGCATATTATATTTTCCGTGTGCGTTTTCTTTATTTGTTGTGTTGGTGGACTGCGGGTTCAATTCCCGGAGATCCCAGGGTTGTGGGTTCGATTCCCAGAGACCCGGAGTGATATTGTTGTGGACTGCGGGTTCGATTCCCGGAGATCCTGAGTTATTGAGATATGGACTGCGGGTTCGATTCCCGGAGATCCTGAGATTTATTGAGATGTGGACTGCGGGTTCGATTCCCGGAGATCCTGAGATTTATTGAGATGTGGACTGCGGGTTCGATTCCCGGAGATCCTGAGATTTATTGAGATGTGGACTGCGGGTTCGATTCCCGGAGATCCTGAGATTTACTGAGACATGGGCTGCGGGTTCGATTCCCGGAGACCCATGGGTACTATCAATGGGACTGTGGGTTCAATTCCCACAGGTCCTGGACTTGTTTTATCGAGTTGGTTACTTGTTGTTAGCTTAATTGTAGACGGTTGCAGTAATCATTTTATTGTTGCTATTTCGGAATTATTATCATTTAAACTGCTTATTATTGTTATTTCCATCATATTATTGTTTTTTTTTCTCAGTAGGGCCCTGACCTTCCTCGTCACTACTCCATCGAGGTTAGGCTTGGCACTTATTGAGTACCGTCGTGGTGTACTCATGCTACTCTTCTGCACACTTTTGTTGTGCAGATCCAGGTACATCAGGACAGACTCATATTAGGTGATTCAGCAGCGTTTTGGGAGACCTCGAGGTATGATCTGCTACGTCCGCGGATCCGGAGGCCTTCCTTCTATTCTATTAGTACTAGTAGATATTTTTCCTTCACTTCGTTGCTAGATACTCTTTATACATAGAGCCACAATTGTATATTCCCTATTAGTCTGTGTTACCCGTGGGATTCCGGGTCTTGGTAGTGTTTATACAGTGTGTTTGACGGGTGTATGTGCCAAGCGGCACAAATTACATTCTTATTTATATCGTTTTTCGCTATTTCTTATTTAATGTTCATAAACTTGTATATTCCGCAACGTGTTAGGCTTACCTAGTCGTGGGGACTGGGTGTCGTCATGACATGTTCACGATTGGTGAACTAGGGTCGTGACACTTGATCATTATGCATCATCCCGGCATTTATTCCTCCTTGAACCACCATTTTCTTTTCATTGTTTTTCTATTCATTTATTCTTTTTTTTTTCTTCTTTTCCCATTTTTCATTTTTGTTTTTGTTTTCCTTTCCTACATGTTTGCCTATCGCCCAGACAATTTGTATAAAAATGGAAAGAGAATAATAACAACTTCTTTTGAATTTTTCATTGATACTCAAAAACATTGGTTACAAATGATGTTGTACTACAAATGCAGAAGAAATACAAATACAAAATGCATGCCCTACGAATACATTAATGCTCCTAGTGCTCGTGAGACGTCGTTCGGTCTTGCCTCGGGCCTATATGCTAATCCACTTTGGAGTTTATCTAGGTCAGACATTACTTGCTTTACAAAGAACTTTACTGCTGATGTGAATGTTGACTGGGACATATCTTCACACAATTGGCATTTCGTTGTGATGTACTGAGCTATGTTGACGATTCTTTCTCGGATGACCCCTTTTTCCTGAAGCAGCCTGCTAATCTGTTTGGCGCGAGCATCTAAGATTTGTTGGTTCTCCTTTTGTAGTTGTTGTAGCTCAAATTTTAACCGAGCCATAGCCATGTAACAATGTTCTCTCTTTGCTTCAAACTCTTTGTTCTGCTTGCTACTTTTGACTTCGGGTGTAATGACTTTCTTTCTCAATCGAGCTACCTCAACCTTGTGTTCATCTTGTAATTGCTGAACCATTCTAGCTCTTTCCTCGGCATTTCTGGCCAATTATCTCCGAACCCCGACTAACTCCTTTTCTGCTTTATCAAGATCGAAGTTGTAGTCATTCACTTTGCGCCGAAGATTTTCAATTAATTTCTCATCTCGGGCTAGGCGAACTGGGGTTTCGGCTGCTATTTTCCTCTTTGCAATTTGAGCCTTTAAGATTTCATTCTCTTTTTTCAAATGCTTCTTTTCTCCCTCATCGAATGCCGCTTGTAAACCGCTCTCGAATTTGAGATCTCGGAATTGTTTCTCTAGCAAGATGATCTTGGCTCTATGCTCATTTTCTCTGGCCACCCAATCTCTGTGCTCCTTAGACTGCTCGGCAAATTCTTGAATGTGAGGCCTTTTCATTGGTCTATCATGCTCGACATCCCAGCGATACCATGAAGCATACCCTGGCGATACTTCTCCTTGAGCTCGGTTTTCCACACAAGTGTCTACCTTCAAGCTTTAGCATTCATTCCAAATCTGTCGAATCATTGCTTCCGGGAATTGTCCGCCCAGACTGATTTCTACTGCTTGTAAGCTGAGGTCCCCGTCTTTTGGTATAACCTGATATCTCCCAAGCTGTCGTAGTACCCTGTACGGTGAATAAGGCTAAATGCTTTTAAGACCCATAATCAAGAAATGCGACCCTTCTGTTGGCATGTATATCACCTCGCCGAGGGGCATCCATCCGTATGCCCAATCAATTTGGCTGGCAGTCAACGATCGCAAGTATGAAATCCAACCTTTTGCTCCTTCTGGCAACATAACTTCTCTTGTTCTCATATAAAACTCCTCAATGCACGTTTCTGAGATGACCCATAACTCGAGAACGAAGGGTGACGACACAAATGTTCTATCAACCAAATTTGGAGAATCAAATTGCAACCCTCAAAGAAGTCATGCCCCACTTTACAGGATGTGAGGGCATGGAAGATATTATCTATAATCATTGGCACCGGTGTGTTATTATCTTGCACAAGAAGAGTATTGGCCACCCCGGCAACCCGTATATCAATGTTTCCATCTTTTCTCGGGAATATGACTAATCTGAGGAACGCCACTATAAAAGCAAATCGTCTATGCTCTTCCCACTTGACTCGGTTAGATTTACTTCAGAGCTTATTCGTTGGATCGTTGAATCCCCCTATATGACCATATCTATTGTAGATGAAACATAAAGAACAAAATCCATTAGCCAAGTCTTTGTTATGGACATTCACGGTAATTTTGAGAGAATCGAGGAATCTGTGACTGTTATCACCCTCGGAGCCACCGGGTATCTTTCCTTCAGAGGAACTTCATCTTTCCCGATATAATAAGCAATTTCCTCTAAGGTAGGAGCGAGCTCGAAGTCTGAGAAGTGTAGAACATTATGTGCAGAATCCCAACAAGTGACAAGTGCTCGAATAATATCGCCACGAGGAATTATGTCCATCAACCCCATAAGATCCTTTAGATATCGTTTGACCCAAGCTTGTCCTTCTTGACCCATATCATTCCACCATAGCCTCAACTCCAAAGGGATTTTATTCATTAAGGTGAAGGGTACATTTTGTACTGTGCTCATCCTGCATATTTATTAAAGGCGATTTTATTCAGAAAAGGAAAAATATTTTTTCAGAGACAATTTTTTTTAATTTTCTGAAAGAATTAGCCTTTTCAGCAATTTATTTTGAAAGAAAAAGACATGATTTCGAAGTGGCCATTTTTGCCAAAACAGCCTTCCGGCGTCCTTTCGGAACATTCGGCTATTTCCAAAAACAACAATCACTTCGATTATTTGAAACTAAAACTCAATATTTTTTTGGTCATTTTCTAAAAGGGTGGTCGAACCCGTCAAGGGTTGCCTACGTATCCCACCCAATGGCGAGAATCAAACCTGCATAGTTCGGTCAGATTATGTGACCAATTATTTCAACAACATTGTTCCTCCTATTTTTCATATTTTTCTCTTCAAATTTTTGACAGCGTTTCACTAATATTTCGATACTCTTATTTCAGAATTTTCTCTTTCTTTTTCTTTTCGAGAATTTTGCCGGTCCGCATAATGATCCATGATAATTAAAATGCAACATATAATATGCTTGGTTTTTAATATTTCGAGTCACCTGTCCTAGACGGACCCAACACCTGTGTTGAGTCCCCTAAGTCAGTTATGATGCAAATAATCATCCTAGACCTATGTTCAATATCTTATTGTTTCATATGGTGCTAGACCGTGTACCCGAATGGACAACTCGGATTGATGAGGTTGCTATGTACCGAGGACCCGCGGGGTTGTTCGGCTTTGTAACTTATCCGGCCTCTATTTCTTATTTTGGCTATAACTTAATAGAAATGGGAGTCTCAACCAGTAAGCACATCCCCGGAGGTAAAGAAGAGAAAGGTTTTTGGCAAAATTCTATATATACAATCCACGTAATATTAAAGCGATAAAAATATGTAGCACATTGATCAAAGCATATAATGAAGTCAAATAACATCAAGAACAGCAATTTTATCGAGCTTGGATTATTAAACCCTGAACCGAAGTTCTGGGTTGCTTATCCCCAGCAGAGTCGCCAGAGCTGTCATACCTCCCTTTTTACTACCTTTTTTTATTTTCCCGAATAGGAGAATAAGATATACCTCGATAATTTTAAATACCCCATGAAAGGATATAATAACAAAGAGGAAGGAATTTTTCCAATTTAAAGACAATCGGTTCGGGATTTTATTAAAAATTTCAGAGTCACCACTTGGGAAAATAACGGTGTCCCAAGTCACCGGTTAATCCCAAATCCAAGTAAGTTGACTCTGTTTAACAGTCCGCGCAGCAAGAAATGCGGATAAGGAATTCTGTTAACCTGGGAGAAGGTGTTAGGCACTACCGGATTCCGTAGTTTCAGCACGGTCGCTCAACTGTCATTCTTGATTTTAATTGATTTTACTATATTCTTTTAAACAAAGTGTGCATGTTTAACTTTAAATATTTTATGAATGGAGACGTTGCGAAAACATATCTCGAGTCACACCGCAACCAGTACGCCTGTGACTTTTAACACGCTTCGGCTTCGCCGAGATTTAGGATTTCAGTCACATTAGATGTGCACTCGTATTAGGAATGTATATTTTTAAAGTCGTGCCTATAGCGTCTATCGGCTTGTTATTCTTTTGGAAAGGTCGTGGAATTTGCTAATGACCCTTCCTGAGTCTATCATATTATTATTTGTTTATATGGGGGCCTCGCTTATTTGTTTTCATATGAGGCTCGTCCCATTCGATTTTATAGTCCGATCCTAGTAAATAACTATATTTTCTATCATTGTTTTTTCCTTAGTAATTTTAATTATATTATAATTTCAGAATATAAGTCTAGGCCTTATCATTTTAAGTTACTAGGCCTGGACATTTGGGCTCGTATTCAACAGACTGATTTATGTATCTGGTTTTCAGAAACCCAGACCACACTGAAGTTATTTATCAGAAGCCCAATTAATCTAATTGTATCCAGACCTGTGTTATTCGTTAGGCCCGGATTAAACGAGATTGAAAGGGAGAAACGGAAACAGAAATTTAATATATACACAGGTATTTAGAATCTTAAGAGAGTAAACTAAAATGTATTTATTAATGAAGAGAAGAAGTAGTACAAAATTAATAGTACCAGCTTCGAATCACATCTCTCTAATACAAATTGAATTTGACTAATAGACTACTTTTCTAATATTTTTATCAACTATTTTTTTTAAAAAAACTACTGAAACAGATTAATTGTTGATTAAAGGTGATAGAATATTACTTGACTATCTGAAACAGGATTATTGTTAACAAATTACTAATTATAACTCATACTTTTATAATTATCAGAGACTAATTGTATTAAAATAATAGGCTGATTCTGTAACCATGTCGAGAAATTTTATAGTCTTAGATACTGATTTTAAATCATGCAACCTACAGCTATTACTAACTCTGAAAGTGAAGAGGTAGATTAAAGCTACGTTAATGACCTTATTATAATTGTTTAATCACTGTTATTATAGCGCCTGTTATGAATCCGTTTTAACAAACTGTAAGTTAGTTTAAACTAATTAACCTACTGTTATACTAAGCTAAGTCTAGGTGATTGTGATTATTACTACTACTCTAATCTAGATACTACTCTATTGCACTGTTTTTCAGTATCATCTCATGATGTACATGTATCAATTATACATTAATTTCGTATTGAATTACATAATATCTACTTATGCATTGAAAATAAGAAACAAACAACATAATAGGATTTTAAACCAAATCATGTTTATCATTCCTTCAAATCAACTTCATTTACATTGCTCGAGTAGTAGCTGTGTACCTGATTTAGCAAAAGAACTCTTATGAGTCTAAGAGAAGCAAATAATAAGAATAATCAGTTGATCACAGCAGCAAAGCAACAGCAACAGAAATGAGTCAACACAGCAAGCACAATTGAATCAAACAGTTGAACAAATTTTTGAAGCTCAACAAATAGAAGTCCAGTAACATAACTTGAAGAAAACCAGTAGAAACTCAACAAATAGGAAAAAACAGACTAGTTGATTTTCAGAATATTGCTCGACAAATACCCAGAAATTACTCTTAGAATATGATAGTTTTTCTTAATTACAGAAGTATTCTCTGAATTCTAAAAATCCAGCCCTTATTCAGGCTTAATTACAGCCTATTTATAGATGTGAATGGTGAAATTTTAAGGGGGAAATTTTAAAATCTTATTCCCAATTCCCTCCCCTTAATTCCTTTATTTACTACACTTTAGTACTCTTTTCAGATTCAAAAATGCCTTCCAGCCCTTGCTGGAAGGTTCTAGGGGGATCTATTGGCTTCTATTAGTGGTCTATTACTATAGTACCCTCACTTGCTAAGGTTATTAACTATTAATCCTTTTTGTTGGATCTATTATACCCTTTGTTTTGTGCATTATTGCAGAAATACAAGGCCTAAATGTATGATTTGTTCCTATAGGCTCTATTAAATCTACAATTATGCCATTTTTCATTCCTTTTATGCCCCAGTTATTAATTAGTATTTACCCGACCTATCTAAGGTCTGGGTGTACAGTTTTTATGCCTTATTTAACTACTGGCCACTACTTATAAGTCATATAAGACTTAGCCATATTTGAAACTTAATTTCTTTTCAGTTTTGACCTCTTTTAAGAGGTAACCTTTATTATTGTGTATTTTAATTGAATTGTAGGACCAGCCTACTTATTTAAGAATTAAACCTTTCAGATTTAGCCAGTCCACTGTTTGGACTTGGCTTTGCAAAATTAGTCACTTTTGTTATTCATTGGCTACCTAGATTAGATTCAGACTTACAGAACTTAGCCAGTTTTAGATTTAAGCCTAAGGAATTACAGAGTAGACAGTTTAAGAACTAGCCACTCTTTAAACTATTTCAATCGTAGCCATTTTTAGATCATTTTCATTTTTTAACCAATTAACATACTTTCAGAATTAGCCAATTATATAATTAACTAATTATCACAGCTATAACCAATCCACTAAAGCATAATAAGACTAATTGTAGTCTAACACATGAATTGATCACAAATATAGCCTTCATATATCAATTTGCACACAGAGCCACAATCAGAAATCATTTATTATCTAATCAAAACTCAGAGATAAATTTGATAATGGTTGAATTTCAATTAAACAACTCACAACTCAAATTCAGCCATAGTATAACAAATTTAACATAAAGAGATATATTAAGAATACTTTCATGTTTAAACTCACAAAAACACTAAAAAGGCTCAAGTATACTAGTCAAGTGTAATAAACAGGATTAAAAAATAGACTAGTGAAGTATGTTATTAAAAGGAATATTGTAAAATATTAGAAGACATGCTAATAGAAACAAAGTTATAATAGGAAACATATCAAAAGAAAGAAGCTAAACTAATCATGCAACTAATTACAGCTAAATCAAAGAAACGGAATTAATCACAGAAAAACATGTTTAACAATCAACAATAGAAACAAAGAGAGGGAGGGGAGTTAGCTCGCAGAATATGTCTCCTAAGCTTTCCCCATTTTTCTTTTCCTTTTTCTTGTTCTTTTTCTTTCCTTTCTTCTTTCTTCTTTCTTTTTTCCAGTTTCTTTTTTTTTTCTTTTTTTTAGACTTCAGACATAAATACTTGAAGTCTTTATTGGGTATTATGGTAAAGAATGGTATTAAGGACACGAGAGTGTGCCTTTGGGGGTGGGGTTCTAATGTTTGCCGGAGTTAGGGTTCCGGCGGTTTAATCTCGAAGATTCAAGAAGTTTCAAAGAGATTCGAGGGAAAGTGGTTATGTGGGGTTAAAGATATATGCAAGATGGTCTAATGGTGTAAGTTTGGATGACTGTCTCATGGGTTGTGGTCACCGGAGAAGAAATCTGGTGGCCGAAATTTCAAGAACAGGAGTTTTCTTGGGGTTTCTTTGGGGTTTCAGGGTGGTTTAGTGTAAAGAAGGAGGAAATTAAAAGTTTGGGGGCTGGGACTGGCCGGAGATGGCATGGAGGTCCGCCAGTCTCCATAGTCGGTGAAGAGAAGAAGGAGGGGATGAAAACGATGAGGCGGCTAGGTTTTTTTGTTAAAGAGAAATGGCTGGTCTCTGAAGAGACCAAGCCCTTTATACCCTGATGGCTTAATTGATCCTGGCCTTTGGATCATCTTTGATCAACGGCCAGGATCCAAAGTTAAAAACGGTGTCGTTTGGGAGTTTATGTGGAGACTAACTAATCTTCGTTAGATCATGGAAGATGGACGGCTCAGATTGACTTATTGAAACTGCGTCGTTTGAGTTAATCTTAAAGATTCCAAATCACCTGTTGGATTGAGTATATGTACGGCTAAGATTGAGTATTATATCGTAATTGGACCGGATTTTTAAATCCTCTGGGCTGATGTGTTTGGGCTTGAAACATTTTGCCTAGTTCTGTATTTTTTGTGTATTTCATGTATTTTATTATTTTTTGTGTATTTTCTTGTTGTATTATTTTCTCTTTTTATATTCTTTTTCAATTATTAAATTTCTTTTAATTTCCTATTTTCTCTAATTTTTCTAATATTTTTTGACATTTTTTGCTTTTTTTCTTTAATTTTTGGAATATATTTGTATTTTTGTTAATTACTTTATTTTGTGACATTTTATACTTAACCTATATTTTTTTAATTTTCTAATTTTATTTCTAGTTGTTTAATTCACACAAATGCACTTTATTTTAATCAAAACATATAATTGCAAACAAAAATATTATTTATTTTAATTTTGGAATTTTATTGCTTAGGGAAAAATCACGTGCTCAGAGTAGCTGCTCGCTACCACTCTCCTTGAAGCGCCATGGTATGCAGATTTTGCAAATTACCTGGCCAGTGGTATTGTTCCTCATGACCTATCATCGGTATAGAGGAAAAGATTTTTTTGTGAAAGCCAGATTTATTATTGGGATGAGCCCTATCTGTTTAGGATATGCCTTGACAACATGATCCGGAGATGCGTCCCCGAGATCGAACAATCTTCTGTTTTGCAGGCGTGTCATGCTTCCGCATATGGTGGCCACTTCGGAGGAGTTCGAACAGCTGCCAAGATACTTGAGGCCGGTTTCTACTGGCCAATGGTATTTAAAGATGCACACTTTTGGGTGAAAGGGTGTAACGAATGTCAACGCACCGGGAACATCTCCCGGCATCATGAGATGCCTATGAACCCAATCCAACAGGTAGAAGTGTTTGACGTCTGGGGAGAGACTTCATGGGTCCCTTTGTCAGCTCCTATAGCAATAAGTACATTCTTGTTGTTGTAGACTATGTGTCCAAATGGGTGGAAACGGTAGCATTACCCACCAAAAATGCTAAGGTGGTGGTGGGATTTCTGAAGAATAACATTTTCACTCATTTTGGGACGCCAAGGGCAATCATTAGTGACGAGGGCACTCATTTCTACAATCGGGCATTCGAGAAATTGTTGGCTAAATATGATGTAAAGCATAAGGTGGCTACTCCATATCACCCACAGACTAGTGGGCAAGTGGAGGTCTCCAACAGAGAGATAAAGTCGGTATTGACAAAGACAGTGAACGCCACGAGGACACACTGGTCCAGGAAGCTCGATGATGCATTATGGGCGTACATGACAGCTTTTAAGACACCAATCAGCATGTCACCATACAAGTTGGTGTTTGGGAAAGCTTGTCACCTACCCGTTGAACTAGAGAACAAAGCATGGTGGGCACTCAAGCAATTAAATCTCAGCTGGGATGAAGCGGTAAATCAAGAGTCACCGGATTTCATGAGATGGAAGAATTCCGGTATCTCGCTTTCGAAAGCAAAAGATTATACAAAGAGAGGATGACACAGCTACATGACCAGAATATCATAGAGCGCAACTTCAAAACCGGGGACAAGGTACTTCTATATAACTCAAGGTTACGGTTGTTCCCAGGAAAACTAAAATTAAGATGGTCTGGCCCATTCCGGGTGATAGAAGCATTACAATCTGGCGCTGTGGAAATACAAACTATAGATGGATCTCGCACTTTCAGAGTCAATGGACAGCGGTTGAAATTATATGGTGGCATGGATGACATCAATGAGAAGGTGGAATTACGGTTAGATGAATCTCAAAGGTCAAGCGAGCCTTGAAATGCGCTAAGTTGAGTCGTGCTACAATGTTAAATCAGGCGCTACGTGAAAGGCAGCCCATGATATTGTTGTAAGCGTAAATCATTATAGTTAGTATATACAAAAAAAAACTGCTCCTGCCAGGCAAAAATTTCAGAGGGAGTGTTTCACTGCGGTTCCACCGCGACCGCGTTTTGGATTGGCCCCTCTGAACTTTCTAATTTGCGGTCCCACTGTGACCGTGGTTCGACAGCGTTGGACCGCGGGCAGAACTGCATAGGCGGATGAAATTTTAAAATTTTTCAATTTCCCCCACCCCTTTTTAATAACCCTAACTATACTCGCCCCCTCCTTCCCAAACAACACAGCCGACACTCTCCCCTTCCTGTTATCTCTCTAACGATATTCTGTCTTGCTTCAATCTAAATAATCCTCCACACCCTTTTTTCTTCTTCATGTCTCACCTTCCCCCAATCATCCTTCCTCTCCTATTTTCACTTCCTCCCAACTACTACAAGTAAGCTCTTCTTTTTTTTCCTTTTTTTTTAGTTCCTCTTTAATTTTTTGTGGTATAATTAGTTTAATAGACTTTATTTGTAGTAATTGCTTAAAACCATTCTAGGCTTAGTGTAAAATATGTTTATATGCCCTATTAATTTATTATTAATGTTGTATAATTGATTTTTGGGATTTTGATGTTAAATTAAATTTGTTGGGTCTCCATTGTGTTGAATTTCTGATTTTTATGGTGGTTTGGAGAATCAAATTGGTGGATAAATTAATTGGTATTGTTTTGGGCCAAGGTTGGCCAAATATGTTGTAGTATATGATTGGTCTATTTTTAGGAGAGATAATGCTTAGGTTGGTTGTTGTTGTATATAATTAGAGATGGTGTATATATATGTGGGTGATATTGGAATGGCAAAAGGAGTAAGTGTGGGGTGCACTAGGTAGACCTGGTAAAATTGTTGGAAAAATATGGTCAAAAGTAGGGGTTATGGTATGATAGCACTAAAGGAAGTACATTTGTAGTCCACGGATGGTGAAGTCTAAGTAACCAATCGATGTACTAACATAATGAAAATTTTTGGTTGCTTCTTTTGTGCAGGATTATGGCTCCCAAACGTTCCAGGAATGCTGCGAGCTCATCTAGGCAGCTGACCTATGATGAGTCTCGGTTCGCGTGCAAGGAAGCTGAAGTTGAATTTCATACCAAGGCTACTAAAGCTTGGCTATAGGAGATCGCAATTGACGGGATGGCTCTTCGGGCTGAAAAGCGCGACCTGACGAGATGGTGCTGAGGGGACCCCTCAAATGCAAGGGATTTTACTTCCCATCTCTAGTCACTTCTCTGTGCCTCTCCCACCGGACTCCCGTACTACCTACGGATGGTGAGCTTCCTCAAAAAGCTCAGTTCAAAGCTTGTTTTATCCGAGTGGGTAGAGGCACCGACCCCATTGATATAGATGACGAGGATGACCTTGTGTCGGTTGTCCAATCCCGGAGATCCACTAACTCCATAGGCCCTTCTAGGCACGCTCATTAGGGAGCTGGCGTATCCAGGTCCCAATCCACTAGACCTATGCTTAGGTCTTTGGAGGAGGAGGTTGCAGATCTATGCACCTTCATGGACGGCTTGCACACGAGCATGGACGCGATGTCTCAGAGGCAATCTAGGTCTGAGAACCGGTTCATGGCATAGTTCTGAGCTCTGGATCGCGCATGCAATATCGACCCCGCCACCGTCTCCAACTCGGAGTGAGTCACAGGTAAGTTATCTCACCCTTCGATTCTATACATTGATTATTATGCCATGAGGATATGCCATGATCTTAAGTGTGGGGTGGGAGACTTATCTTGTATTATATGTTGTACATAGTAGTTGTAGATGTAAATTATATTAGCTGGCTTGGCCCGATGATGGACACTTGGCGACGGGTTTCTTAAGGGTCTAAGTCGGAATAAAAACACAAAAAAAATTCATAAAAAAAATATAAAAAAATAAAAATTGAAAAAATCCAAAAATATGAGTAGAGGGCTCTTCCTGATGACAGGCTATTGGGACAAGTACTCTAGAGGGAAATAGTCCATGTAGGAATTGTTCTTTCTTTTCTTTTCTTTTTCTAGGTGGTGTATCACATCCCCCTTGGTTTTTCTTTTGACCACGGTTCTTTTCCAACGGTTTTCATTGAATAGGGTTAGGTAGATTTTTCTTTTTTAGGATTAGAGGGTAAAGGTTAACTTGTAACCCCAAGTATGCACATTAGCAAAACTAAAATGAACTTGAGAGTGTATGATCTAAGCTTGACTGTAGATTCTAGGATATGCCTTAAATTGCACAATACAACTTGCTTGAACGTTGATAGGACTCTGTAGATGAACCCGATTCTAAATGAGTTGCATGCTAAGTGTGTGTGAGCTTTTACCTGCATTATATGTTTTACATGATACCTAGAACTTGCCCTGTGTGTTTGCAAAGTTAAATAGAAGTTGTTTAGTTATAGAGATGATATAGGCATTTCTTTGTGTAACCCCATAAATCAATAAACTGTGAATTCACCTGTACATAGTATCCTAGTTAACCCCTTTGAGCCTTAAGCCTGTTCTTTGATAACCCTTAATTGTTCAAAAATCTATATCATAAATTGTTGTACTTTATCTCCTAGAAGCACTTGTGTTGTAATGAATATGCAAAAGTCAAAGTGTGGGGTGAAGGGAAATTGAAAAAGGGAAAATCAAGAATGAATGGTAGAAAATGGTGAACTAGCAAAAATACAGTAAATGCTTTACAAAAAAAAAATCAATGTATATATATATATATAAATGAGAAAGCCAGTTACACTAACAGAAAAAATGGGGATTAAAAGTGAATAAGAGGTGAAGGAATGTTTAGGGGAAGCATAATGAAAAAGCTTAAAGGGAAGTTGTGAAAAAGAAAGTGCTTAGGGAGGTTAGCCACTATAATAAAAAATATCCTAATCGTCCCATAACCTACATTACAACCCTTAAAGACCTCTTGATCTGTGATTGAATAACTCGATTAGTGGAGTATTACACTAGGGGCAAGCCTATGGTGTATCTGTATGCATATGAATGCTCTTTGTTGAGAGTGGGTGAAATTTTTCTACATCTATAAGTTCCATGTTCTTAATTGTTTATGTGTGGGAACTTCTCTCATTAAATTGTGTGAGGGCATGTAACTCAGGAAGAAAAAAGGTAAGTTTGCAAGTCTGTGATAATAATTAGAGTAAGCAATAATGTGCTGGTATTTGAGTTTACATTTGGGTAAGGATTGTGGATGTCTTAGGTTAATCATGAAAGATAGCTTTTGTGACACATTTTGGGGGAGACATTCATAAAATTGGCCTAAAGTGTGATTAAGGTTGCTCGAGGACGAGCAAAGGTTTAAGTATGGGGTATTGATAATAGACGAATTTGACTATATTTATGCCCTAAATAATCACACTTTATGGTTGTTTTGATATTGTTTATGATGACAAAATGCTTTTATTAGTGTTTTTAGTGTGTTATAGGTACACATGAGCTAATAATGACTAAAGGAGTAGTTTTAGAGTCATAAGATGGTGAAAAGGCCAAGTGTGGAACAAGTTAGGAGTTTCTGCTAAAAAACAGATTGAAGAATCCGCAGCACTGTTCTGCCGCGGTCCAACCGCGACCGCGGTAGAAGACGTCTGCAAAACTTTTGAAGAATCAGAAAGCTTGATCCACCGCGGTAGGACCGCGACCGCGGTCGGACTGCGGTGGAAGCCGAAGTTTTGAAGGCCAAAATTGTCTAAATGGAAATTATGTAACCTAAACCCTATATTTAATATTAGGATTCGCCCAAGAGAGGCAAGGATTGTATTATTCACTACTTTTGCAAGCAAACTAGTAAGAGAGAACTCTCTCAACATCTTTCTTTCTTTTACATTGAATCTTTGATTATGAATTCAATTATCTATCTTGTTTTCTTTGGTTATGAGTAGCTAAATATTTATCTAAGATTTTGATGGAACCTATTGAGTGATGAACTTCTGGTTATGTGATTACAAATTGTTAGCTAGATTTCTATTTGTTGAACTTCATTCTTGTTGTAGTTAATTGATGGGATCCTCAATTAGCTGTGTCTTTTTAGTGTGCATAACTTGGAAAAGAGTGCATATTTAGGTAATTCTTGAACAACACCACACCTAGATTATTGGAGGAATCTATAATTGTAGGCGTAAAGGTGGGGTTAGGAATAACGAAACCTTGGGTGCAATCTAAAGTGAACCGTTCAAATTAAAGCTAGCTAGGGTAGCTCGGAAGAGTGCAATAGTAAATTATTGTAATTGCTCGAGAGAGAATTACGGTAGAAATAGCGTTCATGATTGATAAAAAAATATTGACAATTTGTATGAGCATAAACTGAAGGGATTCCATCAATAAGGGAAATCAATACCTTAGTATTTCTTTTTATTCTTTACATCACATTCAATTATTTCCTTCAAGACTTTAGTTTCATGAAATAGTTAGTTAGTAGAAATCATCCACAATTATATTCAAAAGTTTGGGAAACTAATTCAGAAGTGGTGTTGGGTTTTGGAAGTTGCAATTGATAGGTTAATTCTCTGTGGGATCGACTCTAGACTTAATAGACCGGATTATATTGACGGCGACCGTTGTTTGGGCGTGAATCATTGGCCTAGTGCCTCCTCGGCAACTGAGATTCGTTGTTTCCTTTGTTTGGCATGTTATTACCGTTGTTTTATGGAGGGATTCTCTTCATCGCAGAACCTATGACCAGATTGACCAAAAAGGGTGCCCATTTCCAGTGGACAGAGGAGTGTGAGGCGAGCTTCCAAAATCTCAAAATAGCTTTGACTTCGGCCCCTATCTTGATGTTGCCTACTGATTTGGGATCCTATACAGTTTATTGTAATGCTTCACGGGTTGGACTTGGAGTAGTATTGATGCAGGATGGTAGGGTGATTGCCTACGCATCCCGACAGCTGATGGTGCATCAAAAGAAATACCTTGTCCACGATATTGAGCTAGTTTTCATTGTTCACACCTTGAAGATATGGCGTCACTATTTGTATGGGGTTCCTTGTGAGATTTACACTGATCATCGGAGTTTGCAGCACTTGCTTAAGCAGGACTTGAACATGCATCAGAGGAGATGTTTAGAGTTGTTACATAATTATGACATTACTATTTTTTATCACCCGGGCAAGGCCAATGTTGTTGCCGATGCCTTGAGTTACCAGGTGGAGAGTTTAAGGAGTTTGTCCTATCTACCAGCCTTAGAGAGACCTATGGTGATGGATGTTGAGGCCTTGGCCAGACAGTTTGTTAGATTGGATTTTTCAGAGCCCAGCCGGGTTCTGGCCTATGTGGTTTCTCGATCTTCTCTATTTGATCTCATTAGGGAGCAGCGGTTTTGATGACCCTCATTTTCTTGTCCTTCAAGATAGAGTTCGGCATGGTGATGCTCGATATGTTACCATCGGGGATGATGGAGTGATGAGGATGCAAGGGCATATTTGTGTGCCCAATGTGGATGATCTTCGAGAGTTGATTCTAGTAGAGGCCCATAGCTCGCTATATTCCATCCATCTTGGTGCCGCAAAGATGTATCAGGACTTAAGGCAGCACTACAAGTGGAGGCAGATGAAGAAGGATATAGTTGACTATGTTTCTAGGTGCCTCAATTGCCAGCAGGTGAAGTATGAGCATCAGTGTCCGGGTGGGTTGCTACAGCAGATTGAGATCCCAGTGTGGAAGTGGGAGCGCATCACCATGGACTTTGTCACGACCCAAATCCGGTCGTGATGGCGCCCAACAATTAAGCTAGGCCAGCCAGACCAACAATTTAATTATCGCAAAATACTCGTCCCCAAATGGACAACCCAAGAAGAATATATGAGTTTAAGAACTCCAATAATAATAATACTGAACAAAATACCGACACTCCCAAAGATCCGGAGTCACAAGTCTAGAGCCTCTAACAAGATCCAACAGGAAATAGAGAGTACGATATAGAAGTACTCAAGTCTGAATACAAAATATACAATAACAACTGGAATGAGAGGAGAAGCTAGGCTCTGCGAACGTAGGCAGCTACCTCAGCAACTCGATGTGACAATGTAAACGCCGGAGATGTCCGTCTACTGCTCCTGTGTACCTGAGTCTGCACACAAAAGGTGCAGGGAGTAGGGGTGAGTACTAAGTACTCAGTGAGTAACAAATATATATATGTAGCTGAGAGTAAGAAATCCACAAAATACCACAATATGAAGCTACACTACAGTCCGAATCTCCTACGAACTAGCAACAACAATCCAATACAACTACCACGGAGTAATTCAACAAATACAAATGCAATGCAATGCACATAACCGCTACGGCGTGTAGCCCGATCCAATTTAACGTCGACGGCGCTCACCGGGGGTGTGTACAGACTCCGGAGGGGCTCCTACAGCCCAAGCGCAATACTGCTGCGGCGTGCAGCCCGATCCTCATATCAACCACTGCGGCGTGCAGCCCGATCCCATGCTCAGTCCACAATAAGCAATTAAGTCACAAAACAATTCATTTTCCTTATTTCCAGTTCTCAATTCATAATTTATGAAAAATACTTTAACTTTATTAATTTTGCAAAAGCCGGTGACTTAGCATTTCAAAAGTGTGATTACAATTTCCAGGACTGAGATCAGTGATTTAAGCAATTATAGCTATCACATAAATATTGTCCTCTAAGGACGCTACAGATCGGCACAAGGCCCCAAACAAGGCTTACAACCCACAAATATAGCCAATA
Source organism: Nicotiana noctiflora (assembly GCA_032618575.1). NCBI lineage: Eukaryota > Viridiplantae > Streptophyta > Magnoliopsida > Solanales > Solanaceae > Nicotiana > Nicotiana noctiflora. The sequence continues at coordinate 114,898 of JASVEL010004837.1, forward strand.
CAGTGTATTTCCAACACTAACAACATATTATTCACTTCCGGGATGGACCAATGCCTCAATCCCCAATCACAATCAATCCCGCACCTGCCACGGTGTGCGAGCCACGCCCTATTAGCGTCACAATGTGCTAAGCCGGGGTTTCGAACCCCCTCAGGCTACAATATACACAAACTACTCACCTCTAGCCGGTCGTAGAATCGTCCGCGATGCCTTTTCCTTTGAATTTCGTTGCCTCGTGTGTAGAATCTAGTCAAATAACAATAATTATATCAAATACGGGTCAAAGAATCATAACCCACTTCAATTTATATGAAATTCGCATAATTACACTAAGTTGGTAAAACCCGACCCCGGGCCCCACTACTCGGAAAATTCCGAAATTAGCACCAACGCGATACTTATCTCGCCACGAGTCCGTGCATATAAAATTTATCGAAATCGGAGTTCAAATGACCTTCCAAATCCAAAAATCCCGTTTTTAATACTTAGGCCACATTTCTTCAAGATTTCAACCCAATTTCATGAAGATTGATGTTAATACTACCATAAATTGATGTTTTTGAGTCAAGAATCTTACCTCCGACAATACCCGATGACTTCTCAGTGATTTCCTCGAGTTTTCTTCTCTCTAGGGCTCAAATGTGTGTTTTGGGTTAATGAACCCGTAACTCTCTGTTTCTGGATTAAATTCACTGCCAGAACAGGTTCTTCTACGTGATCGCGATCTTCCTCACGCGATCGCGATGCTCAAAATCTCGGCCTCACGCGATCGCGACATCACTCACGTGATCGCGATGCACAATCACCCTGCTTCACGCGATCGCGTCCTTAATTCCTGCGATCGCGTAGCTCATTTCCCCTGGACCCATTTCTTCTTCTACGCGATCGCGTAGATAAGCATGCGATCGCGATGTACACCCGTTTTCTTCTACGCGATCGCGACTGGTTGCCCTGCGATCGCGATGCCCTAGCCCCAGCTCTACGCGATCGCATCCCCCTCCCCGCGATCGCGGAGAGCAAATGTCTGCTGCGTTTATGACAGCAACCAGTTTCTCTCTTTTCTTCCATAAATGGTCCGTTTGGACCCCCGGATTCATCCCGAGACCCCCGGGACCCCAACGAAAACCACCAACATACTCCAAAACATGATACAAACTTGTTCCAACCATAAAAACAACATACTAAACATCAAAATCACCAATTAACCACGGATTCAAGCCTAAGTTTCTTCAAAACTTTCAAAACTAACATTCAATCCAAAACCCGGTCAAACGATGTCCGAATGACCTGAAAATTTGCAGACATATCCAAAATCACATAACGAAGCTACAGAAATTGTCGGAATTCCATTCCGACCCCCGGATCAAAATATCACCTACCATCCGGTTTTCGCCAAAATTCAACATTCGCCAATTCAAGCTTAAAACTACACCGGACCTCCGAATTAAATTCCGATTGTTCTCCTAAGTCATAAATGATCCCCCGGAACTAGTCGAATCATCAGAATCCGGTTCCGAGTACTCTAACTCAATAGTCAACTCTTGGTTGACTTTTCATATTCAAGCTTTCTTCAAACATGCTATTTGTTTCATTTTCAATCCAAATCACTCCTAACTCACCCGATATACTATAATACTGTTTTAAAAGCATAATATATGTAAATGCAAGGTAACGGGGTGGTAATTCCCGTAACGACAGGCCGGGTCGTTACAGACTTCGTATCTGGACTTCCATGGGCTGTTAAGAAATTTGATTCTATTTGGGTCATTGTGGATCGGCTGACCAGGTTCGTCCATTTCATACCTGTGTGCACTACTTACTCATTGGAGCGGTTAGCGGAGATCTATATCAGGGAGATAGTCCGGTTGCATGGTATTCCAGTTTCATTCATTTCAGATAGAGGCACTCAGTTTACTTCATGGTTCTGGAGAGCCATGCAGCAGGAGTTAGGTACTCGGGTATAGCTGAGCACAACATTTCACCGCTAGACGAATGGACAGTCTGAGCGATCTATTCAGATTTTGGAGGATATGCTTCGTGCGTGCATGATTAAGTTCGGAGGATCAAGGGATCACTTCTTGCCACTGGCAGAGTTTGCTTATAACAACAACTATCAGTCCAGCATTCAGATGGAGCCGTGTGAGGCCATATATGGTAGGAGATACAGGTCCCAAGTAGGTTGGTTTGAGCTGGGCGAGGCCAAGTTATTAGGTACAGAGATGGTCCAGCATGCAATAGACAAGGTCAAGGTGATTCAGGATAGACTCCATGCAACCCAGTCCAAATAGAAGAGTTATGCGGACAAGAAGGTTCGCGATGTGGCATTTATGGTTGGCAAGCGGGTTATACTTCGGGTCTCACCCGTGAAGGACGTCATGAGATTTGGGAAGAAAGGGAAGTTGAGTCCCAGGTTTATTGGCCCTTTTGTGATTTTGAGGCGAGTTGGGGGGGGGTTGCTTATAAGCTTTCCTAACCTCCCAACCTAGCCGGAGTCCACCCGATATTTTATTATTCTATGCTCCAGAGATATCATGGTGACCCATCGCACGTGTTGGATTTCAATTCAGTCCAGCTGGACAAGTATCTATCTTATGTTGAGGAGCCAGTGGCCATTTTGGACAAGCAAATCAGAAAGTTGTGGTCAAATAACATCACTTTGGTGAAGGTCCAGTGGTGGGGTCAGCCGGTCGAGTAGGGGAGTTGGGAGACCTAGCAGGATATGCACAGCCAGTACCCTCATCTCTTTTCTACCTCAGGTATGTTTTCTATGCTCGTTCGAGGACAAATGAATGTTTAAGTATGGGAGGATATAATGACCTGGCCGGTTGTTTTTGAAATTTACGCCCCGATCCCCAATTAACTACTTTCCCTAAGTTCACTTCTGCTATTTTGGTTTGCCGGAATGTTCGGTTCTAGAATTTGGAGTGTTGTGGGACAGTTAGTCCCTAAGTGAGAGCTTAATAGTTGAAAATAGCCCATATTTGGAATAGCATTAAGAAAACCTCGGAATGGAAATCCGATGGTTCCGTTAGCTCCGTTAGGTGATTTTAGGATTGGGAGCATGTTCGAAATGTATTTTGGAGATCCGTAGCTCATTTAGGCTTGAAATGTCGAAGTTTGAAATTTTTGAAATTCCCGTCAGGTAGTGAATTTTTGATTCGAGGGTTGGTTTGGGATTCCGGAAGTTACTGTAGCTTCATCCTGTCATTTTGGATTTGCGTGCAAAATTTCAGGTCATTCGGACAAGTTTTGGCTAGGTTTTTGATCGAAAATGTGTTTGGTTAGAATTTAAAGTTCATAAGCTTGAATCCTTGGTTAATTCTTGTTTCTGGCGTTGTTTTAGGTTGTTTAAGGATTTGAACAAGTTTGAACGATGTTATGGGTCATGTTTGTGTGTTTGGTTGATGTCCCGGGGGACTCGGATGTGTTTCGGATGCTTAACAGACCAATTCCGAAGTTGTGAGCATTACTGGTTTTCTGTTGTAGACATTTACTCTATGCGATCACATAGGTTCCCGTGCGATTGCATAGAGTCTGGTGAGAAGTCCAAAATTTTCTTTTATGCATTTGCATTGTCCTGTCTACTATCACATATGTCTATTTTCCTCTTTAATGCAATCGCACTATTTGTCCGCGATCGTATAGCGTATTTTTAGTCTGAGCCTCAGGGATCCTTTTTCTTCTATGCGATCGCATTGGACTTTTTATGATCGCAGTGTACAAATTTATTACCTTTTACGATCACAAGCCTTAGGCTGCGATCGCATAGCACATTTTCCAGGCCTTCATATTTTACTCTACGCGATCGCAATCCCTTGCATGCGATCGCATTGAACAACAAACCTGGGCAGAATATAACATTTCAAAACAAGGGTTCTTCGATTTTTGCTCAAACTCAAGCTAGGGAGCTAGATTTTGGGAGATTGTTTGAAGGTTTTTTCAGATCCAATTATTGGGTAACGATTCCTTACTCTCTAATTATTATTATCCACTAATCTAAACTCGAATTCCTCCATTAATCTCAGATTTTTGATGAAGCTTGGGGTAAATTTCTTAGAACTAATTTTGATGAGTTCAGGGGGCATTTCACCTCCGATTTGGGAGATATTTTATGGTTAGACTCGTGTGAGTACGAGGGTTCTGAAAATGTAAAAATATTTTGATTCCGAGCCGATGACTTGTGGGGTATTTTGGTCATTTTACCCATTTTCGCGCCATAGCTTTAATTTTAATAGTGTAATTAGTTACTTGCGATGTTATTTATATGTAATTGGTTTGAATAGATTTGGGCCACTAGGAGTTGGATACTCGTGGAAAGGGCATTATTTCTTAGCGGTTTTGTACCGGGATTGAGGTAAGTGGCTTGTCTAACCTTGTGTGGGGGACCTCTCCCCTTAGGATATATTATGTTGTTATTTAAATGCCTTGTACGCGAGGTGACAGGCGTGTACCTGCAAAAATTATAAAAAATCCACTTTACTTGAATTGTTCAATCGGTGTTATCTCTGTTATTTGACTGGTTAATTGCAAGACTTATCCAGTGTTAGTTAGAGAAATATGATTATATAGGATTAACTGTCTAACTGCCTATTTGTCTTAATTGAATTTCATGGAACATGTTGAGATTGAATTAAATTGTTCATCGTAGCAGTGTATTTCATTGTTCTCTTCGTATTCTTTTTTTGTTTGATTGTGTTGTATTCTGTGGACTGCGGGTTCAATTTTCGGAGATCCTGTGATACTGATACAAAAGGACTGTGGGTTTAATTCCTAGAGATCTTATATACTGATATAAAAGGACTGCGGGTTCATTTCTCGAAGATCCTGTGATACTAATATAAAAGGGATACCGGTTCAATTCCCGGAGATCCTGTGATACTGATATAAAAGGACTGCGGGTTCAACTCTCGGAGTTCCTGTGATACTGATATAAAAGGACAGCGGGTTCAATTCCAGGAGATCCTGTGCTATTGATTCTGTAGTAGTTGTGTTATATTTCCTTGTTAGCTTAATTGTAGATGACTTGTAGTTTATATCTTATTCTGCTGTTATTTCAGATTTACTCCTACTTTTCATTATTCGATATTTTACTATTATTATTCTCTGTAGGGCCCTGACCTTCCTCGTCACTACTCCATCGAGGTTATGCTTGGCACTTACTGAGTACCGCCGTGGTGTAGTCATGCTACTATTCTGCACACTTTTTGTTGTGCAGATCCAGGTCCATCTGATCAGGCACTCTACTGGTGATCGAGGTTATATTTGAGGAGACTCGAGGTATGCATCTGCTGCGTCCGCAGATTCGGAGAGTCTTCTTCTGTTCTTCCCTAGTAACACTAGCTATTTCTTTTTTTGTTTCGGTAGTATAGATACTCTTGGTGGATAGAGCCACAGTTTTACTCTCTTTAGCCTGTGTTTTCCCCTGAGTTTCCGGATCTAGGTGGTTATATATTTTAGAAATTGTAATAAAGTGTATGTGCCGAGTGGCACCTATTATATTTTTTAATGTTATTCCGCTGTTTTTTTTTTTTTTGCTGTTCGTGAAAGCTATTAATTTCACAATTGTATTAGGCTTACCTAATTAAGATTGGATGCCGCTATAGCAGGTTCACGATTGATGAACCAGAATCGTGACACTTATACTTTTCATGAAATAATTAATGTGATAGACATGTGGCATTCTGAATACATATAACTAATTGAGTCACATGCGAAGGGTCCTCTCAATGGAGTATAATTAACACCTATAACTACCACCTATATGGTGTATCGGTTAACTAAATAACATAATTATGTTTGCTAATGAGGTATAATCATCCTAATAATGGAATAAAATTGTTTTAATAAAATTCCAGATAATGAGAATATCTAATTAAAATCAGTGCAAGTACAGAAGAATATATATATATATATATATATATATATATATATATATAAACAACTTATTTTAATAAAAAGAATTTAGTGTAGTTTAATAACATATTTAATTCTCCATTCAATCCATTTTAATTGATTTTTAGCCTTTTTTAATTTTATGATTTATAATGTTTAATTTTTTAAATATAAAGAAGAAATTAATTTCTTTTTCATAGTTACCTTGGAGTAAAGAGCCTAGAAAAATTTGTTATATTTTCAATAAACTAAGTTAATAATGTTACTATGATAAATTATTATGTTAGTTATTGCTAAAAAGATAAATTCTTAATATGTGTGAAAATCGCTAAAAAATCAATTAAAGTAAACGGGAGGAAGTAGTAGCAATATTCAAATGACTAAATGTAAAGGATCATGTTCACCTTCAACTCCCACGTGCATTTTCCAAAATTAAAGGATCATGTCAACACATTAATTGGAGAATCTTAGTTTATAAAATACGCTTTATGTTTACTTTTACTTCTTTAATATTATAAAATAAATTTTTACTTTTAGTTATCACTTTTAATATATCAAGAGAAAATAATTTTTTTTTTGTTATACCCACAATATCAATTACTAATTTCAAATCATTTTCTCAAATTCATTAAAAATATGAATCAGTTAATATGAATATTATGATAAACTATACACTTCATTTATTATTTTTTAAAATTCAAGTATGCAAAATTTATAGTGGAACAGTAAAAATAAATAAAAGTATATTTTTCTTTTTAAGAAAGTGTGGGAGAGAAAGCCTTAAAATTCTATAGACTTCATTATCTACTAGGGGAGGAGGTGAGCCCAGGCAACTTGAGCATAAGAAACGCTAATTAATAGATATACGTAACAAAAAAGTTATAGCCCAATCGAGAGTTATATCATTACATGAGAGAGTCTATAAATTATGCTCTTCTGAAGATAATAAAACGCTCATGCACAAACTTTTATGAAGTGTAACATATTATTTCCATATGGCACGATGTTACTTAAGTTTGGTTTTGTATTAACTATTCTTTTCGTGACAGCCACTAATTAGTATCTGTCTCTTTTATCTCTACGGTCAAATTTCTACATCCAAATTGATATTATTATGCTTACAAATGCATGATGGAACATATGTGACGCTGTACATATTCGATTTTGTTTAAAAATGTAATTTTTATTCATGTTATATTATTTATAATTTAATTTTGGTAATTTTGGTTGTGAAATATTTCATTCAGCTTGTCATGGTTCTCAAATTCTTAAGTGAAGACAATTCAAAATGTTGAACATAATCTCTCAGGACTTAGACTCGAAAGAAGCCTACTCCCTCGTCTTAATTTTTTTTTTCACTTGTAGAGCACGTGCAAATTGCACATTATTGTCCAAATGCAACAAATTCTAGTACAAATTCCCAAATTTGTATCTTCATGATTTCAGTGTTTTTTTAGATGTTTCCATGTATTTTAGTCTTTGTACGAATAATGGAAAAAGTTAATTGAATGACTTTCTCATTACAAAAATATAAAGGATATTGACTTCAAAAGGTGATCACGTACACTAGTATTGCAAAAATAAAGGATATTGCATCGTTCATCATATTCAGGCATTTTGCTAGTTTATTTATCAACGATTAGCCTTCTTTCTATTTTTTTCTGATGTAGTACTTTCTTTCAGATTTATTTATGCCACAATCAGGATTTATTTAGCGTTAAGGATATGTATTCATCTGACATCATAATATCATATATATATATATATATATATATATATATATATATATATATATATATATATATATATATATATATAGTTGTAGTAGGTCAGTAATGTACACATATTTGATTTCACTTATATATCCTTATTAGCACACTAACAACGTATTAATAAGAGGGGCTTTATTGTCTTTTTGCCAAAATTATCACATAGTTGTTCCATTCCTCTTTCTCTTTTCTGTGCCCCCTCGTCAATAATGACTACCCACAACAACATAATATGGAATTGGAAAATTAATTTAAAGAACATCAAATGTGCATACATTGCTAACCTACTACACCCATATAGTAGGTTAGCAAAACCTATATATATATATATATATATATATATATATATATATATATATATATATATATATATATATATATATATATATATATATATATTTATTTATATATATATAAAATAAAAATCATATGCCCCGATTTATAAGCTTAAGGTTTTACTAGGGGTGTTCAAAATCAATCCGAAATCGAAAATCGAAACGGACTGAAGCTTAATGGTTTACTGGTAAAAATTTGACGACTTAAAAGATGGGGAATTTTTTTATTAACGGCTTATCGGTTTGGGGCGGATAATTTAATTTTCTTAACGGATGATCCGTTAACTTGTTAAGAATTATATATATATGTAACGCAAGACTGCATCAGGAGAGTTATATATAACCATCAAGTCAAATCATAAAGAATCAACAATGAGTTTCTTGATTTCGAAGGAAGATCAAGCAATGATCTCACAACTCCCTTCATATTAGCCAGCTAAGAGTGCCTGTGATGGTTGTAAAGCCTAAAGTATCCCCATTCCTCACAGGTTGGGAAATTCTCAAAGTCTATCCCTGGCAACCTACCATTTGCTGCATACTTATCTTCTCTTTTAAGCAATCGATCGAGTAGCCTATTTTCTTTGGTCGTTACAAGTCCTGGTGTATATATAGTATGTGAACCTGCCGAACGCTGACCATATTTTTGCACATAAAAAAGTTCTATTTTGGAGTAACTACAATTGAAACTAAAGTTGTTTTGTAATATAAAAAAAAGTTGACCAATTACTTTAAATCCCTTTTTAAGAAAAAGTGACACATGCACTCTTTCCTCTTATCTGTTTTTCTTCAATTTACCTCCCAAGCCCCAAACAGCGTTGTAACGACCCGATCAGTCGTTTTGAGCTCTAGCGCATCGTTCAACAGTTTGAGGTCCTGAGCAGCTTCATTTAAGGAAATATGACTTGTACGCGTGGTCGGAATTGAATTTCGAAAAGTTCGGGATTCATTCGGAAAGAGAATTCTCATTTCAGGAGCTTTAAATTGTAGGAATTAACTTGTCACGACCCCAAACCCCGGTCGTGATGGCGCCCAGCATATTGCTAGGCCAGCGTGACCAATCTTTTATAATTTCGAGCTACCAGCTCTCACTTTACATCAAAAGCATTAACAATGATAAGAGAAATACAAAATTTAGCATAAGTTGCAAAAATAACGCAAACAGTATTACACCTCCCACAGAATCTGGGGTCATAAGTCAAGAGCCTCCACCAAGAGTATAATAGTGATACTGAATACATAATGTATCTGGAAAATGCGGAAAAATCTAATATAAAAGCGGATAACAGGGAAAGTCAGGTCCTGCGGACGCTAAGCAGCTACCCCGACAGTCCGGATAAGATCTCTCAAGTAGCTGGGGAGTCAGCCCTGCTGTGATGTACCTGGATCTGCACACAAGGTGCAGGGAGTAGAGTGAGTACTTCCAACTCAGTAGTAATAAGTACGGATAAAGACATTGAAGGTAAAAATACCCAATTACACAGTAAAGCTATACTATACCTCTTTTACCATTTTTAAAGTATAAGTCTCAGATAAGGCAATAACAGCTAAAGCAGTACAACAAATATATCTAAATGCAATGCAGATGCATGAACATAACCACTACAACATGTAGTCCGATCTATTTGGGTACCCGAGCTCACTATGGGGGTTCAGACTCCGGAGGGGATCCTACAGCCCAAGCGCAATATTAGTGATATGCTGCAGTGTGCAGCCCGATCCACTACCAGTTCAGCTACATGCAATGCAAGCCTCACAGGCATAGTAAATATCACTTTGAAATATCTTTTTATCAGTATACCAGAGTTTGGAAAATCAGTTTTAGACAGTGTTTAGCTTAGGACTGATATCAGGATAACATGCTATAATCATAGAAGCAGTAATAACGATCCTCACGGGATCCAAATAACTGGCTCACAGTGTCACGCCCCAAATCGAGGGACATGACCGGCGCCTGACCGGGTAGCCCCAATCAAGCGGACCTGGGTGCCTTTCATTCCCACGTGTTACCCCTGTGTTGATTATTTCTCATTAACCAAATACCTTACCAATTATAACTAATTTCACAATATACAAACATAACCATGCGAGTGATTCATTAACAAGTTTACAGCTTTTACAACGCCCAACATAATATATACATGAGCCTCGAATCCCACAGTTTACATGTCTACGGAACCTCTAGGATACAAAGGACTATACAATACTTGTCGGTAACAAGGCTCCGGCTATACCTTACACAAAATCAAAATAAAGTCTAAACAAGAGTGGCATGAACCACACAGGGCCCCGAGGAAGAAAGGGGCTCACCAAAACGAGTAGTGGAAGGAGAAGGATGCTACTGCCGATGAGCTGAAGTGCCTGCTACTGATCCACCTACAATCATAACACGAATGTAGCGTCCCCGGCAAAAAGGGACGTCAGTACACTTGAATTGTACCGGTATGTATGGACAAACTTTGTCCCAAGTAAACTCAAGCCATTAAATTACATCAAAACTAATCAAGCCAGCCAACCATGTTTTCCACCTTTTACTCATTTCAGATAAGCCTCAACACAAGCACGTTCAAGGTCAACAAATAGAACAACAACCAATCAACCACATAAATTGCAAGTAGTCAAACATAGGGGCAATCAGTGCCCCCCAGGTTGCAAACTCTCCTGTTGTCTCCTTTCACAATTTCATATCATTGATTTTTGTATCAATTTTCAATAGCGATTTCGATCGCTTTCCATCCTTATTACCCCGACCACCCTTATTACCTCGGCCACCCTTATCACCCCAACCCACACCTCGAAGAGCTTTCCTTAAGTTACTACAACGTTCCGAAAATTCTAGCAACTTCAATCTATTTAGAGACATAGCAAAATTGAGCAACAATTAGAAAGATATTCATGAAACTAGCTCATTTGAGCATTTTATCAAACACTAGTTGAGCATCTTGATTTTAAATCCCCTTTTCAAGACTTCCTTCATTCCCTAACCCAATCTTTAGTTATTTAAGTTAAATAATCTTCCCATAAACCTAAGTTGTACATGCATGTATACATAATACTAATAAACCCAAGAATCATACCTCAATAACTCATCTTATACACCAAACTCGAAATTAAACCCTAGGGTATAGAATCTTACCTCTTAGATGAAGAACTTGCTATTGGGTTCTTGATTCTTGAAGATTGATGCAAGATTTGGATGATTTAGATGTTGGGTTCCTCCTTCTCTCTCTATAATACTCTCACCTCTCTCTAAAATCAGTAAGAAATGACCCCATAATGAACCCCAAAGCCTATATATTGAAATGGGGTCGGGTTAAAAAAATTAGAAGAATTAACTGGGCTTCTCGGGTTCAGTTTGCGATAGGAATGCGACCGCAAAGTGAGAAATGTGATGCATTATGCGGTCTCAGAATTGACACAGGATTTTATTTTCCAGCCTTTGGTAATTTGATCATAACTTTGTGTACGAATGTCCAAATGACGAACGGTTTGAAGAGTTGGAAACTAGACTCAAAGGGCTTTCATTTGATATGCTATTCACCACATAAAACCTTATACATAATTATCTATGGTCGTTTAAAGTGGATCCTTATGTGAATCCATTTGGAATTTTGGCATATTTCGAAAATTTTCCTATTTGGCTTACACTTGGGCTTTCATTTGGACCTCATATCACTTACCATAAGACTCATACTCATATTTAGCAAGTCTAATTTATGTCCATAATGTTCATAGCACATAAAATATAATAATTAGCCTAAGTGGCACCACAGAATCCTATATTACTTAGCGAAATTTTCTGGGGCCTTACATTCTCCCCCCCTTAGGATCATTCGTCCTCGAATGAGGAGTATAATCTTTCCCAAACACTTTAACATCACACATCTCTTTTCTAACCTACCTCAAATATCTAAATTTTCACTAACTCATAAATATTTCAAAAATTTCGGCAGAGTTTCCTTTGTAACTAGGCCTATCCACCTGCCAGAGAATCACCAAAATCGTCTTTACCACACATCCACAAGTGTACATAGCACCACAATGTATATATCCACAATCCTAATCCAGTATTATAAGCACTACATTAAGATATGGATACCAGAACATGGACTGCATAGTTTTACATCAAAATACCTATATGGTACATTCCAAGTCAAAACTAACTGGTATTTAATCAAACAAAAGTACTTTTATTCCACGACACATTTATCCTTCCACACGACATTATCGACTTACAAGCATTGCCATAACACCTTCTCAAAAATAATATCAACTCCCAAACATACATAACAAGGACGACAGATAAACATCTTGCATGAGATAACTATACATTGACTTTACCTTTTGATAACTTCCATTGTACAATTTACACTCCACCTGGATAATTGCAATTCGTGATAACAACAATAACCCAAAATTCCATGATTATATAGTTCAATCAAGTCAATTCATACCCACAATTTTTTTCTTTTTCATCACTATCTTCTTAGACATAAGCATATGGAAACACAAAGTACATGAGGAACAGTTATGGGGAATATCATACACCTAGTGCAACCTAATGTGTAATACAGTCATGTTACTTTTTATTATCAACACACATAACATTTTCAGGGGTACACTCACACTAAACCCTTGATGACCCTTAATAGTTACCCTAAGATGTGATACCATAAACTGACCATAACTTTATCGATCCAATATATATGTGATCACACTATGAAGCTTTATCTTTGACTTGTCTGAACTTACAATACCCAATGATCTAATACAACGAGGAACAACAGAGTTCAAGATCAGGCTGGAGTTCTTCAGGAATCTATTAATGCACTGGGTAGAGTACTTTATGAGGTCGTATACTAAGAGACAGAAAATGTTATTACTAACAATACTGACATGGTTAATCATTGTGACTACCTCAATTAATACACAAATAACGAATAGGAGTAAGTAGTACATGGGAAATAGGAATCATTAAGGAGGAATACTCAAGTACGTGAACCACTCATTTTCTAAAGTGTAGGGAAAATCCGTCAACCCCGAATAGGAATACTCTAGCACCTTGATATGGGATTCAAAATACACGAAGTTGAATTACACTCTTAACATTACTTGACGCACAGAATCTATGCCACAAGCCTATAAGGATGAAAATAATTGAACGTTTATCATATTACCATATTCTAGACAACTTAACACTTGTTGGTAATTGATCATATATGAGGGAACTAAAAATTACGACCATATTTTTCATTCAAATCAACATGTTCATGATATGTACAAAAATTCGAAGTCATCTAATCTCAACCTTTCACGAGTGAAACTCAATAGCTAGGAAATCTTGATATTGGGACAAAATCATGAATTGGTTAGATTGTTCTAATAGTTAACACGACGCTCCAGGGAGAAGGAAAATAACACTCATATCTAGCCAAGAAGGTGAGATACCAAGGGTAGTAAACTCTCCACACATGACAATGACATAGTCCAGGATTCTAGAAGTTGAGGGTGTAAAGAAAACCAAAATCAATGAGACAGTGCACAATAATCACTGAAGGTTTGCAAATGTTCATGATGAGATCTCCATAGGTTTTGACTTGAAAAATGGAAGTGTCATAGTGATACATAGAAGGGCATGTTATTCTATGGTTGTTGTGCAAGTGTAGGGAACTAGAACAATTAATTCACTAAATAAGGAATAAATTTAACACATTGTGGAGACATAAAGAGAAAATAATCATTGGTTATAAGCTGGACACACTTCTACTATATTAGCTCCCCACTGCAATACATGACCATGCCAGGAGCAACCACAATACTAGGACAGAGTGAGCTACTTACTGCGAGATATCCCAAGTGGGCACGAAAACCATGGCGACACAAGATATCTATGATGGGGATGTGAGGATCTCAATTTCCAGAAAAACTTTATGCACACAGTGACCATTTCAATTGACATGTACTTGTAGGATAAGTGTAGATGCATGCTTTCACGTTTCTTGATAGTAAGAAGGTTTTCATGATGTTACTTGCAAGAGAGTGGATTGGTTGTTCAAGCCATATAAGTCATATACACAACTGAGAAAAAGAGTGACTCGAGAAGCATCACAATTCTTGGATACTTTGCATGGAACTTGACACCACATGTACAAATTTTACGATGGTGCATGTATAGGCACAAGTGAGCAGATGTTGTCAATTTAAATGAGACGTTTCTGTAAGAAATTCATCGGGAATAGTCCTTTGTTGGGAATTTAGTAAAAGAAATTAGGAAGTATCAATAGTGCTATAACTCAATTCTGGAACATAATTATAGAGTTCAATTCCATAGGAGGTTGTAAACAATAGAACTATGATAAGGAGACTTTGTAGATAATACGTCTCATTCAAAGAGTATGCATGTGCATGAACTGTTTTGTAATTTAGATTCTTTTTAAGAACATATCTATGCAAGGACAAGGAAATCATAATGGTTTAACAGAACGTTTAAACAATCACCACATTACCAAATAAAATGGATCACATAGTTTTTTTGTTTTTACATAATTTGCATACCTCTAGGCTGCATTTCATAGCCCTTCCATAGGGTTAACATATAAAGTTATCCACCTATGCGCTTCATACAATAATAAGGAAATCACAAGTGCAAATCAAACATTTTAAACGTTCACCATATTATTGAATAAAAGAATCATGCCATATTTACGTATATTAGTCCATCGGCTCTTTGGGCCATAATTATCACATCAGACTTGGCACTAGGCCATATTTCATAACACAATCTCTTCTTCCTTGCATTTCACATCATTTTCTCATATTTCACATCAACATCATAATCTGTTTCATAATCCCTCATGTCACAAGTATCACCAGGTACAATGTCATTTCGAGTTCTCGACACATTGTCTACATTTTATTTCTCAAAAGCATTTTGACTTATTTCAACATCTCTATGCATAGAAGACTTCACATTTGAATACATGATTCATACTTCTAAAACCCATTTTAAGTTCTCAACAATAGCACAATGATCATATTGGAAAGCATCTTTCACAAAACATCGGGTCACAACACAAATTCATGTAAAGTATCAATCACAGCTAGAATCCAACATTTAGTCTTACCATATTTACACAATCACTTACTTAATTTCCAAACATCTTTACACATTACCAACAACTAGACTCAATCAATCAAATACCTTTGATACACGTAAGAACATTTTTGAAGAATCAACCATAACAAGTTTTCTCACAAAATTTGGCATCCAAATATCAATTCAAACTTGACTTGAAGTCTAGGCATTTTAGCACATAGTTCACATTCTTTACATATCCTCATCTAACAAGAATAATATATTAAACACATGAAGAAATACCTCCCACCTATATTTTCACAACAATAATTCGCTTAATATAATTAAACGAGTACTGCATCAATTATATTTTGAACCTACAACATTTACGCGGACACCATGGAAGCTTAATTTCTAAGAGACGGGGTTTTAGCCGTACATACTGATGAAATACTACATGATCTGGTGGTATAGTGACATTAGTTGGAACAATGGTACTCTCCTTAATAACAAGTTCTACCAATCACTCCATGGTTTAACACATTCTTCTAACAAGTCCTTGGGTGATCCATTTGGACTCAATGGTGGGATAAATCCCACCTTACATACCTCAAATTCACACATTATCGTATCAAAATTACCAATCTTGAGAGTAACACTTAGAGGGCAAATTAGCTCCTTATCTTGAGCCATATCGCACGATCTGGAATATCAAAGAAATTGGTAAATTCCTAAATGTCCGTGCAGCCCCCAACTTATATGATGTGGTCGACAACACACCGATAAGAAAGGCGCTACTAGACACGGCTCCGAGACATCCTAGGACACTTTAAAACCTTAGGCTCTGATACCAAGTTTGTCACACCCCAAATTGAGGGACATGACCGGCGCCTGACCGGGTAGCCCCAATCAAGCGGACCTGGGTGCCTTTCATTCCCACGTGTTACCCCTGTGTTGATTATTTCTCATTAACCAAATACCTTACCAATTATAATTGATTTCATAATATACAAACATAACCATGCGAGTGATTCATTAACAAGTTTACAGTTTTTACAACGCCCAACATAATATATACATGAGCCTCGAATCCCACAGTTTACATGTCTACGGAACCTCTAGGATACAAAGGACTATACAATACTTGCCGGTAACAAGGCTCCGGTTATACCTTACACAAAATCAAAATAAAGACTAAACAAGAGTGGCATGAACCACACAGGGCCCCGAGGAAGAAAGGGGCTCACCAAAACGGGCAGTGGAATGAGAAGGATACTACTGCCGATGAGCTGAAGTGCCTGCTACTGATCCACCTACAATCATAACACGAATGTAGCGCCCCCGGCAAAAAGGGACGTTAGTACACTTGAATTGTACTGGTATGTATGGACAAACTTTGTCCCAAGTAAACTCAAGCCATTAAATTACATCAAAACTAATCAAGCCAGCCAACCATGTTTTCCACCTTTATTTCAGATAAGCCTCAACACAAGCACGTTCAAGGTCAACAAATAGAACAACAACCAATCAACCACATAAATTGCAAGTAGTCAAACATAGGGGCAATCAGTGCCCCCCAGGTTGCAAACTCTCCCGCTGTCTCCTTTCACAATTTCATATCATTGATTTTTGTATCAATTTTCAATAGCGATTTCGATCGCTTTCCATCCTTATTACCCCTGACCACCCTTATTACCTCGGCCACCCTTATCACCCCAACCCACACCTCGAAGAGCTTTCCTTAAGTTACTACAACGTTCCGAAAATTCTAGCAACTTCAATCTATTAAGAGACATAGCAAAATTGAGCAACAATTAGAAAGATATTCATGAAACTAGCTCATTTGAGCATTTTATCAAACACTAGTTGAGCATCTTGATTTTAAATCCCCTTTTCAAGACTTCCTTTATTCCCTAACCCAATCTTTAGTTATTTAAGTTAAACAATCCTCCCATAAACCTAAGTTGTACATGCATGTATACACAATACTAATAAACCCAAGAATCATACCTCAATAACTCATCTTATACACCAAACTCGAAATTAAACCCTAGGGTATAGAATCTTACCTCTTAGATGAAGAACTTGCTATTGGGTTCTTGATTCTTGAAGATTGATGCAAGATTTGGATGATTTAGATGTTGGGTTCCTCCTTCTCTCTCTAAAATACTCTCACCTCTCTCTAAAATCAGTAAGAAATTACCCCAAAATAAACCCCAAAGCCTATATATTGAAATGGGGTCGGGTTATAAAAATTAGAATAATTAACTGGGCTTCTCGGGTTCAGTTTGCAACAGGAATGCGACCGCAAAGTGAGAAATGCGATGCATTATGCGGTCGCAGAATTGACACAGGATTTTATTTTCCAGCCTTTGGTAATTTGATCATAACTTTGTGTACGAATAACGGTTTGAAGCGTTGGAAACTAGACTCAAAGAGCTTTCATTTGATATGCTATTCACCACATAAAACCTTATACATAATTATCTATGGTCGTTTAAAGTGGAGCCTTGTGTGAATTCATTTGGAATTTTGGCATATTTCGAAACTTTTCCTATTTGGCTTACACTTGTGCTTTCATTTGGACCTCATATCACTTACCATAAGACTCATGCTCATATTTAGCAAGTCTAATTGATGTCCATAATGTTCATAGCACATAAAATATAATAATTAGCGTACGTGGCACCACAGAATCCTATATTACTTAGCGAAATTTTCTGGGGCCTTATACACAGCCCAAAGATATCCACAACCATCTAAGTAAAAGGTTTACCGGCTCATTTATAGCCAATAACACAGTATAATACTACACAGTCGGACTAAGCGATAGTCCTCAATCACAATCGACCCCGCACTCAGAGTAGAGTACGTGTCTTGCCTCAATATAGTGTCACCTAGTGATATACCGGTGTTTCAAACCCTCAGGTAATCATCCATACTCCGTAATGCCGTTGACATGAGAATCGGCCTCCACGGGAGCCGAATCTAATCAAAACCAATAGGAATTCATCAAAATATGCTAAAGTAACATAACCCAATCGAAATAACTCGAATTACACCCATAAATACAAAGTTGCCAAAATCCGAGCCCCAACAAAACCCACATATTCAGAATTCTCATCTCGCCACGAGTCCATACATATGAAATTTATCAAAATCGGAATCCATTTGCTCATTCAAATCATCAATTTTCATTTTCTTAGGCTTAGAGCAAAATCCCCCGCCTTTACACCTTAACTCCACCATTTTCAGAGATTAAATCCATGATTTATAAGTATATTAACATAATTTGGATCCAAGAGTTCTTACCTGATGATATTCCTCAATTTCTTCCTCAAAATTGCCCAATTCGTCTCTATGCTCGTACCCCCAAATAATTTTTCTCTACTGAAATTTCATAACACTGACACATTTAAGTCCTCAGCGATTTTTGCTTCTGCGGCTCTTGGAAAGCACCTGCGGGCCCGCTTCCACGATTAAATTACCGCTTCTACGGTTTCTCACTATGTCCCACCCGACCGCTTCTGCGGTCATTCACCACTTTTGCAGAAGTCCCCCAGGCCACCTAAAGCCGCTTCTGCGATTGATTTCATGCACATGCGAACTCGTTTCTGCGAGTTACTTTCCGCTTCTGCGGAACCTGATTGACTAACCTGGACTTCGCACCTGCGGATACTTGTTCGCTTGTGCGGTGTCGCATCTCCAACCTCCCTTCCGCATATGCGAGAATGCCTGCTGCAACTCAAAACCAGTAGACTCCAAACTCCAATTTCTCTTGTTCCACCACCTGAAATCACCCCGAGCCCCCCGGGACCTCAACCAAAAACACAAACCCACTCTAAAACGTCATACAAACTTGTTCCAATCATAAGAACATACCCTTAAACACACGAATCATCAAATTAAGGCAGATTTAAGCCTACGTTTTAACCAAAACTTCTGAAGACTATATTCCATCGAAAACCTGACCAAATGATGTCGGAATGACCTTTGAAAATTTGCATACATATCCAAAATCACCTAACGTAACTAGTGCAACTGTCGGAATTCAATTCCGACTACCGGATCAAAATCTCACCTATCGACCAGATTTCGCCAATATTCCAACTTAGCCAATTTAAGCCTATTTCTACACCAGACCTCCAAATTAAATCCCGGTCGCTCCCCTAAGTCACAAATCACCTCCCGAAGCTAACTGAATCTCCGAAATCCACATCCGAGCCTGTTAACCACATAGTGAACTTCATGTTGACTTTTCAAAAACAAGCTTCACTCAAAAAGGCTATATGCCTTATTTTCAACTAGAATCATTCCAATCTCACCCGATAGACTCTAATACATATACAAAAATATGAAAAACATAATGAGGGGATAAGGGGGGTGGTAACTCTCGTGACGACGGGCCGGGTCGTCACATTCTCTCTAACTTAAGCAAACGCTCATCCTCGAGCTGGTCAAGAAACATATCTGGAGACTCAAATAAGTGAGGATATCTGCTCTACATCTCCTCCTCGATCTCCCAAGAGGCCTCCTCCACGGGCCGACCTCTCCACTGAACCTTCACTGATGTAATATCCTTAGACCTCAATCTCCGCACCCAACGACCCAATATAGCTATAGGCTCCACATCATAGGTCAAGTCATCATCAAGCTGAACTGTACTGAAATCCAGCATATTCGATGGGTCGCCAACATACTTCCAGAGCATAGACACGTGGAACACTGGATGAACTCCCGATAGACTGGGCAGCAAAGCAAGCATGTAGGCCACCTCTCCAATCCTCCAAAGAACCTCAAAAAGGGCTAATAAATATCAGACTAAGCTCTCATTTCTTCCAAAATCTCATGATGCCTTTCATAGACAAAACCTTCAGTAAGACCTTCTCACCTACAGAATAAGACACATCCCGGACCTTCCGGTCCACATAACTCTTATAACTCTGAATCACCTTCACCTTGTCCAAAGCATCCTGGACCAACTCTGTCACCAACAACCTAGCCTCACCGGGCTCAAACCAACTAACTCGAGATCTACACTGTCTCCCATATAAAGCCTTATATGGCACCATCTGAATACTGGATTGGTAGCTGTTGTTATAAGCAAACTTTGTGAGAGGCATGTAATAAGCCCATGAACATCTGAAGTCAATAACACAAGCACGCAACATATCCTCCAAGATCTGAATTATACGCTCGGACTGTCCGTCCGTCTAAGGATGAAATGCAGTACTCAACTCAACCTGTGAGCCCAACTCACGCTGAAATGTCCTCCAGAACTGCAAAGTAAACTGAGTACCTCTGTCCGATATGATAGAAACTAGTTCTCCATGCAATCTCACAATCTCAGGAATGAATATCTCAACCAACCGCTTCGAGAAATATGTAGTACACATAGGAATGAAGTGAGCTGACGTGGTCAGCCTATCCACAATCACCCAAACTTAATCAAAATTCTTCGTTGTCCGAGGAAGTACACTAACAAAGTCCATAGTGATCCTCTCCCATTTCCACTCGAGAATATCAATATGCTGAAACACGCTACCGTGCCTCTGATGCTCATACTTGACCTGCTAATAGCTGAGGCACCGTGCTACATGACTCATAATATCCTTCTTCACCCTTCTCCACCAATAATGCTATCTCAAATCCTGATACATCTTTGGGGCACCTGGATGGATAGAATACCGCGAGCTTTGGGCCTCCTCCAATATCAACTCACGAAGGCCATCAACATTGGGAACACATATTCGGCCCTGCATCATCAACACACCATCACCATCAATAGTAACATCCTTAGCATTATCATGCTGAATTCTGATCTTAAGGACAAGCAAGGGTGGATCATCATACTGGCGCTCACGAATGCGATCATATAAAGAAGATTGAGAAACAACACATGCCAACACCCTGCTGGGCTCTGAAATATCCAACCTCACTAGCTAATTGGCCAACGCCTGAACATCATATGCAAATGGTCTCTCGCTAACTAGAATATATGCCAAGTTGCCCATACTAACGGCCTTTCGGCTCAAAGAATCGGCCACTACATTGACCTTACCTGGATGATACAAAATAGTAATGTCATAATCATTGAGTAACTCAAGCCGCCTCCGCTGCATCAAATTAGGATCCTTCTGTTTGAACAAATGCTGAAGACTACAATGATCAGTATACACCTCACAAGATATGCCGTACAGATAGTTCCTCCAAATCTTCAAGGCATGAACCATGGAAGCTAACTCCAAATAATTAACAATGTAGTTCTTCTCATGAGGCTTTAAATGTCGAGAAGCATATGCAATAACTCTACCCTCCTACATTAACACACAAACTATCCCCAATCTCGAGGCATCACAATATACGGTGTATCAACCTAAAGCTCATTACAAGACTAACACTGGAGCTATGGTCAAAGCTGTCTTGAGCTTCTGAAAGCTCTCCTCGAACTCATCAGACCACACGAATGGAGCACCCTTTTGCGTCAATCTGGTCGAAGAAGTAGCAATGGATGAAAATCCCTGAACAACCGACAATAATACCCCGCCAAACCAAGGAAACTCTGGATCTCCGTAGCTGAGGATGGTCTGCGCCAACTCGGCACCGCCTCTATCTTCTTCGGGTCAACCTAAATACCATCAAAAGACACCACATGACCTAGAAAAGCTACTGACTCGAGCCAAAACTCGCACTTGGAGAACTTAGCATACAACTTCTCCTCCCTCAACCTCTGCAACACAACGCTTAAATGTTGAGCATGCTCCTTCTAGCTACGAGAGTACACCAGGATGTCATTAATGAGCACGATCATGAAAGAATAGAGATATGGCCGGAACACACCGTTCATCAAGTACATGAACGTGGCTGAGGCATTGGTCAACCCAAAAGACATCACAAGAAACTCATAGTGCCTATATCTCGTTGTGAATGTTGTCTTCATAATATCAGAATCTCTAATCTTCAGCTGATGATAGCCTGAACGAAGATCAATCTTTGAGAACACCCTCGCTCCCTGGAGCTGATCAAATAAATCATCAATGCGCGGTAGGGGATACTTGTTCTTCACAGTTACCTTGTTCAGCTGTCTATAATTAATGCATATCCTCATCGAGCCATCTTCCTTCTTAAAAAACAACACCAGTGCACCCCACGGTGACACACTACGGTAAATGAATCCCTTATCCAAAAGCTCCTAAAGCTGTTCTTTCAATTCCTTCAACTCAGCTGGCGCCATACGATAAAGAGGAATAGAAATGGGCTGAGTGCCTAGCACCAAATCAATACCAAAATCAATATCTCTATCCGGTGGCATGCTCGGCAGGTATGATGGGAACACATCTGTAAAGTCCCTCATAACGGGGCACAGAATCAATACTAGGAGTCGTGGCTCCCACATCCCTCACAAATGCTAAATACGTTAAACACCCCTTTTAAACCATTCTTCGAGCCTTCAAGAATTAAATCACACGGCTAGGGACATAATCAATCCCTGAACAAATCACCGATAATATCATGCCAATCCCAGGAAACTACGAATCTCAGTGGCTAAGGTCAGTCTAGGCCAACTCTGCACCGCCTCTATCTTCTTTGGATCGACCTGTATCCCATTATTGGACACCACGTGTCCCGGAAAAGCCATAGACTCGAGCCAGAACTCACACTTGGAGAACTTTGAATAAAGCTCCTCCTCTTGCAACATCTATAATACAACTCTTAGATGCTGAGCATGTTCCTCCTAGCTACAAGAGTACACCAGGATGTCATCAATAAACACAATCATAAAGAAATCCAAATACGGCTAGAACACAATGTTCATCAAATGCATGAACGCGGCTGGGGCATTAGTCATCCCAAAAAGCATCACTAGAAACTCATAATGCCCAATCTCATCCTGAAGGCTGTCTTCATAATATTAGAATCTCTAATCTTTAGCTAGTGATAGCCTCAACGAAGATCAATCTTCGAGAATACCCTCGCTACCTTGAGCTAATCAAACAAATCATCAATGTGTGGTAGAGGATACTTGTTCTTCACTGTTACCTTATTCAACTACATTTAATCAATAAACATCCTCATTGTGCCATCCTTCTTCTTGACAAACAAGACCGGTGCACCCCACGATGACACACTAGGTCGAATGAACCCATTATCTAGGAGTTCCTGAAATTTGTCTTTCAATTCCTTCAACTCAGCTAGTGCATACGATAAGGATGAATAGAAATAGGCTGAGTGCCTGACACCAAATCAATCCCAAGTCAATATCCCTGTCCGGTGGCATGCCCGGCAGGTCTGAGGGAAACATATCAAGAAAATCCCTCACAACAGGAACAGAATCAATACTGGGAATCTCAGCTCCAATATCCCGCACCAATGCTAAATACAATAGACATCCCTTCCCAACCATCCGTTAGGCCTTTAAAAAAGAAATTATCCTGCTGTGTACATAATCAGTAATGCCTCACCACTCAATCATCGGAATACCTGGCATAGCCAATATGACTGTCTTGGCATGATAGTCTTGAATAGCATGGCACGGAGATTGCCATTCCATACCCAGAATGACATCAAAATCAATCATGCTCAAAAGCAGCAAGTCTACTTGGGTCTCCAGACCCCTAATTGTAACAAGACAATACCGGTACACATGGTCCACAATAATGGTATCGCCTACCGGGGTAGATACATGCACGAGCAATTCAAGACACCTTCGGGTCATGCCTAAATGAGGAGCAAAATATGAAGATACATAGGAATAAGTGGAACCGGGATCGAATAAAACTGAGGCATCCCTATGGCAGACTGAAATAATACCTGTAATAACAGAGTCTGAAGTAAGCGCATCTGAACGGCCCTGAAGAGCATAGCAACGAGCCTAACCACCTGATCAGCCTCCCCCTCGAGGGCGACCACTGGCTGCCTGATCCTTACCACTAGTTGGCGGGGCAGGTGCTGAAGTAGATGCACAAGAAGATGAGAGATGTCCCCTCTATTGAGATGGCCTGGATACAAGGTGGGGACACTCTCTCTGAATATGCTTAAACTCCCCATACTCATAGCAACTCCCAGATGCTGGGGGCTTGGACATAAGGGAACCCCTCACATCAGAGTGGCTAGCTAAAGAACTCGGTCGGGATAAACCTTAAACAGATGGAGCCTGAGATGAACTCTGTGCTGGAAGGGCACAGAGAGATGGTTGGCCCTGATTAGAGCCCTGATGGCCTTGGCTAGAAGATGACCCACGATACTCTGAGCGGGTTAGGTGTGAAGACCTAAAAGAACGACCTTGGATCTGCTGACCCTGGCCTTTAAACTGAGCACTAACGAAACTACCTGATCCTCGAGGCCTTTTGGCCTCCCTCTCCTCTCGCTCTTTATGACGGTCTGTCTCAATGTCACAAGCAATATCAACTGCATCATTGAATTAATGACTCAAGACCCTTTTTCGGGTCATCAAGATGCGAATAGGATAAATAAGTCCATCCACAAAGTGCCTGATCCTCTCCAAATCAGTAGAAACCATCCATGGTGCATATCTAGCTAACTCTGAAAACATCACCTCATACTCTATCACTGACATATCTCCCTGACGGAGCCACTCAAACTGCCTGTGTAACTCCTTCCTCTAAGATCATGGTATCCACTTCTCCAGAAAAATAATGGAGAAGTCCTGCCATGTCAATGGTGCCGCACCTACCAGCATACGACGATCATAAGCCTCCCACTATGTGAAGGCTACTCCGTGAAACTGGAAAGTAGTGAATTATACTCCACTCGACTCAAGAATCCCCTGCTGTACGGAGCATAGGATGTCACTTGTCGAGAAAGCCCTAGCGTCCTTGCTCGGAATACGACATAATATAGGTGGTGAAAGTCTACTAAATATCTTAAGACAACGTTGCTGGCCGTCAGGCATCACTAGGACCCTGTCACCCTGAACCTGATTAACCGGCTAAACTGGAGCCACTGGCTAGACTGGTGGTGCCTCAGGTTTCTGAAGACACTGCACTACCTCCTTTGTAGTGTAAGCTGCGTGGGTCTGATGACCACCCCCGATCTGGGATGTAGCTGCTGTAGTAGAGGCTGAAACTGCCTGAGCTAGGCCAGTGCAAACTATCAATATATGATCTAGGGTCTCTTGAAGACCCGGAATCATGATAGGCACAACTGGTGCCTGAACATGTGCTGCTGAGACCTCTGCAACTGGAGGCTGATCCAGAATGGGGATAGCTGGTGTGTCAACTAGTACTGCTCCAGCTGCTCTACCCTTACCACGACTACGGTCGCAACCACAACCTGTAGCAGGTGGCAATGGTGGTCGTCTGTCTCGTCTTGTAGCACAAGTTCTCGCCATTTGCGAGAGAATTGAATGCCAAAGTTTAGTTTTCGATCAACAAAGTCGCACTACATGAATTTCAAGAATTTGAAGTTTTCCTAAAGTTCTGCAGCCTCCCGAGGATAAGTACGGACGTCTCTGTACCGATCCGCGAGACATTACTAAACTAGCTCATAACTCGCGAGAGCTGATAACCTAGGCTCTGATACCAACATGTCACGACCCAAACCCTGGTCATGATGGCACCCAAAACATTTCTAGGAAAGCTCGACCATTTCCTGATAACCAATCCAATTATTAATTTCAAGACATTCCATTTAAAGTCAATTATCCTGATTTCATAACAAAAATAACAATCCAAAAATTTATACAACTAAAATACAGCCCAATACGATCTGGTGTTACAACTATGAGCCTCAACACATCAGAGTAATACTCTATATAACTGAGTCTAAGCAGAAAACAAAAGATAGATAATCGAAGGAGAGATCGGGTCCTGCGTACACCTGCATCTACCTCGATGTCTCCAAAAAAGCTGGAACGATAGTAATATAGCTCAACCGCCCTCCTGAATCCCTATATCTGCACACAAGGTGCAGTGAGTAGAGTGAGTACTTCTAACTCTGTGAGTAGTAGCAATAAATAATAATTGAAAATAAGAACATATGTAAGAACACTAAACAGTTCTAAAGGCAATAGTACATGTGATAACATCTCTAAGGTGGAAAGCCCAGTTTCAGTCTACTATTGTCTCATACTGATCCAATACTGCTGCGGCGTGTAGCCCGATCTTTACTAATACTGCTGCAGCATGCAGCACGATCCAATATAGTGTATATACTGCTACGGCGTGTAGCCCATTCCAATATAATAGATATAACACTGCGGCGTGCAGCCTAATCCAATATAATAGATATAATGTTGTGGCGTGCAGCCCGATCCAATAATATATATAACTGCGCTCACTAGGGGTGTGTGCAGACTCCGGAGGGGCTCCTTTAGCCCAAGCTCTATAATACTACGGCGTGCAGTCTTATCCACATATATATCACTACCGCATGAGTCTGATCCATAATACATCACATATATAATATTGCCGCGTGCAGTTTGATCTAATACATGTATATGTATATAGTAATGCGACGTGCAGCCGGTCTGGTATATATATATATATATATCAATACGTTACCATGGGTCCTCGACCGCTCTGAGTCAATATAGACTTGGCCTCTCGATCCCACTCAGCTTGATAAGGGTATTCAACCCTAGGTATTCTCGTTCAGAGTGCATTTCTAGTACAGGTTCATGTTATGTTTTACAGCTAAGAATACGACTGAGAGTATGTGTTCAACAGATATAGGGGTCATTTAGCCCCGCAAGGCCTCCCTAAGGTTCTACAGATCGACACAAGGGCCCAAACATGGCAACTAGCCCAATTTTACAGACATAAGCTCAGCCTCAGTCAATAAATACTGTATGACTCAGGTGTATGAATTACATGCCTAGAATGTTCACACAGCCTGTGGATGCCAGAGTATGGATTATTTGAAAATATTAAAGAAGACCAGGTACAATGGATGCTTGAATGGTTCCCCACGGATGAGTTCATTGTTGGATCTCGAGATGCGCTATTTCTCATACTTATTGGTTTGAGGGGAACTTATCCTTACGTTCCTCCCCGAGGAATGAGGAAAGCTAGAAGGAAGAAAATCATACCAAGGGTTGAAAAGACAAGTCACCCCAGGGCTGATTTCCAGGATGATGATAGCCTTCACCGGTGTCAAGCTCACCATTTGTGGCATAAGAAAATCATTTTGGAGAAAGAATCCAGTGTGCTAGAAAGGTATCACGCCGGCTGTGTGCTGCACTATTCGGGTTGGCTAGAAGACAATGGCATGGGTTACCCCGAGTTTGTTCAAGGTCACAAAATTATTGATGAGCACGCTGAAGCACGGGTCAAGTACAATCAGCTACGCAAGTCAATTCAAGAGTGTGAAAATAAGCATTGGTAAATACAAGAAGCCCATCATAAATTGATCAAAGAGTTGAAAGAAATGGCTATCAGCACCAACAACTGACTGGGGTATTCGGAGCAAGGTCTAGTGGAACTGGAAGGAAAGTTCATCAAAAGGATTGAAGATTGCCAAAAAGCTGAAGGGAATGCGGCGGACATCTGGCTCGAGCGTACTTAGTGCTAGGACTACACAAGTTGGTGGAGCTGTTTGATGGAGCCAAAGATGCCAAATCTAGTTAAGTTTCTTCTAGGACCAAGTAATTACGAGTCGCTTATCCTTATCTTCAGTTATTTAGAGTCATTTTACATTTGTTTTATTTTTATCAACAAAATGACAGATTTAGCATTATAAGTTCTCCAAAACTATTTGTCGCTGGGCCTACATCTGGAACAACGAGGCACTAAAATTAGGACACAATTTACATTCTCGTACAATGTGTTTAAATGCTGCATTACTTTTCCTTAGAACCCGCACTGACTTGTTACCCTTTTTTGTTTGTTGTTTTTCTTTTATTCCCCTTCCCAAAGGTTAGTTTGTGTATTCTTGCACCATCAGCATATTCCACAAGATCCAAGTGCCCTCCACCTCATCTACCTACGAGTTTTGTCCGTAACAAGAACAAAGGAAAGATGGAAAACACAAGTTCTAGAAAGGAGATTGAAAGGGAGGAAACTTCTCAACGTACCCCAATTGCTAAGGAAACTGTTGCTCACCTTGAACAAAAATTATTGAAACTCCAAGAAGAGTTGGACCAAGTTTGGAACTTGGCAAGACTATCATTCTCTCTTGTTTCTCCTGATAACAACACCCAAAACTCCGCACCTCCACAAAACACCCCGCAACCACAAATACAACCTACCCATGCTCAAACATTCTACACATGCAACAATGGCCCACTGTTCATTCCCGAGCCACCAAACACCACAAACGACCACCTCCATAACACTCCTATCTTTGTGGAAACTGTACCTCACAACACCTAACCAATCTAAAATGTACCTGACTCGGATGAAAAAGACTCCCTCGTCAGGAACTTAGCAGCTGAGCTCAGGAAGTTAACTAGCCAGGTCCCGGGTGTCGAAGGTTGCAAAGGCATTAAGGGGCTGTGAAGACTTGTGCATTCAACCAGATGTTGAACTTTCGGAGGGGTATCAACCTCCCAAGTTCGAAATGTTTGATGGAACCGGAGATCCCAGAGTCCACCTAAGGGCCTATTACGACAAGTTAGTTGGGGTTGGGAGAGATGAGAAAATCCGCATGAAGCTCTTCATGAGGAGTTTGAAGGGAGATGCACTATCCTGGTATGTCAGTCACGACCCCAGGAAGTGGACGACTTGGTGAGCATGGAATCAGACTTCAAGGATATATTAAGTTTCAACATCGAAAATGTGATGGATGTGTTCTACATACTGAATTTGAAGAAAAGTCCCACCAAAACATTCCACGAGTATGCTACTGGATGGAGGTCGGAAGCTGCAAAGGTAAGGACAGCCCTAGAAGAAGAGCAAATGAATAGGTTCTTTGTCTAGGCTTAGGATCCCCAATATTACGACAGGTTTATATTGATCGAGAGTAAGAGATTCTCGAATATCATAAAACTTGGAGAAAGAATTGAAGAGGGCATAAAAATTTGTATGGTAACAAATCTTGAAGAATTTCAAGCCATTAACAAGGCTTTGCAAATTGGTGGCACGTCCAAGAAGAAAGATGCGAGTGTTGTGATGGTAGCACAGGGAGCCAGTCACCACCAAAATACCACACTTACCCGTTACCTCCACTTACATATCAGCCTATCCCAAATTACCAAGCACCCGCTGTGAGCACGTGATTTTTGCCCTAAGCAACAAATTCCAAAATTAAAATAAACAATATTTTTAGGTGCAATTACATGTTTTGATTGAAATTAGATGCATTTTCATGATCAAATTATTAGAGATTAAAATTACAAAATAAAAAAAATTAAGTCAAATACAAGTATTTTAAATTAAGTAGTTAAAAAGAAAATTAACAAAAAAATGGAAAAATAGTAGAATATTATCAAAAAATATCAGAAAATTAGTGGAAGTAGGAAATTGAATAATTGAAAATAATACAAAAGAGAAAAAATGAAATACAAAGAAAATACCGCAAAAATAATTAAATACAAGGAAAATACAAAAATGCAATAAAATTGGGCTAGAATTTAAAAATGCTAGCCCAAATACATAATGACCCAAGAGGTTCGGTCCAAGCCATTCGAAAAAAAATGATCTCAGCCATCCATCACACTAGATCCAATGGCTAAGACAACAACAACAACAACAACAACCCAGTATAATCCCACAAGTGGGGTCTGGGGAGGGTAATATGTACGCAGGCCTTACCCCTACCCGGGGGCAGAGAGGCTGTTTCCAGGAGACCCTCGGCTCAAGACATCAACAAAAAACGATACATTAGTACTATCAATAGACTCATACTAAAAATAACATAAAATAACAACATAACACAAAATAATAAAGTAGCAGCAGTATAAGAAATATAAGAAATACGAAATAGATGAAAGGTATACTAATAACCAATAAATAACTCCATATACTGACTTTAATCAAAATTAATTAATTAACTAAATCCAAGATCAAATCTGGGCCGTTCATACTTTGACATCTAACAGGCATAAATTGGTCTCCCATTTAAATGAGACGATGTCGTTTGGGGAATTCAATCCTGGCCATTGATCTCACTTGATCTAAAGGCCAGGAATTCATCAGTGGCCACGAGTATATATAGGTCCGGTCTCTTCAGATACTGGCCATTTTCTTAATATCAAACCCTAGCCGCCCACTTCGTCTTCTTCATCTCCCTCTTCTCACCGCCGGCAATGGAGACTGGCCGTCTCCTAGGGCCATCTCCAGCCAACCCTAGCCCCAAAAATCCTCATCTTCTTCTTCTCCACCACAAGCCACCATGAAAACCCCAAGAAACCATAGAAAACCCTAGCTTCTTGAAACTCCGATCATCGGAGTTCATCTCCGGTGATCAAACCTATGAGAACGGCTCCCAGATTAACACCACCTAACACTCATCCCTTGATCTATCACCCCTCACAAACCTTTTCCTTTGAATATCACCCCAGCTCCTCGAATCTTTGAAATAAAGTCGTCGGAACCCTAACTCCGGCGACTTAAACAAACCACCACCCAAAAGTTTACCTTTTCCACCTCTAACATCCATCCCCAAACAAAAAGACTTCAAAGCTGAAGTCTTGGATCTGAAAGAAGAAAACCAACAAAAAAAAGAAAATAAGAAAAAGAAAAGAAAACTGGAAAAAGAAAAAAGAAGAAAAGAAAAAGAAATAAGGAAGCTCAGGAGTCAAATCTTGCAAGCTAAGTCATTTTTTCCCCCTTTCTTGTTTATCTTTTTCTGTGATTTTTTCTTTGTCCTTGTTTGATTCTTTGTTTCCAGTATCGTTTTAGTATGTTAGCCGTTTAAAGAACTGCATGATAGATTAGGGTTATCGTCTTTGAAAAATCCTTGTTTGTTCTATTTCTCTATTAAAATCTGTCTTTCTTTGATTAATTCTTCTTCATCTTCCTGTCTTTTATCATGTCTTCTTCTTAGATTTTCTTCTTTAGACGTATGAATCACTGCATGTTTAGATTAGTCCTTATCTTCTAGAAATTTCTGTTATTCTGTTTAAGCCATGCCTTCTTTTGAAGCTTCTTTTATAAGTTTTTCCCATCTGTGATTGGTCAAGAACATGTAAACATGATTTGGGTTTTTAGTAACCTTTTAAACATAAGAAAGTTTTGACTATGCCTGCTTCATGTTTGATTGATACACTGTGTTGTGGAATCTGGATTATAAGTCTTTGATTCAAATTAAACAATATTCAACTTCTTCTCTGAGTTTTGGTTAATTGATAAGTAACTCTGATTTCATGGCTGTGTATGCAATCTGGTATGAAAAGGGCTATGTTTGCAACAATATTGTGTTAGCTGATTACTGTTAATACCTAGTATGCTTAGGTGGAATTAGTTATAACTGTAGTAGTGTAATAACCTGAAAAGTGGCTAATTATGAAAACATGATTTAAGTAGTTTAAAATTGGTTAAAATAGAAAGCCACAAAAGAGTTCACAAGTGAAATGAATAACAAAGAGTGGTTAGTCTTGCAACTAACCAACTCTAATAATTTTGAAACACTGGCTAAGTGTTAAATAGGCCAAGTGTGTAATAAAATTGACTTAAGTCTAATAGGCTAGGTTTGCAAGGTCCAAATTAACCCATGTTCACTTGTTGACTAGACTTGCAAAGTCTTAGCCAGCATGTGTTCACTAATTGGCCCAAATTGCAAGGCTAAGTCCAAACTTTTGACTGGCCAAGTCTTAAATAAGTTAGTTCTGAATAATTAAGCAGGCTAGTCCTGCTAACTAGCTTGAATAACAGAAAATAAAACAAAAGTGGCTAAAATTGAAATGAATTGAAGTTTAATCTGGCCAGGTCTTAAAGACTAATGTAAACACTGGCCAGTAATTAAATAAAAGCTGAAAATTGAAAAAACCTGACCTGGACAGGTCGGGTAAATAGTGAATGCCCTTAAAGGCATATAAGGAATAGAAAATGGCAAAGTTGTGGATTTAATAGAACCTATAGGGACACTAAAGACATTTAGGCTCATGATTTCTGCAATATTGCACAAGATTAAGGGCACATTGGTCTTAAATAAAAGGTAACTTAGTAAATAACACTAATAAGTAGGGGCACACTAGTAAAAGCCCCAAAAAGGAATCAAATAGAACCTTCCAGCACATGCTGGAAGGCATTTCATAACAGAAAATGGGACTAAAGTGTAATAATTGGAAAAAAAGGAGGAGATGGAACTTGAATTACTTTCTAGCTTTTCCCCCCAAAATTTTCACCATCTCCCACCTATAAATACCCCAATTAAGAGCCTATTTAGGGGACTGGATTTTGGAAATCAAAATTTTCAGAAAAACTTCATACACTATATCATAGATAACTGCCTAGGTTTTTTGTTTGAAGTTCATATTGAAATCTGTGTGGATTTCTGCTTTTGATTGGGTCTTTATTGCTTTGTTCCTGTGTTTAGATTCAGTTGCTCATTGGGATTCATTCTAGCTTACTGTTGCATTGCCTGTGTTGATTCTAATCGCTATACCTATTCATTCCCTTAGAACTCATCAAATCTCTTTGCTGAATCAGGCACATATCCTCGTTCGAGATATGTAATTTGAGGCTATTGTGATGAAATGAAAAGCTTGATGCGAGTTTAAATCTTATTGTCATTTTACATTTTTGTTTTGTAGCTGTAAAAATAGTTAAAATTGTAATTCATTAGGAGATATTGTGTAAATGTAGAAGCACGAATGAAACAATGTAATAAGTAGTAAGTAGAGATAATGTAGTTATAGTAGCTAAAATCACTTAGTTAAAATAGGCTAAGCCGTAAAACTAGTCGAATCAATTTCGAAATAAGTCCTATAGCGCTAAATTCGTAACAACGGTTTCAATCAACCATGAGATAGCTTAATTTGACACTTGTTAGTTAGGACTAAAACAAAGTTTTTTTTTAAAAAACGGCTGTAACAACAAAAATGAAATAGTAGTTTAGTTAAGAATGATTTCTACTATATCAAATGAACCTGACTCATAGTAAACTCGGTGACAAAATATAACTATGCATCTGCAAATGAGCTGCCTTAGTTTAAGTAAATGAATATTGTGTACAAGTAAGTGAATCATTTAGTTTAGTCATATTTCGCATAGTTAGACAATATCCTGCTACTTAGCTAGTAAATAACTTGGATCATAGTATGAATCAGCTATTGAAAAACAAAGTAAAAAAAAATAATTTGTTAATTAGGTCTTGTGCATATTAGACAATTGTGATTCAGAATTGATATTTTTAGTTTTGTACACCAATTTTCTCTTAATGAATAAAGTATAATTTGGAATTTATTCTTTTTGATTTCAAGTGCCTGTTCATAATATGAGTTTTCAGTTTCTATTTTCATTCTCTTTGTTTCGTTTTGGTGTGGGCCTAATGTATGATGCAGGCATGGATTGTGTTCGAATATCAGTTGGGCTTTTTTTGAACGAGAGCCTCAACATAATCTGGGTTATTGAGGCCCAAATATCCACAGCAATCTGCTGAATACAACCCAGAAGTCCAGGCCCAGTAATAACAAAAATAATAAGGCCTGGACTCATTTTATGGAAATGTAAGGCAATTAAATTAGTTAAGGGAAAAACAGTGGTAGAAAATATAGATATACATTAAGTGAGGATTGTAAAAACGAAGGGGATGAGCCTCGCACAGTAACAAAAAACAGCGGGGCCCCCATATAAACAAATGTTGAATACAATAGTAGACTCGGGAAGGTTGATAGCAAATTCCAAAACCTTTCCCAAAGATGTAAAGCCGTTAGATGATTATTAGGCAAGGTTTAATAAATATATCTTCTTTAATCCGAGTGTGCACTTGATGCGACTCAAATCATAAATCCCGGTGAAGCCAAAATGTATTAAAGGTCACAGGTGTACTGGTTGTGGTATGACTCGAAATACGTTTTTGCGATGTCGCAATTCGTAAAAAATATTAAAGATTGAGACATGTACACATTGTTAATAGGCATATAATAAGTCATATAAAATCGAGAACGACAGTTGAGCGACCGTGCTAAAACCACGGAATCCGGGAGTGCCTAACACCTTCTCCCGGGTTAACAAAATTCCTTATTCAGCTTTCTAGCTTCGCGGACTGTAATACAGAGTCAATTTCCTTGGATTCGGGATTAACCGGTGACTTGCAACACCATTATCTTTCCAAGTGGTGACTTTAAAAATTAAACAAAAATCCCGGACCGATTGTCCTTTATTTGGAAAAACTCCTTCCTCTTCGTCATTATATCCTTTTCGGGTATTTGAACATTGAGGTATACCCTATTCTCTTAAAAGGCGGGGTAGTAAAAAGCGAGGTGTAACAGCTCTGGTGACTCTGCTGGGGACAAGTAACCCAGAACTTCAGTTTCAGGGTTTAAGAATTCGAGCTCGCTAGAATTGCCGTTTTCGATATCATTTGACTTTGTTATATGCTTTGAACAACATGCTACGTGATTTACCGCTTTGATATTATATGGATTGTATATTTAAAATTGTGCCAAAAACCCTTCTCTTCTTCACCTCCGGGGATGTGCTTACTGGTTTAGACTCCCCTTTCTGTTAAGACAGACCCAAAATAAGAAACAAAGACCGGATAAGTTACAAAGCCGATTGACCCCGCGGGTAACCGGTACATAGCCCCCTCCTCGATCCGAGTTGTCCACTCGGGTACACGGTCTATTATCCTATGAAAACTATAAGATATTGAAAATAGGTCTAGGACGATTATTTGCATCATAACTGACTTAGGGGACTCAACACACGGGTTGGGTCCGTCTAGGATAGGTGACCCGATAATTGAAGATCGAGCATACTATGTGTTGCATTTATTTTTAATTGTCTTTGATCATTCTGTGGACTGGAAAAATTCCCGAGAAATGGAAAAGGAGTATTTGAAAATGCGACAAAAACCGAGCATACATTCGAGAGAGAGAAGGATTAGTTCGTGTCTGGGTCAAGGGGACGGGTGACTAAAAAAAATAGAGAGATATTGATAAAAGAGTTTTGTTGTTAAAATAATTGGTCAATTAATTTGACCGAACTACGTAGGTTTGATTCTCGCCATTAGGTGGGATACGTAGGAATCCCTTGAACGGGTCCAACCACCCTTTTAGAAAATGACCAAAAAATATTTTTTTGTTTCAAATAATCGAGGTGATCGCTGTTTTTGGAAATAGCAGAATGTTCCAAAAGGACGCCAGAAGGCTATTTTGGCAAAAATGGCCACTTCAAAAGTCGTGTCTTTTATCAAAATAAAAACCCGAAAATTGAAAATTTACTTTGAAAAATATTTTTTCTTTTTCTAAATAAAATCGCCTTTAATAAATGTGCAGGATGAGCACGATACAGAATGAACCCTTCACTTTAATGAATAGAATCCCTTTGGAGATAAAATTATGGTGGAACGACATGGGACAGGAAGGACAGAATTGGGTCAAAAGTTAACTGAAGGACCTTACGGGATAAATGGACATAATTTCTCGAGGCGATATAATCCGAGCACTTGTTACATGCCGGGATCCTGGGCACAACATTTTACATTTTTCGGACTTTGAACTCACTCCCACTCTTGAGGAAGTTGCTTACTATATAGGGAAAAATGAGGTCCCCTTAATAGAGAAATACTCGGTGGCTC
This sequence comes from Nicotiana noctiflora, assembly GCA_032618575.1. NCBI lineage: Eukaryota > Viridiplantae > Streptophyta > Magnoliopsida > Solanales > Solanaceae > Nicotiana > Nicotiana noctiflora. Next base: position 150,609 of record JASVEL010004837.1, read on the forward strand.
CAAGAGCGATAACGGTGCACCGCTTCCTAGACTCTTTGAAGATTGCTCGAAAAGTCCACAACGAGGATTTGGTTAATGGGTTTTGCTCCTTAAACTTCATCTACAGTAGATATGGACATGTCAGAGGTTTCAATGACCCCACGAACAAACTCTGTAGTAAGTCCAACCGTGCCAAATGGGAGGAACATCGACGATTCTCTTTTCTGGTGGCGTTTCTCGGGATAATAATATTTCCCAGAAAGGACGGGCACATTGATACGAGAGTTGCTAGGGTGGCCAGCACCTTGATTGTACAAGATAATTGCACTTTGGCTCCAATGATCATAGCCGATATCTACCGTGCCTTGACGACATGTAAAGCAGGGTGCAACTTCTTTGAGGGATAACTTGATTCTGCAAATCTAGTTCATAGAACATATATGCCATCATCCTTCATTCTCAAGCTATGGGCCGACTGAAAGAACGTACCTCGAAGAGTTCTATACGAGAACAAAAGAGGTTAAGCTGCCAGAGGGTGTTAAAGGTTGGATTTCATATCTACGATCGTTGACCGATAGCCATATCGATTGGGCATACAGATGGTTGCCCCTCGATGAGGTGATTTACATGCCGACGAAAGGGTCACACTTCTTGATCATGGGTTTAAGAAGTATTCAGCCTTATGCCCCGTACAGGGTCCTACGACAGCTTGGAAGATATCAAGTTATACTAAAGGATGGGGACCTCAGTTTGCAAGCAATAGAGATTAGTCCGGATGGGCAATTCCCAGAAGTAAAGGTCCGACATATGTGGAATGAGTGTCAAATATTGAAAACAGAAACTTGTGTAGAAAATAGAGCTCGGGGAGAAGTATCGCCAGGATACGCCGCATGGTATCAACGGGGTATTGAGCATGATATACCATTGAAAAGACCTCACGTTCAAGATTTGGCTGAGCAGTCTAAGGAATACGGAAATTGGGTGGCCAAAGAAAATGAATATAAGGCCAAAATCAGCTTGCTAGAAAAATAGTTGCGAGATCTCCAATTCAAGAGCAGTTTACAGGCAGCATCTGACGAAGGAGAAAAGAAGCAGCCGAAAAAGGAGAATGAAATTCTAAAGGCTCAAGTTGCAAAAATGAAAATTGCATCCGAGACCCCGGTTCGCTTAGCCCGAGATGAGAAGCTAATTGAAAATCTTTGGCGCAAAGTGAATGACTACAGCTTCGATCTTGACAAAGTAGAAAAAGAGTTAGTTAGGGTTCGGAAGCAACTGGCCAGAGATGCCGATGAAAGAGCTATAATGGTTCAGCAACTACAAGATAGAAATGAAGTTGAGGTACCTCGATTGAGAAAGAAAGTCATCACATCCACAGTCAAAAGTAACAAGATAATAAAAGAGTTTGATGAAGAAAGAGAGTATTGTTACACGACTATGGCTCGATTAGAGTTCGAGTTACAGCAGCTACAGAAAGAGAATCAACAAAGCTTAGACGCTCGCGCCAAACAGATCAGTAGGTTACTTCAAGAAAAGGGGGTCGTTCGAGAAAGAATTGTCCATATTGCTCAGTACATCACTAGAAAAAGCCAATTGTGTGAAGATATGTCCCAGGCAACATTTGCATCAGCCGTGAAGTTCTTTATGAAGCAAGTCATGTCCGACCTAGATAGGCTCCAAAGTGGATTGGCATATAGGCCCGCGGCAAGACCGAACAACGTCTCGCGGGCATTAGGAGCATTAATGTACTCATAGGGCATGCATTTTGTATTCACATTTCTTTTTGCATTAACATCATTTTGTAAATAAATATTTTTGAGTATCAATGAAAAGATCAAATAAGTTGTTGCTAATCCTTTTTCACTTTATATCAATTGTCTGTACGATAGGCAAATATGTAGGAATGAAAATCGAGAAAGAAAAGGAAAAGGAAAAAAAGTGAGAAAGGAAAAGAGAAGAAAAGGGAAAAAGAAGAAAAAGAAAAGAAAAACAAAGATAAAAGAGATGATTGAATAAGAAACGGATGTTGGTTCACAATGGAATAACTGCCGGGATGATGCACAACGATCAAAGGTAGAAGTTGTTATTATTAATCGTTGCATCTTATCCTTTTATGTACTAACTATTAACAAGTTTTGTTGTTTATGAGAAAAAGATTTCAGCCGGCAACTGGTACTCTGGCAAATCATCATTACAACACAAGATCCAAAACTATGACTAAGGCTGTGTCTCAGGAAACCGAGCCAACTATCATGGACCCAGTGCAAGAACAGGAGGTTGTGGATGTTGCGGGGATGAAGGAGGAAATGTATAAGCTCAAGCAGCAAATGTTGGAAATGTACCAAGCTTGGTCCAGGGGTCAACCCTTACCCGTAAATCCAGCCAACCCAGCATATGTCCTTCCCGCCAATCCTAATCCCGAGCCACCTACCATGAACTCATCCTCTACATACCTAGACTACCATCACTACTATGCCACCACTTCTAGCCCCGGTGTATGTGGCACCACCACCTGTTGTTCTGCATAAGTCGTCAAGTGAACCAGTGGTCCATGTGCAAGACACCCATTACTATATGTCGGAGCCGACGTTTAGGCAGCATGACTCTTATACCCCACTGATGGAGACGACGGAAGAAAAGCCCGTCAAGAACTTGGAACAAGAGGAAAGGGAACGAAAAATGGGAAGTTTAGAACAATCTTTCCGTAACATACAAGGGCTAGAAGGCCAAGTTAGCGTAGCATACAAAGATTTGTGTTTGTTCCCAGAAGTGCAGCTCCCGGTTGGATTCAAGCTACCTAAATTCGACCTGTACGATGGACACGGGGATCATGTAGCCCATCTCAAGGGTTATTGCAGCAAGATGCGTGGTTCAGGGGGAAGAGATGAACTTTTGATGGCTTACTTTAGTCAAAGTTTGAGCGGTTCTGCACTGGAGTGGTATACACGTCAGGATCACACTAGATGGTTCATCTGGTACGATCTAGCTCAATCATTTGCCAACCACTTCCAGTACAACTTGGAGATAATTCCAGATAGGCTGTCGCTTACAAAAATGGAAAAGAAGCCCGAAGAAAGTTTCGGGAGTACGACTTTAGATGGAGAGAACAAGCGGCACGAGTGGATCCTCCTATGAAGGAGACTGAAATGGTAGATTGTTTTCTATAGGCCTTAGAGCCTACTTACTATGGCCATCTGGTGTCGGCTATTGGTAAGAATTTCAATGAAGTAGTAAAAATGGGGAGTTTTTTAGAGGAAGGATTGAAAACAAACAAAATCATGAGCTTTTTTGCTATCAAGGCTACAAATCAGGCTATACAGACCGGAAATGGAGGGTCTATTGGAAAAAAGAAGAAGGAAGAGGTTTTAGTTGTAGAAAGCAAGCCATGGACTCGGAGCCAAAATACATACCATCAGCTACCTCGCCCATACCAATCATACCTGCCAACACCTTACAACCCACCTCCACCATATTATCTACCCACTACCCCACATTATCCTATCCGACAAACTCAGCATTACCCATTTCCTCCACATGTATGGCGAGCCCAAGCTCCACAAAATGTATATCATACGCAGAACACCTACCCTCCTTCCAGAACCTACAAGAACCCAAATAGACCCAACTTCCAACCTGATCTAGAAATGAGAAGCAGAGCCCAAACGGAGAAAACATTCACCCCATTGGGGGCGTCTTATACCAGCCTCTATCATCATCTGAAAGAATTGGGAATGCTAAACCTGATTAAGCCAAAACTTCTAAACCCACTGCCCAGAAACATTGACTAGTCAATCAAATGTGAATATTGCTCCGGGGCACCGGGGCACAATACTGAAAAATGTTGGCACTTGAAATCTGCTATAACGGAGCTCATTGACAGTAGGAGGATCGAGGTGCAGGCTCTAGAGACTTCAAACATTACCCAGAATCCATTACCAACTCATCATGAGACATACATGATAGAGTTAGAACAAGAAGAGAGCAGCAAAAAGCCATCCCAATCAATAATGATGATAAAAGCCAACAATAAAATGGAGTAAGAGGTTGAGAAAGAGAAAGCGGCAGCCGAGTTACCAGTGCAAAAGCAGCCAGTGGTGTATACTTTGAAAATTGTGGTGCCAAAGGCTAAGCCATTGTTGACAGTTAAAGAAGCGTACATGGAACCGATGGTCATAAAGCCGGTGGTGCAAATGCCGGTGGTAGATACTAAAGCCATACCTTAGAACTACAACAAGGTCACAGTAATGTACAGGGGAAAAGAATTTACAGGGGAGGTCAATGAAACAACTGAGAAAGACGCCTACACAAATCTCATTGCTTTCATTGCTAATTCACGCAGAGGAGCACAGGAAGGCGTTGTTAAAAATACCGAATGAAGTACATGTCCCCGAAAAAATCTCAGTCTGCCATCTTGAAAAGATCACCAACAAAATTTTTGAGTCGAACAAGATAACATTTTCAGACAATGAATTGCCTGTGGAAGGGACTGAACACAATAATGCACTCTATCTCACTGTCAAAAGTGAAGAATCAGTGGTTACTCAGGTTCTAATAGACAATGGGTCGAGTGCAAACATTTGTCCACTCTCGACTCTCGGAATGTTAAAGATTAGTCCTGACAGAATCCGTCGAAATAGTGTGAGTGTTCGAGGGTTTGATGGAGGAAGCAAAAATACCTTGGGGGATATTGTGCTAGAGGTCACCATTGGGCCGGTAGACTTTACCATGGAATTTCAGGTGTTGGACATCACTGTGTCTTATAATCTATTGCTGGGACGGACATGGATCCATGCGGCCAAAGCCGTACCATCTTCCCTACACCAAATGGTAAAGTTCGAATGGGAACAACAAGAAATTACAGTGCATGGAGAGAAAGACGCTTGTAATACCATAATGCCTTTTGAGGAAGTCGAGGGGGACAAAGGCCCATGGGTGTATCAGGTGACAGACACTGTGGTAGTTAACAAGATAGATGAAGGAGAAAGCTTGCAAATCCCTGCAGTGGCATCTACCGCAGTAATGGTAGCTAAAGAGATGATCAGAAATGGGTTCACACCGAGAAAAGGTTTGGGGATAGCCTTACAGGGAATAACACAGCCTATCCATCTACCGGGAAACAATGACACCTTTGGCTTGGGCTTCAAACCTACCTACACCGACATCCAGAAAGCCAAAAGAACCAAAAAGAAAAGTTGGACCCTCCCGAAACCAGTGGCAAAATTATCTGACACCTTCACTAAGCCCGGTACACAACGACATTTGATGACTGCTGCGTCAAGGTATGTTGAGATAAGGCCAGATGCGGAACTCCTCGTGAGGTTTTAAATGTTATTTGGGGATGTGAACATGGTGGAGATGGGCGAGGGGGCCAGTAAGATGGATATCCAGTTCGTGGGGCCCAGTGTTGCACTCAATAATTGGGAAGCCACTCCTTTTCCAATCTGGAGGGAGTCTTGGTAGTTAGCTTTCAAAATATATCATCCTTTCCCAAAAGCAATTTTTTTTTGTAATCCCCACTGAAATCAAATGTATCCAGTCTCTGTCATCTTTTCGAAAAAATATCAATGAAATGCAATTTCTTCTTTCTTCATTTTTGCCTTATTTTTATTATTTTTCCTTTCTTCCTTTTGTACAGTTCAATATGTGCTGATTATGATGATATGTCATGTATGAAGGATTCCCGGCAAAGTTTTGACAATCGAATTATTATACAAGAAATTGAAAATGAGAGTGAAATAGAATACGAAGATGAGGAAATACTGGAGGAAATAAGTAAAGACTTGAATCAATATGAGGAAAAACCCAAACCGAACTTAAGTGAGACAGAATCTATTAATTGGGGAATGAGGATAATGGCAGAGAGACAAAAATCAGTGTACACCTAGAAGCTTCCCTCAGAGAAGAGCTTTTAAAGTTGTTGCATGAATACAAGGACATCTTTGCCTGGTCTAATCATGACATGCCCGGACTTAGCACCGACTTGGTGGTACACAAGTTGCCTATTTATCCCGAATGCCGGCCGGTTAAACAAAAGTTGAGAAAGTTCAAAACGGACATACGCGTAAAGATAAAAGAAGAGGTGAATAAGCAGTTTGAGGCAAAGGTCATACAAGTTACCAAATACCCCACCTGGTTAGCAAATGTTGTGCCAGTTCCAAAGAAAGACGGAAAAATCAGGGCGTGTGTTGATTACAGAGACCTCAACAAGGCCAGTCCAAAGGATGACTTTCCATTGTCGAATATCCACATATTAATTGACAATTGCACCAAGCATGAAATTGGCTCTTTTGTAGATTGTTATGCGGGTTATCACCAGATCCTAATGGACGATGAAGACGCGGAAAAAACAACTTTTATCACACCTTGGGGAACATACTACTATAGAGTGATGCCGTTTGGGTTAAAGAATGCCGGAGCTACTTACATGAGGGAAATGACCACAATATTTCAAGATATTATGCATAGAGAAATTGAAGTGTATGTGGACGACGTCATCATAAAGTCCAAGAAGCAACATGATCATGTCAAGGACTTGAGGAAGTTTTTCCAAAGACTCCGGAGGTATAATCTTAAACTCAGTCCTGCGAAATGCGCTTTTGGAGTACCTTCAGGGAAGCTATTGGGATTTATAGTAAGTTGGCAAGGCATTGAATTAGATCCATCGAAGATAAATGCCATCCAAAGTTTGCCTCCGCCAAAGAATAAGAAGGAAGTAATGAGCTTACTAGGCAGGCTGAATTATATTAGCCGGTTCATCGCTTAGTTGACATCAACATGTGAGCCTATTTTCAAGTTGTTAAAGAAGGATGCAGCAGTGAAATGGACCGATGAATGTCAAGAAGCCTTCAATAAAATCAAGGAATATTTGGCAAATCCTCCAGTGTTAGATCCTCCGGAGCAGGGAAGAACTTTGATCTTATATCTAACGGTGCTTGATAAGTCCTTTGGCTGTGTACTAGGGCATCACGATGAGACTGGCAAGAAAGAGAAAGCTATATATTACCTTAGTAAGAAATTCACATCTTACGAGGTAAAATATACTAAGTTAGAAAGAACATGCTGTGCATTAACCTGGGTGGCTTAGAAATTAAAGCATTATTTGTCAGCATACACTACATATCTGATATCACGGTTAGACCCTCTGAAGTATATATTCTAGAAGCCCATGCCTACGGGGAGACTTTCTAAATAGCAGATTCTGCTCACATAATTTGACATCATTTATGTAACACGTACAACGATGAAGGCGCAAGTAGTCGTAAATCACTTGGCAGAAAATCCAGTGGATGATGAATATGAGTCACTAAAGACATACTTTCCAGATGAGGAGGCAATGAATGTCAAAGAAATGGAACGAAGTGATAAGACGGGATGGAAGATGTACTTCGACGGAGCCGTTAACAGAAAAAAAGTTGGGATTGGAGCAGTGCTTATTTCAGAAACGGGTCAACACTGTCCCGTTACCACTCAGCTTCAATTTTTCTGTACCAACAATATGGCCGAATATGAAGCATGTATATTGGGATTAAGGATGGCAATAGACATGTGTGTTCAAGAGATTTTGGTCATGGGCGACTCAGATCGATTGATACATCAAATTCAAGGAGAATGGGAGACAAGAGATTTGAAACTGATACCTTATCGACATTGTCTACATGAAATGTCCCAAAGATTCCAATCCATAGAGTTCAAACATATCCCAAGAATGCACAATGAAGTAGCAGATGCTCTAACCACACTATCCTCTATGTTACATCATCCGGATAAAGCCTATATAGATCCACTTCAGATACAGGTGTGTGATCAGAATGCTTACTGGTTTGCTATATAAGGAGAGTTAGATGGAGAACCGTGGTATCACGATATCAAGGAATACTTGAAGACAGGAAAATACCCAGAACAAGCCACCGAAGATCTGAAGAGAGCTGTAAATCACTTAGCAAATAGCTTTTTCCTCAATGGAGGAATCATATATAAAAGAACACTAGACTTGGGCTTGATGAGATGTGTGGATGCCCGACAAGCTGATATGATTATGACTGAGGTGCACGCAGGAGTTTCCCGACCTCATATGAGCGGATATATCTTAGCAAAGAAGATTTTAAGAGAGGGATATTATTGGCTCACCATGGAGCGAGACTGTATCAGGTATGTCAAGAAATGCCACCAATGCCAAGTGCATGGATATTTAATTCACTCCCCACCTTATGAATTGCATACGATGTCTGCATCGTGGCCATTTGTCACCTGGGGCATTGATGTTATCTGACAATAGAGTCTGCAGCTTCTAATGGACATAGATTCATCTTGGTCGCGATTGACTACTTTACTAAGTGGGTGGAGGCAAAGACATTCAAGGCGGTGACGAAGAAAGCCGTGGTGGATTTCATGCATGAAAATATTATATGCCGATTTGGAATTCCCAAAGTAATTATCACCGACAACGGGGCAAATCTGAACCATCATGTCATGGCGGAAGCATGCCAGAGATTTAAGATCCTGCATCGTAACTCTACACCTTACAGGCCAAAGGCAAATGAAGCAGTAGAAGCTGTAAATAAGAATATAAAGAAGATCCTTGGGAAAATGGTTGAAGAGTCTAGACAATGGCATGAGAAGCTGCATGTTGCTCTTATGGGTTATCGCACAACAGTGCGTACTTCTATCGACGCCAAACCCTATTCATTGGTGTATAGGCAGAGGCTGCGATACCCGCAAAAATTGAGATACCGTCACTTCGAATCATAGCTGAAGCTGAGATTGATGACGATGAATGCGTAAAAGCCCGATTGGAACAATTAAATCTAATTGATGAGAAGAGGTTAGCAACGGTTTGCCATGGGCAATTATATCAACAAATAATGGCTAGAGCATATAATAAGAAGGTGCGTCCTCGGAAGTTTGAAGTTGGACAACTGGTATTGAGGCGTATCTTACCGCATTGGGCTGAAGCAAAAGGCAAATTCGCGCCAAACTGGCAAGGTCCATTCATGGTATCACGGGTGTTTTCTAATTAGGCACTATATCTGACAGATGTTGAAGGGAAATGCGTAGAGACTGCTATCAATTCAGATGCGGTCAAAAGATACTATGTATGATTCCTTTTCATTTGTATAATTGTATTTTGTTGTGATTTTGGAATTGAAATGATGAAGGCATTTTATTCTCTATCCAAACACTTTATCCATTGACATCCCCTTTGAGCCATGTTCGATCTATTCTTTCATACCCCTCTCTCGGAATCGCTTATGATACAAAAGAAAAATAGCAAATGAAAAAAAAGCAAAATGCAAACAAAAGAAAAAGAAAAAAATCGGGAGAAGTCAAGTCGCAACAAGGAAGCGATCTTATGATCCGAACTACGTTTTGACTTGATCCCAAACGGGTTCGTAGGCAGCCTCACTGAGGTTCAGTCATAATAAAGGAAAAATCCAAAAAATTCCCCACATATTGAAACTGGGGCAGAAGTTATGTTTTGTAATTCCGAGAGTTGTAAATATTTTTAAAACCCTCGTAAACTTTTGAGCCTTTATATCCTTCTTTCTTAACCCATCCAAAAGCCATGTTACGGTCCAAAGAAATACCTTCTAATCAATTTCGAGAAAATAACAAAAATACAATGAAAATAAAGGAAAAAATAGGGCACAGACTACACTAGTGGTTCAGGAAAAAAACAAAAGACAAAAGAAAATATATAAAAGGAAAAAATGAGAGAGTCTCATCGGTGAAAACCTTAATTGGCACCGTGAGGTGACCGTGAGGCTGAGAGAAATAAAATGAGAGAGTCTTATCAGTGAAAACCTTTACCGGCACTGCAGGGCGATTGTGAGGTTGAGAGAAATAAATGAGAGAGTCTTATTCGTGAAAACCATTCACGACACCATAAGGCGATCGCGAGGATTATTTTGGAAAAAGAGAAAAGCAACAAAAATAAGATCGGTTTGGGTTATAAAAGTTGGAGTCAGAATAATGGATTGAACGAACTGGGTAGGACTTTAAATACATGGCTTGGTCAACGGAATTAGCCAACATACCCAGATAAGTTCTATCATTTCTCCAAAACACCCTTACCCCTTTTTGAAATTCATTCGTTTCTACATTTCATTGTTTGTCCTTCGAAAACTAACTACCAGCTCCTGATGATAAGAGCTGAGATAACACTAGATCAGAAAAGAAAGAAGAGAAAATGAGTTGAAAAGAAATAAAGAAGGGTGGCAATCACAGCCGAAAGAAAAGAAAACAAAAAAGGTGAAAAGCAAGGAAAAACACAAAAAGAGTTTACAAAAGATAGTCAACTGAAAGATTGCACAACAAAAGAAAAACAAAAAAAGGAAGACAATAAAAGGCAGGAGCGGCAGATGCCAGTTGCCAGCAACTTATAACTAATAATATTTTGTTTTTGTGCTTTAGACAGGAACAAATCGTAACTAATCACTTTAAAGTGAATGTGACCAATGTGAAAAGAAAGAAAACATAAAAAGAGGTTCAGTAATAAATGGAGGAATCCATAGAGGAAAAATTACTAAATCAAGGAAATACCAAAAACAGCAAGGAGGTATTGTCACGACCCCAAATCCGGTCGTGATGGCGCCCAGCACACTGCTAGGCCAGCCCGACCAATCAACAATAACCACGGAGCCACAAGCTCACTTTATCCAATTTAAGCATAACAGTGATAGATATATTTAAAACAGGGAACCAAGTCCCAACATGTGCCAACTCCCATAGACCGAAGGGTTAAGAGTCATGAGCCTCTACAGAGTATACAAAGTGTAAATAGTGAATATAACTGTGCACAAGTGTGGGATGATCAGAACAAAATACAGACAAACTGGAGAATCAGGTCCTGCGAACGCTGGCAACTACCTCGATTGTCCAAAAGCACTCCCGAGCCGCAATAGAATCAGCTCCAGTGTGATGTACCTGGATCTGCACACAAGGTGCAGGGAGTCGGGTGTGAGTACTTCCAACTCAGCATTAATAAAAGTAAATAATGCTGAAGGGAAGAAAACCACGAAAGGCACTATCTCATGCTACACAATACAGAACTATCTTTTTATTCCTTTCAAGCATATGTGAGTAGATTATTTAGAAATCTAAATTTTAGCTACTTTATTTCATAATAATATACCAATACCTGGATACAATCTCAAGTAGTGCAAGTCCGCACTCAAATCAGCCCCTCGGGCTCAACACTCCTTATCAATTTACACCAGGAGATCTGGTCAATAAGGCAACTAATGCATGTGTGCCAGTAATGTATGAGTGCTGAATGTTATGCCATATAGTACACGTAAACCAATGTATGTATGCCATGAAATGCATATGACCGCTACGGCGTGTAGCCCGATCCAATTTGGGTACCCGTGCTCACTGTGGGGGTTCAGACTCCGGAGGGGCTCCTATAGCCCAAGCACAATATTAATATCACACCTGCTGCGGTGCGCAGCCCGATCCATATACCACTGCGGCGTGCAGTCCGATCCATGCATGTGTATGCATATGCTCATATGAATGTCATGCCCTAACATATGGCCCTCAGCCCCAATCGTCTAACAAATAATCAAGAAAAGCCCTACGGGCAACAATATCACATTAGCTCACAGCTAAAATATTATTAAGACCTTGTTCAAGTTTTTCATAACCTTATAAGAATGCTAAATAGCAAAAATACCATTTAAAACCTTAAATTAGAATAAAATATGCACGGTGTTATCAAAACAGAGTGATACCAATCCCTGAAAGAATCAAATAATTGGCACGAAGTCCAAACATGATAATTAGTCCAATTCACTTCAACAATTAGGTGTTATTATTTATTACGCGGGACGGACCAAGTCACAATCCCCAATGGTTCTCTACCTCACGCCCGTTATCCGGCGTGCAAGTCACCTCAACACCAGCACTAAGATGTGCAAGTCCGGGGTTTACTAACCCTCGGGACATCATTTACAAGTATTACCCACCTCGAACCGACGAAAGCTCATGCCCGCGATGCCTTAGCTCCTCGAACCGGCATCCACGCACGTCAAAACTAGCACAAATCAGCACAAATATATCAAAATAGGCTAATGGAACATAACCCAATCGAAAGAACTCGAAAAATATCAAAAATCACGAAATTGGCAAAACCCGAGCCCCGAGCCCACATCTCAAAAAATTTCGAAACTCATATTTCCAGAACCCTCGTCTCGCCACGAGTCCGTACATATAAAATTTACCAAAATCGGAGTTCGATTGGCCTTTCAAAACCCAAATTTTCGTTTTCAATATCTAGGCCACAATCCTTCACAATTTCTACCCAAATTCATGAAGATTGATGTTAATCCTACTATAAAATGATGTTTTTGAGTCAAGAAACTTACCTCCGATGAATACCCGATGATTTCCCAGCGTTTTCCCGTGATTTCTTCTCTCTAGGGCTCAAAAATGGGGGTTTATGAAATGAAACCCGCATGTGAAATGTTTCTGGTTTTAATTCACTGCCTGGGACTTTTCTTCTACGCGTTCGCGCTCCTTGCCACGCGTTCGCGATGCCCAGCTCCAGATTGACCTTTGCGAACGCGACCTCCCCAACGCGTTCGCGATGCACTAGCTCCCAGCCGTCTGATTTTCCTTCTACGCGTTCGCGATAACCCTCACGGGAACGCGATGCACACCCTGACAAACCTACGCGAACGCGATCGCGAAGCTCAAGAATCCTGGCCTACGCGAACGCGATACCCTGTCTCGCGATCACGATGCTTGACTCGCCTGGCCTTTGCGAACGCGGCCCATGCCACGCGAACGCGAAGGCTTGGATTTTGCCCAGTGATCTGCAATTTTTCTGCAGATTTTTAAGTTCCAAAAATGCCGGATGATGGTCCGGATTCACCCCGACGCCCCCGGGACCCCAACGAAAACCACCAACATACTCCAAAACATGATACGAATTTGTTCTAATCATAAAGACACCATATTAAACATCAAAATCACCAATTACACACGGATTCAAGCCTAAGTTTCTTCAAAACTTCCAAATTACACATTCCATCAAAAACCCGACCAAACGACGTCCGAATGACCTGAAATTTTGCAGCACATCCAAAATCACCTAACAGAGCTACTGCAACTGTCGGAATTCCATTCCGACTCCCGGATCAAAATCTCACCTATCGATCGGTTTTCGCCAAAATTCAACCTTAGCCAATTCAAGCCTATTTCTACACCGGATCTCCAAATTCAATTCCGATTGCTCTCCTAAGTCATAAATGATCCCTCAAAACTAGTCGAATCATCAGAATCCGATTCCGAGCACTCTAACTCGATAGTCAACTCTAGGTTGACTTTCCATATTCAAACTTCCTTCAAACATGCTATTTGCTTCATTTTTAATTCAATTCACTCCTAACTCACCCGATAGGTTCTAACACCGATATAGAAGCATAAGATATGTTAATTCAAGGTAACGGGGTGGAAATTCCCGTAACGACGGGCCGGGTCGTTACATTCTCCCCAACTTAAACAAACGCTCGTCCTCGAGCGGACTCAGAGTTGTACTAGAAGCAACCCAATAGCTGAATGACCTTACCAAGCATATACTCGAGCGATCATACGTCACCCTATCTCACATAAGTCCGAAAACACCATATAGTCAAAATTTCACAGACCATCTAAACCATAAATCACATTGCACTTTCTGAAATCATAAGCCAAATGCAAATCCCATGCCTATACTCAGGATACACTCGAATCCACTGCAATAACCCATATTCACTACTCCGGGTGAGATCATATGATGTATCAAACAACCCAATCACTCGAGACAATAGTCTCTAATCACATAATTTCCCATGATAACCAAATACCAACTGAAAAACCCTTTTTCATTAGATAGAGTCTTGTTCCAACACCTTCATATCATGCCCACGGCAACCGAACACGCGAGATATCGAACCCTTCTCTCAGGTCAACCATTCATGAATCTATTTCACTTTTAACTGATACCACAATAGGTTTCGGAGCCAAACCTCGATTTTTACCTTTCTAACAAGCTAAGATCCAATATGCTCGTATTCATAAATGACTCCAAAGGTCATTTCGATTATAACACACCGCACTGGTGATATGACACCTCAACACCGGCCTAAGCCACAACGAGCACAACATAGGCTCCAATAGAAATGTTTGCACACACTCGAATCATGACAGCTCAAATCATGACAATTGTCTCCAGCAAATAGAGCTGCAATTCAGTTCCTCTGTGCCATCATAACATAGAACTGAGATCGCGTCTCGCATTATAGAAATAGAGTACCTGAATCCTCCTCGAGAGGTCATAACATCACGTGGCCTTGCCACGATTCGTGATTCTATCCCAACATTATTACTCATGAAGCACCTCAAGTTACCAAGCTCAAAAAGGTCGGCCACGCACAGATCTAGGTCTGAACCCAAGCAATCAACCTCACCCACGGTGAAACCATTAACCTATGCTATTAAATCCCGAAAGGACACAACCGATGTGCCATTCGCCAAGCGATACTCAAAACGGTCTTTTCCTCAGAAGCGAGGAAGTATTGTATACAAGTAGCATATAACTAACTATATTTTCACAATATTCTGTTGCGGCGTGCAACCCGCTCCAATGACATACCCGTGGCGGCGTGCCACCCGATCTAGCTACCATACCTGTGGCGGTGTGCCACCCGATCCAAGTAACCCTCGTCAAATAAATACGCGTCGAGTCAAGTTGCTCATCATAATAAACATATATAGCCTCAAGTTTGGCCACAAGAAACGCATCCGACAAAGTTCCTCATTACCAGAACTAATCAATGGTAGATACTTCTACACTAACATCCGCCACTAAGGTCCAACTGACAAAGCAATGCCTACCAGCCGTCCGCTGGTCCTGTGTACAACTACTCTGTTGGAGCATACTCTGATGCTCTCTACTACGCAATTTGTGTCATTTTCCGACATCGTCCATATCACATTTGTCTAGACGACCTGTCTTATGTCAACCAGTCTGAAATAAGGTATCATAACCCAAATTCATCATATCAAGCTAAGAGAGAGCCACTAGGGCTTCCGATTTCCAATAATCACAAAACGGTGTCGATACACGCGATATACAACCACTGCATAGGCGGATTACAAGGACTTCTAGTCTCCAACACATATATAACACATGAATCGCTATACCTGGTTCCACACTCCACCGTACGAATACATAACGCACATCAAGCGTCCATTCATACCACGACGGCCATTCAGAAATTTCACTATGCCATCAACGATTCAGTTATTGTAGTCGATCCAACAAGAGAATACCACCATACAACTGGATATCATCATTTTACATTACCTTGTCCTTTTTGGATCATATTCCCTTCCAAGTTAATAGAATAGCAGTATCATTTTCTTAAATTATCAGAAAGATCGATTCTTAATTCACCTGCAGCTGTCCGCGCTGCTCAATAATTTTATTGACTTCCCATATATTATGAACTGATCTCAAAACCTAGAATATACCATTATCAACTTTTCCATAACACATCGCATATACAATACCATACTAAAATAACATGGAAATTCTTATCCCTTTGCTACGCCGCAAACATCGACGCACTCAACTGGTCAAGGACTTTTATGATCCCATATAGAGAAAACTCATTACACATTCCAAGCTTTGCATACCAACAGGAAAAATACACTCATTTTTCAAACCACATTAAAACACATCATAAACTCTTTCTCCCAATCACATTGCATAAGTTAAAACTGCCAGGACTGAGTCCTTATACCCATATTATACCCATATCGGGTTACACGACTCATTACTTCAACCACACACCAGGAATCAATCGTATTCCTTTTTATACCATTCTGGTTTATTAACAAGTTGTTCCATTTACCCATTTTCCTTTCTGATTCATCTTTGATTTAATATTAGCCATTACCGTAGCACCATAACACATCAACTCATTCCACACGAGACTCGTACATAAGACCACACGGTCTAAGACCCATAGGCCACTGAATACTCTCTCAATATTTCCCGGAAGGATCACATCCTACAATACTTTATTTTGAAGAACCTCTTGCGATTTGAATTCGTTATCATTACCTTCCAATACGGATTACATAGAATCCCATCATTAACATAATATAACACAAGTACCTGTCACACCTCCCCTTTTTTACTACCCCAACACACTTATAGCGTATAAATACACTTGTAGGGTATACCCCGACGTTCAATTACCCGAAACGGATAAAATAACGTAAGGGAAGGAGTTTTTCCAATTAAAGGACAATCGGTTCGGGATTTTATTAGAGATTAATCAGAGTCGCCACTTGGGAATGATAATGGTGTCCCAAGTCACCGGTTAATCCCGAATCCGAGGAATTTTGACTCTTAAAAATGTCCGCGAAGCAAGAGATCCGGATAAGGAACTCTGTTAACCCGGGAGAAGTTGTTAGGCACTCCCGGATTCCGTGGTTTTAGCACGGTCGCTCCACTATCGTTCTTGACTTTTGTTTGACTCAATTAAAGGTTTTAACAACATAATGTGCTTTTACGTTTAAATATTATTTTTATGAATTTGCGGTATTGTGAAAACACTCCTCGAGTCATACCGCAACCAGTACGCCTATGACCTTTGGTGTATTTCAACTTTACCGAGATTTGGATTTGAGTTGCACCAAGTGCACACTCGTCCATAGGAATGTATATTAAAATCGTGCCTTAAGATAGTCTATATCGGCTTTTAACTTTGGGAGAGGCTATGGAATTCACTATTAGCCTCTCCAATTTAACTATATCATCTTATCACTTAAATGGGGGCCCCGCTTGTTATTCGGGTGAGGCTCGTCCTAATTTAATTTTAAAGTGGTCCTATTTTATTCAACTACATTCGCTATATATTGTTTTTACCTTATTCGTATTGCTAACGCTATAATAATCCAGGCCTGTCGAGTTCATGTTATTGATTGGGCCTAGTCTTCTCTTTTGCTTTCCTTGCCGAGCTTTCAATCTGCCCAGGCCTTAAAGGCCCAAGCCGTTACCGGGTTTCCATTTTTTGCCAAGCCAGTCGATTCTATATTATATTTCGGGCCCAAATTGAGAGTTAGGCCCAAATTAGGCGAAAATACTAAAGACAACATAAACAATGAACTCATAGTAATCAAACATAGAAGAACAAAATTTAACTACTCTTTTATTAATCAAAAGGCAAAATAACTGTACAAAAATATCAATGCTAACTCTGAATTACATCTAAAGTACACAAAAAGGTTAGTTCACTAATTCTCTGGTCTCAACTCTTACTAATGAATGCAACGATCATTTCAGCTTTTTACTAGTTGAAAGCTTATGAAGCTAACTGTGTGAGAAGACTATTTACATACAAGATGGGTAATTTACAATTATGTTGCTAACCTACTGATTTTAATACAGATTTAAACCTATTTGATAATTTCTAAACTAGTCTCAACCTAATTATTACTCTATCTACTCAATCAACTCTGGTCAATTGACCTTGAAACATGCTAATTACAAAAATTCTTAGTCTGGATTACTGAATCATAACAGCTTAAGTGTCTATCTTCAAAACGATTCGAAGTTTAATCATAACTATACCATGAGTGAATGAATCAAATACTTATGCATACTTAACGCTACTGATTTCCTCATGACTTATTTATTACTAGATTATTAACCCAATACCGAATGAGTCATGGCTTGAACTAACAATTTCTCTTTAAATACCTATTTATACCTAAACGCAGATCCGCAAAATGTAATTAACTATACGGTCATGTTTTATGAAATTAATGCGAACTAGTGATTATTAGTCTTGCAAGTATTATGAATTAACTTATGTTTTAGAGCCTTTACCTAATTAAACTAAGTGATAAGCTATCTACACTATATTACTACTATACTACTGCTACTACTAAGTTATTACATCTCTTGTGTTTATTGCGTTTTTCTACTACTACAGACTACTATAATAATCAATTTACAAATCAACTAACATTATTAAATTACAATCTACATAGCAGTATATATCAAACTGGATCTTCATTTATATCTGAACAAATTGATTACAGCTTCAATTGATAAAATGGGTACCTGGATCAACAAGTAGAAAAGCCAATGAGTTCTAAGGGAGAGGCAGATAAGTAACATCAGTAAACCCAAACAGCCAATGCAACAGTGATCGAGGATCCACAAAGCAATAACCACAGCAAAATGATAGATAACCCAGCAACGACACAAAAGTAACAGTCCAGGCAAATGACCAAGCAAAGAAGACCAATGAACTAGCTTGAAATCTCTACTCGAAAATTCCCAGAAATACCTCTGTTATCTTCCTATTTTTGTTCTGAAATTTTGTATCAATTTTAGCTTAAGTGTATTTCCAGATTTTCTGAGAATTGGAACCCCCTTTTCAGCCCTTTTCTAGAGGTATATATAGTTGTGGTAAGGGTTGAAAACTTGGGGAGGAAGTATGGGATTAATCCCACTTCTCCCCCTCCTAAAACTATAAATCTACACTTTAGTCCCTAAATCAGTTACCAGATATCCTTCCAGCATGTGCTGGAAGGTTCTAAAGATTCTTTTTAGGGGCTTTTTACCAATGTGACCTTAGGGGTTTGAGATTTTTACAGATTTCCTTTTTTAGGGAGACCATTATACCCTTTAATCTCTGCAAAATTGCAGAAATCAGGGGTACAAAGGACTCCCTTACCCTCTTAGGTTCTAACTATTTACTATTTTACTTTTTAAACTCCCACTTGTGCCCCTAAGGGCACTGCTGATTTACTAGATATACCTAGGTTAAGTTTCAGCATCCTTTGAACCTATTTGACTAATAGCCAGCCCTTGCATTATTATTTAAGGGCTGGCCAGATTTATTTTAAAGGACTATTTCAATTTTAGCCACTTCTGGATCTATTTCAGTTAATTGAGACCTTTTATTTCAAATTTAAGCTAATTGCAGGCATAACCTGCTTTATTATTAAGAGTAACTCTTTAAATTTTAGCCAGTCTCAAGTTGAGACTTAGCTTTGGCTATTAAAGCCAATTACTGAACAATTGGGCCCAAAACCTTTACAGGTTTGGCCACTTTGCTGTTCAGGGCTCTGAAAAGAGCCTGGGCTAGTCTGCATTTGCAAACATAGCCATTTTGCACAACCAGCCACTTTTAAAGTGAGTTGTGTGTTAGGGCCTTATAGAATAGGTCAACCCTTTGCAAAGTTGACCATTCTTAAGCCAATTATTTAATTTATAACCTATTTTATTCAATTTTAGTTAATACCTATTTAAAAACTAACCAATTTTATGAAGCCTAGCACTAACAGCTACAAACCAATTCACCTAAGGTTCAAGTGATTAATCAGACATTCATAAGAAGCACAAATCTAGCAAAACTTAAGCATTCTTAGCATGAATTGCATACAGAAACACATATGATCCAAGAAACATGCATTAACCAACTCAAATTCAGAGAGAATAGTAGATATGGTTGAATTTTAGTCAACTAACTCATTCTATCAGATTGTATGTGATGCAGTGTGAATTCATGTCAATTCATACCTAGTTATTACTAATTCAAGTCATATGAAAGTTTGATCAATTTCAGAACCTTTAGAATTCATAGCACAATTACACACATAAGTACAGGCTTTCATAAGCAGTCAACACAGCCCAGATTAACAGAGATGACAATTAGGATCCAATTTCAAACTCTAAACCTAGAATCATGATAAACCAATGAAACAGGGAAAGCATGAGAGTAAAGCCAAACATGTGAAGAATCCTAGTCATGCTTTCAATATGAATCAGGAACTAACAATCAATAGGTCAAAGAAAGATGAGATATTTGAACTTAGAGTAAAGAACCATGGGATTAACATGACAAATAACAGGATCTCAACATAACATGCTAAAGATGAGCCAGCTAAGAAGCCTTAAGACTAATTATCAGAGCAACTTGCACAGAGATATGAAATAAACTATAGAATCATGGGAACATAATCAACCAGAGCCAAATCATGGACAAATCGTTAATCAGAAAAGGAGATGAAACAGATACAAAAATCCTATAACTAACATATTGAGAAGAACTAGTTGAGATTTAGAAGGAAAACAGATTAACATGTGAGGATATACACGACCAATTGTAGCAATAGAAGGCAAGCAGAAAGAAAAGAAATATAGAATCAAACCGAACAAACCCTAAACTAACATGCTAGACACACGATCAAAGAAAGCATGCAAAGCAAACAAACAAAGAACAAATGAGTAAAGAAAAAGAACACAGAGGGAATATGGCACTTAGCTTAGTGGGGTCTGTCCCCCAAGCTTTCCTAAATCCCCCTTTTTATTTTCTTCATTCTCTCTCACGAGCTCTCCTTCTTTATTCTCTCTTTTTTTAATCTCTTTTTTCTGAATTTCTTTCTGTTTTTGACTGTTTGGCTTCAAGACGAAGCCTTTTGGGTCTCTGAGTTTGTGGGAGTGTTTGGGGATGGTAAAAGACGGGGTCTTGGATTGTTTTAGTTTTGGGGGTCGCCGGAGTTAGGGTTCCGACGACCCTTTTTGGGATATTCGAAGCGATTGGGGTAGATTCGAGGGTGGAGAGTGGTACAAGGATGTAGATCAGACCAAGGCGGTCCGATCGGCGTTGGTTTGAAGTGGATCCTCATTGTTTGGGTGGTCACCGGTGTAACTCCGGTGACCGAGATTTATGGAGAAGGGGAGTTCTTGGGGGGATTTTTGATGAAGAAGAAGAAACAGAAGAAGGAAAAGACGAGAGGGGATTCAGGAAAGGCCGGCGACCACCGTGGGAGTGGTGGCCGCCATGGCCGTTGGTCTTGAAGAAGATGAAGGTAGAGAGAATCAGGGCGGCCGTCTCTAGGGTTTTAGAGAGAATGGCAAATTCGTTCAGACACAAACCTTATTTAGGTGATGTGTCTGAGATAATCTGGACCGTTCATTGAAGGGAGATCAACGGCTCTGGTGCGCGTTACTTAAACGGCACCATTTTGAGCCTTATGAAGCCAAGGTCTTTGATCGTTAGATCAACCTTAAACGGACGGCTGAGATCAAATCTCAGCATAACTTATTAATCAATAATTCGCCTAATTATCCCCACCGTTGGATCACTTCGTATGAACGACCGAGATCAAAACGATTAAAGGACCAGGCGGGCCGTCTCTTTGGTCCAATATACTGGGCCAAACAATTTAATTTAAATCAGCCCAACCATGTTATACCCAAACCAATTTTGTATTTTCTGATTTAATGATTTTTTATGCATTTTCTTGTATACTTTTTTTTTT
Source organism: Nicotiana noctiflora (assembly GCA_032618575.1). Lineage (NCBI taxonomy): Eukaryota > Viridiplantae > Streptophyta > Magnoliopsida > Solanales > Solanaceae > Nicotiana > Nicotiana noctiflora. The sequence continues at coordinate 171,918 of JASVEL010004837.1, forward strand.
CTTTTTTCTTTATGAAAAATTATAAATTTTAATTTCCTATTTACTCTAATTTTCTAGTATTTTTTGCAATTTTTCTGCTATTTTTCCTTTATTTTCCCCTACTTAAACTATTTTTGCTAGTTTCACTTAAAATCTAACTAATTTAAACTATCAAACTAATTACCTAGCCCATTTTTGATTTTTCCCTAATTCCTAATTATTCAAACACATAAAATGCATTCAATTTCCAACAAGGCATGTAATTGCACTCAAAAATATATTTATTTAATTTTGGAATTGTTTGCTCGGTGCAAAAATCATGTGCTCACAGCTGCCACTCTTTGCTCGGGAACACGAAGAGTTTCAGTGTAAAGACAAGTGAGAAGTAATGAGAGATTTTTGCACATCGGCACATTCCGTGAAAGCATTTTTGAAAACCTTTTGACCGCACCCTGCTTTAGAGGTTGCCTACATATCCTGGGCTAAACAGGAATCAGGTCAGTGTAGTTCGGGAAGGTCTGGCAGTTTTAAAACTACCAGACTCACTGTTGCATTGACACTGTTGAGACCTGCTGACTTACTCCTTATTACACCGGGGAAGGAAATGTAAAACGAAGAAGCTATTCTAAGCTATGATCCTACAATTACAATTGTTCCTAATTTAGCTTTTGCTCTTCTTCCTTTTCCGATGATGCAGAATCTCTTTCTTTTTGTTGATTTTCTTTGATGCTGACTCTCTTTTTGTTGATTTTCTTTATTCTCTCTTTTTTTAATCTTTTTTTTCTGAATTTCTTTCTGTTTTCGACTGTTTGGCTTCAAGACGAAGCCTTTTGGGTCTCTGATTGTGTGGGAGTGTTTGGGGATGGTAAAAGACGGGGTCTTGGATTGTTTTAGTTTTGGGGGTCGCCGGAGTTAGGGTTCCGACGACCCTTTTTGGGATATTCGAAGCGATTGGGGTAGATTCGAGGGTGGAGAGTGGTACAAGGATGTAGATCAGACCAAGGCGGTCCGATCGGCGTTGGTTTTAAGTGGATCCTCATTGTTTGGGTGGTCACCGGTGTAACTCCGGTGACCGGGATTTATGGAGGAGGGGAGTTCTTGGGGGGGGGGGGATTTTTGATGAAGAAGAAGAAACAGAAGAAGGAAAAGACGAGAGGGGATTCAGGAAAGGCCGGCGACCACCGTGGGAGTGGTGGCCGCCATGGCCGTTGGTCTTGAAGAAGATGAAGGTAGAGAGAATCAGGGCGGCCGTCTCTAGGGTTTTAGAGAGAATGGCAAATTCGTTCAGACACAAGCCTTATATAGGCGATGTGTCTGAGATAATCTGGACCGTTCATTGAAGGGAGATCAACGGCTCTGGTGCGCGTTACTTAAACGGCACCGTTTTGAGCCTTATGAAGCCAAGGTCTTTGATCGTTGGATCAACCTTAAACGGACGGCTGAGATCAAATCTCAGCATAACTTATTAATCAATAATTCGCCTAATTATCCCCACCGTTGGATCACTTCGTATGATTGACCGAGATCAAAACGATTAAAGGACCAGGCGGGCCGTCTCTTTGGGCCAATATACTGGGCCAAACAATTCAATTTAAATCAGCCCAACCATGTTATACCCAAACCAATTTTGTATTTTCTGATTTAATGATTTTTTATGCATTTTCTTGTATACTTTTTTTTTCTTTTTCCTTTATGAAAAATTATAAATCCTAATTTCCTATTTACTCTAATTTTCTAGTATTTTTTGCAATTTTTCTGCTATTTTTCCTTTATTTTCCCCTACTTCAACTATTTTTGCTAGTTTTACTTAAAATCTAACTAATTTAAACTATCAAACTAATTACCTAGCCGATTTTTGATTTTTCCCTAATTCCTAATTATTCAAACACATAAAATGCATTCAATTTCCAACAAGGCATGTAATTGCACTCAAAAATATATTTATTTAATTTTGGAATTGTTTGCTCGGTGCAAAAATCATGTGCTCACAGCTGCCCCTCTTTGCTCGGGAACACGAAGAGTTTCAGTGCAAAGACAAGTGAGCAGTAATGAGAGATTTTTGCATATCGGCACATTCCGTGAAAGCATTTTTGAAAACCTTTTGACCGCACCCTGCTTTAGAGGTTGCCTACATATCCTGGGCTAAACAGGAATCAGGTCAGTGTAGTTTGGGAAGGTCTGGCAATTTTAAAGCTACCAGACTCACTGTTGCATTGACACTGTTGAGACCTGCTGACTTACTCCTTATTACACCGGGGAAGGAAATGTAAAACGAAGAAGCTATTCTAAGCTATGATCCTACAGTTACAATTGTTCCTAATTTAGCTTTTGCTCTTCTTCCTTTTCCGGTGATGCAGAATCTCTTTCTTTTTGAAGGTCTTTCTTTGATGCTGACTCTCTTTTTGTTGATTTTCTTTTCTTGTTGACTCTTTTTTTGTTGATTTTCTTGTTTTCCCCTCTTTTTTTTTGATTTTCACTGGTATTTCTTGATCTCGAGCTGAACCTGCTCAAAACAAAACAACAAACTACCCTTTTTCTTTTCTGCCCCAATGTGGGCTTTTAACTGTATAAACCATGATGTGCAAAATGTATTCCCGTATTTGAAGGTGGGCACCTAACCGAAATTAAACGTGCAATGCAAAATGTATTCCCGTATTAGAAGGTGGGCGCCTAACAGAAATTAAAAATGCAATGCGATGCAAAAAATATTCCCGTATTTGAAGGTGGGCACCTAACAGAAATTAAACGTGCAATGCAGAAATGTATTCCCGTATTTGAAGGTGGGATCCTAACAGAAATTAAACGTGCAATGCGAATGCAGAAAAGTATTCCCGTATTAGAAGGTGGGCACCTAACATAAATTAAACGTGCAATGCGAATGCAGAAAAGTATTCCCCTATTAGAAGGTGGGCACCTAACAGAATTTAAACGTGCAATGCGATGCAGAAAATATTCCCGTATTAGAAGGTGGGCACCTAACAGAAATTAAACGTGCAATGCGATGCAGAAAATATTCCCGTATTAGAAGGTGGGCACCTAACAGAATTTAAACGTGCAATGCGATGCAGAAAATATTCCCGTATTAGAAGGTGGGCACCTAACAGAATTTAAACGTGCAATGCGATGCAGAAAATATTCCCGTATTAGAAGGTGGGCACCTAACAGAAATTAAACGTGCAATGCGATGCAGAAAATATTCCCGTATTAGAAGGTGGGCACCTAACAGAAATTAAACGTGCAATGCGAATGCAGAAAAGTATTCCCGTATTTGAAGGTGGGCACCTAACGTAAATTAAACGTGCAATGCAAAATGCAGAAAAGTATTCCCGTATTAGATGGTGGGCACCTAACAGAAATTAAATTGCCATTCCATTCTTCGGGCGGGCACCCCGACTTCAACAACAACAGAAATTAAACGTGCAATGCGATGCAGAAAAGTATTCCCGTATTCGAAGGTGGGCACCTAACAGAATTTAAACGTGCAATGCGATGCAGAAAAGTATTCCCGTATTTGAAGGTGGGCACCTAACAGAAATTAAACGTGCAATGCGATGCAGAAAAGTATTCCCGTATTCGAAGGTGGGCACCTAACAGAAATTAAACGTGCAATGCGATGCAGAAAAAGTATTCCCGTATTAGAAGGTGGGCACCTAACAGAATTTAAACGTGCAATGCGATGCAGAAAATATTCCCGTATTAGAAGGTGGGCACCTAACTTAAATTAAACGTGCAATGCGATGCGGAAAAGTATTCCCGTATTAGAAGGTGGGCACCTAACAGAATTTAAACGTGCAATGCAAATGCAGAAAAGTATTCCCGTTTTAGAAGGTGGGCACCTAACAGAATTTAAACGTGCAATGCAATGCAGAAAAATATTCCCGCAGCCTGAGGACTGGGGAGTGGATTTTAAAAGATGTTACCTTCCTCTTTTTGGTATTTTCTTTTACCAACTTATCTCTTGCCTGTGAATTTTTCCACTTATTCGGCGGACTTGCTCTTTTTGGTATTTTTAATTTTCCACATTGGTCACATTCACTTTAAAGTGATTAGTGACAATTTGTTCCTGCATGAAACAAAATTTATTAGATATAAACTGCTGGCAACTGGCATCCGCCGTCCCCACTTCTTATTGCTTCCTTTGTTTTTCTTTCTCATGCTGCATGACTTTCAACTTCTTGTCCTTTGCAGACTCTTTTTGTATTTTCTCATTTCTCCATTTTTGTTTTGTTTTCTCTTCTTTCGGCCACATCTGCCAAGTTTCTTATTTCCTTCCCAAATCTTCCTTCTTTCTGACCCAGTGTTGTTTCAGCTTTCGTTATCAAGAGCTGGTAGTTAGCTCTCAAAAGGTAAACAATGAAATGCAGAAAAATGAAAGGAAGGTAAGGGTATTTTGGGGAGATGATAGAACTTATCTGGGTTTTTGCTGGCTGATTCCGCTGACCATGCCATGTATTTAAACTCTGACCCAGTTCGTTCCAATCATTATTCTGACTCTGAATTGCCTTTGACCCAAACCGATACTATTTTTTGTTGCCTTTTCTCTTTCTCTGATAGTCCTCACGATCGCCCTAAGGTGCCTCGAAAGGTTTTCACCAATAAGACTCTCTCATTTATTCTCTCAACCTCACAATCATCTCACAGTGCCGATTAAGGTTTTCACTGATGAGACTCTCTCATTTTATTTCTCTCAACCTCACAATCGCCTCACAGTGCCGGCTAAGGTTTTCACTGATGAGACTCTCTCATTTTTATTATTTTTTCCATTTTTCCTTTTTGTATTTTGTTTTCTGTACCACGGGTATTATCTGATGCTTCGCTCCTCCTTCGTTGTATTTGTTATCATTTCGGAATTGATCAGAAGGTCTTTCTTTGGACCGTAACGTGGCTTTTGGATGGGTTAAGAAAGAAAGGTATAAAGGCTCAAAATTTCACGAGGGTTCAAAAATATTTACAACTCTCGGAATTATTAAACATAACTTCCCAGTTTCAATATGTGGGGAATTTTTGGATTTTTCCTTTATTGTGACTGAACCTCAGAGAGGCTGCCTACGTACCCTTTCGGGATCAAGTCGGACGTAGTTCATCCAACTTCATTAGTTAGATGGATTTCTTTTTGACTTTTTCCCGATTTCTTTGTCTTTTTCTCTTTTTCTTCATTTTTTTTTCATCATTTTTTTTTTGTCATTTTTCATTTTGACAATTTCGATCTTATTGCGCTAAAAGCGATTCCGAGAGAGGGATATGAAAGAATATATTCATTAAGGCTCAAAGGGGTTATCAATGGATAAAGTGTTTGGATAGAGAATAAAACGCCTTCGTCATTTCAATTCCAAAATCACAACAAAATACAAAACACATAATTGAAAAGGAATCATACATAGTATCTTTTGACTGCATCTAAATTGATAGCAGTCTCTACGCACTTTCCTTCAATATCTGTTAAATACAATGCTCCATTAGACAACACTCGTGATACCACGAACGGTCCCTGCCAATTTGGCGCAAACTTGCCCTTCGCCTCGGCCCAATGCAGTAAGATACGCCTCAAAACAAGATGTCCGACTTCAAACTTTCGAGGTCGTACCTTCTTATTATATGCTCTGGCCATTCTTCGTTGATACAATTGCCCATGACAAACTGCGGCCAACCTTTTCTCATCAATCAAACTCAAATGTTCCAAACGGGCCTTTACCCATTCATCGTCATCTACCTCAGATTCGGCTATGATCCGTAATGACGGTATTTCTATTTCTGCAGGTATAACAGCCTCCGTTCCATACACCAGTGTATAAGGTGTGGTTCCGATAGAAGTACGCACCGTAGTGCGGTAGCCCATGAGAGCAAAGGGTAGCTTTTCATGCCATTGCCTGGATCCCTCCACCATTTTTCGGAGAATCTTCTTGATGTTCTTATTTGCTGCCTCCACTACACCATTCGCCTTTGGCCTGTAAGGTGTGGAATTGCGGTGTGTGATCTTAAATCTTTCACAAACTTCCGCCATAAGATGACTGTTTAAATTGGCTCCATGGTCCGTGATAATCACCTTGGGAATTCCAAACCGGCATATGATATTCTCATGCACAAAATCCACTACCGCTTTCTTCGTCACCGCCTTGAATGTCTTAGCTTCAACCCACTTGGTGAAATAATCAATTGCAACCAGAATGAACCTGTGCCCATTAGAAACGGCCGGATCTATTGGGCCGATAACATCCATGCCCCAAGCAACAAAGGGCCAAGGTGCTGACATTGTATGCAACTCATAAGGCGGGGAGTGGATCAGATCCCCATGTACCTGGCATTGATGGCATTTCTTTACATACCTGATACAATCACGCTCCATCGTGAGCCAGTAGTACCCAGCTCTCAAAATCTTCTTTGCTAAAACATATCCGCTCATATGGGGTCCGCATACTCCGGCATGTACTTCAATCATGATTTCATCTGCTTGTTGTGCGTCCACACACCGCAATAAACCCAGATCTGGTGTTCTTTTGTATACCACTCCTCCACTGAAGAAAAATCCATTGGCTAGACGCCTGATGGCTCTCTTCTGGTCTCCAGTGGCTTGCTCCGAGTATTTGCCAGCTTTCAGGTATTTCCTGAAATCATGATACCACGGCTCTCCATCTGACTCTTCTTCCACAGCGAAGCAATAAGCATTTTGATCACGGACTTGGATCCGGAGCGGATCTATATATGTCTTGTCAGGATGATGCAACATAGAGGACAATGTGGCCAAAGCATCTGCAATCTCATTGTGCATTCTCGGGATGTGCTTGAATTCTATAGACTGGAATCTTTGAGACAACTCGTGCAAACAATACCGATAAGGTATCAATTTCAAATCTCGTGTCTCCCATTCCCCTTGGATTTGGTGTACCAAGAGATCCGAGTCACCCATGACCAAAATCTCTTGAATACCCATATCAATTGCCATCCTTAATCCCAAGATGCACGCCTCATATTCGGCCATGTTGTTGGAACAGAAAAATCGGAGCTGAGCTGTGACGGGATAGTGTTGACCCGTACCTGAAATGAGTACCGCTCCGATACCAACGCCCTTGCTGTTGACGGCTCCGTCAAAGTACATTTTCCATCCTGGTCTTTCATCTTGCTCCGTCTCCTCGACAAGCATTGCCTCTTCATCCGGAAAGTACGTTTTCAATGGTTCATACTCATCATCCACCGGATTCTCAGCTAAGTGATCTGCAATGGCTTGTGCCTTCATTGCTATACGAGTCACATAGATAGTGTCAAATTCTGTGAGCAAAATCTGCCATTTGGCCAGTCTTCCCGTAGGCATAGGCTTCTGAAATATGTACTTTAGAGGATCCAGCCGTGATATCAAGTATGTGGTATATGCTGACAAATAAGTGCTTTAACTTCTGAGCTACCCAAATCAACGCACAACAAGTCCTTTCAAGTTGAGTATATTTCACCTCATAGGATGTGAACTTCTTGCTGAGGTAATATATGGCTTGTTCTTTCTTGCCTGTCTCGTCATGTTGACCCAGTACGCAACCGAAGGAGTTATCCAACACTGTCAGATACAAAATCAGAGGTCGCCCTGGTTCGGGAGGAACTAACACTGGAGGATTGGCCAAATATTCCTTAATCTTGTCAAAGGCTTCCTGACATTCGTCGGTCCATTTCACTGCTGCATCTTTCTTCAACAACTTGAAAATCGGCTCACACGTTGATGTCAATTGAGCAATGAATCGACTAATGTAATTCAACCTTCCTAGTAAACTCATGACCTCCTTCTTGTTCTTCGGTGGAGGTAGACTTTGAATTGCTTTGATCTTTGATGGATCCAGTTCGATACCTCGCCGACTCACTATAAACCCCAATAATTTCCCTGAAGGTACTCCAAAGGCACACTTTGCCGGATTGAGCTTTAAATTGTACCTCCGGAGTCTTTGGAAAAACTTCCTCAAATCTCTCACATGATCAGGTTGTTTTCTGGACTTTATGATGACATCGTCCACATATACTTCAATTTCTCGATGCATCATATCGTGGAACATTGTGGTCATTTCCCTCATGTAAGTTGCCCCGACATTTTTCAATCCAAATGGCATTACTCTGTAACAGTACGTTCCCCAAGGTGTAATGAAGGCAGTTTTCTCAGCATCTTCTTCGTCCATAAGGATCTGGTGATAACCGGCATAACAATCCACAAACGAACCGATTTCATGCTTGGTGCAATTGTCGATTAATATGTGAATGTTTGGCAATGGGAAGTCATCCTTCGGACTAGCTTTGTTGAGGTCTCTATAATCTACACACACTCTGGTTTTTCCATCTTTCTTCGGGACCGGCACAACATTTGCCAACCAGGTAGGGTACTTGGTAACTCTTATGACCTTAGCCTCAAACTGCTTGTTCACCTCTTCTTTTATCTTTACACTAATGTCCGTTTTGAATTTCCTCAGCTTTTGCTTTACCGGCCGGCATTCAGAATAGATAGGCAATTTATGTACCACCAAATCAGTGCTAAGCCCGGGCATGTCGTCATAGGACCAAGCAAATATGTCCTTAAATTCATGTAACAACCTTATCAATTCATCCCTGAGGGGTGCCTCCAAATGTACACTAATCTTTGTTTCTCGGACATCATCTTCACTCCCCAAATTTACAGATTCCGTATCACTCAGATACGGTTTGGGTTTTTCCTCGTATTGTTTCATGTCCTTACTTATTTCCTCCAGGGCTTCCTCATACTCACATTCTATTTCACTATCTTCCTCGATTTCTTGTATAGTAACGTGATTGTCAGAACTGGGTCTAGAATCCTTCACGCATGACATGGCATTGGAATCAACATATGCAAAACTGTACAAAAGGAAAAATAAAGAAAAATAAGGCAAAAGTGAAGAAAAAGGGAAACTGCATTTCATTAATAAAAGAGTGAACAATGTTCGGGATACATGGTGATTTTCTTTTCATGAGGGGAATGGGAAAACTATAAAAATAACAACTTTTGGGAAAGCAATGATGAAATTTTGGAGCTAACTACCAAGACTCCTTCCCGATAGGGAAAGGAGTAGCTTCCCAATTGTTCAACATGATTCCAGGTCCCACAAACTGCACGTCCATTTTGCTTGTGCCTTCCCCTGCTTCAATTGTATTCACCTCCCAAAACATCTTCTCAAAACCCAACATTTCTTCATCAAGTTGGGTCTCAATGCACTTTGTCGCAGCAGATGGCTGATATTTTGTACCAGGCCTGATGAAGGTGTCGGATAATTTGGGTATGGGTTTGGGCAAGGTCCAGTTCTTTTTGGCTTTTGAGGCTCTTTGGATGTCGGCAAAGGTGGGTTTGAACCCTAAGCCGAATGTACCTTTGTTTTCCGGAAGCTGAACTGGTTGAATGACTCCCTGCAATGTTTTGCCTAATCCCTTCCCTGGTGCAAATCCGTTTCTCAGCATTTCTCTGGCCACCATCACAGCAGTTGGTGCCATCATAGAGATTGGCAACTTCTCCCCTTTAGCAATTCTGTTCACCACAATAGCATCCGTCACTTGGTAGACCCAAGGACCTTTATCCCCGTCAGTATCATCAAACGGTGTCACCATATTACAAGTATTTTCCTCCCCGTGTACGACAATCTCTTGCTGTTCCCACTCAAACTTGACCATCTGGTGTAGAGAAGATGGTACTGCCTTGGCCGCGTGAATCCAGGGTCGGCCTAACAACAAGTTATATGACACAGCAATGTCGAGCACCTGGAACTCCATAGTAAAATCAACAGGACCGATTGTCACTTCCAGAATAATATCTCCCAACGTGTTTTTACCCCCACCGTCAAACCCTCTCACGTTTATACTGTTCTTCCGGATTCTGTCCGGACTGATGTTTAGCTTCCCAAAGTTGACAGCGGGCAAATGTTAGCGCTTGATCCGTTGTCAATCAATACCCTGGTCACTACTGACTCTTCACTTTTTACCATGAGGTACAATGCCTTATTGTGCTCAGTTCCCTCCACCGGCAGCTCCTTATCAGAGAATGTGATCCTGTTGGACTCGAAAATTTTGTTGGTAATCTTTTCCAAATGGCAAACTGAAATTTTTTCTGGAACATGAGCCTCATTTAGAATCTTCATAAGAGCCTTCCGGTGTTCTTCTGAATGTATTAGCAAAGATAGCAGAGAGATCTGGGCAGGAGTCTTTCTCAACTGCTCAACCACTAAGTACTCTTGTGACTTCATCTTCTTAAGGAATTCTTCCGCTTCCTCTTCTGTCACTGGTTTCTTTAATTGACTTTCTTTTACCACTTTCATCTTTCTCAGTTCCTCTGGAGCAAAGCACCTTCCAGACCGGGTGAGTCCATGCGTTTCATTAATTTCACCAGAAATCTCTTTTCCCTTATAAACTACTGCTACCTTGTTATAGTTCCAAGGTACAGTCTTTGTACTCACCACTGGCATTTGCACTACTGGTTTTATGATTACTGGCTCTGTACTTGTGCCTTTCACAGTCACGATCGTCTTTTCGCCTGGCACTACCACTTTCAAACCTCCCACTACTACTGGCTTTCCTGTTGGTTTCTCAACAATCGCTCTCTCTTTCACAGCTTCCTTTTCTAACTTGCCACTCGACTTTATCATCATCACAGCCTGAGATGGTTTTTGACTGCCATCACCCTGCACCAATTCTATCATGTGTGTTTCGTGGTGATTTGGCAGCGGATTCTGGGTATTGTTCGGGGCTTCGGGAGCCTGTACTTCAATTCTTCTTTCGTCAATGAGATCCTGAATAGCATTCTTCAACTGCCAACATTTTTCAGTATCGTGGCCCAATGTTCCCGAACAGTATTCACATCTAACAGAAGGATCAAGATTTTTCGGGGGTGGGTTTGGAACTTTAGGTGCAACCGGGCTTAACATCCCCAACTCTTTCAACCTATGATAAAGGCTGGTATATGATTCCCCGAGAGGGGTGAATGTTTTTCTTGCTTTGTTTCTCCAATCAGAGTCCGGCCTGGGCCTGTTTTGGTTTCTGTATGGTTTAGAGGTTGGGTATGTGTTCTGGGTATGGTAAACATTGTGTGGAGCTTGGGCTCTCCACACATGGGGTGGTGGTGGTGGGTAGGCTTGGGCTTGTGGGTGGTGGTAATGTGGGACTGTTGGTGGGTATGGTGGTGGTGGTGGGTTATATGGGCTTGGTGTGTTGTATGGGTTTGGCGGGTAAGATGGTGGTGGTGGGTTATATGGAGTTGACGGGTTTGGTGGGTGTTGACGGTAGGGTCTTGGTGGGTTATAATGTGGGTTGCGACTCCATGGCCTGCTTTCTACGGTTGCTACCTCTTCCTTCTTCTTCTTTCCCATCACTCCCCCGTTTCCAGTTTGTATAGCTTGATTGGTGGCCTTGATGGCCGAAAAACTCATGATTTTATTTGTCTTCAAACCCTCCTCTACAAAACTTCCCATTTTCACGACTTCGTTGAAACTTTTCCCGATCGCAGACACTAAATGGCCGTAGTATGTAGGCTCCAAAGCCTGTAGAAAACAATCCACCATCTCCCCTTCTTTCATGGGTGGATCCACTCTTGCGGCCTGCTCCCTCCATCTGAAACCGTATTCCCTAAAGCTTTCTCCTGGCTTCTTCTCCATTTTGGTAAGGGATAACCTGTCGGGTATGATCTCCAAGTTGTACTGAAAATGGGTTGCAAAGGCTTGTGCTAGGTCATCCTAGATGAACCACCTTGTATGGTCTTGTCGAGTATACCATTCTAAAGCTGAACCACCCAGACTCTAGCTGAAGTACGCCATCAATAACTCATCTCTGCCTCCCGCCCTCTCATCTTGCTACAGTATCCTCCTGAGATGAGCTACCGGATCCCCGTGTCCGCTATACATGTCGAATTTTGGCAACTTGAATCCCACGGGAAGCTGCACCTCGGGGAACAGACACAGGTCTTTATAGGCTACACTTACCTGCCCTCCTAGACCTTGCATAGTGCGGAAAGCATTCTCCAGACTTTTCACTTTTCGGGCCATCTCTTCTTGCCCGGCACTCTTTGCAATCCTTTCTTCACTTGTTTCTATCATCGGAGCATGAGACTCGTGTTGTCTGAAAGTTGGCTCTGGAGGGTAGTAGTGAGGGTCATGTATATGAAACATCGGTTCACTAGAGGATTTGTGCATAACAGCGGGTGGAGGTGCTACATACACAGGAGCAACTTGTGGTATGTGAGGTGATGCTTGCTTGGTTGGAGGTGGTGGTATCTGGGAGGTGGAGGCATAGTAGTGAGGGTAATCGGGGTAGGTGGAGGATGAGTTCATGGCAGGTGGTTCAGGATTAGGATTGGCTGGAGGGACATATGCGGGGTTGGCAGGGTAGGCTGGTAGTGGTTGACCTCTAGACCAGGCCTGGTACATCTCGGCCATCTGCTGCCTCAGCTTGTACATTTCCTCCTTCATTCCTGCCACATCCACAATCTCTTCTTCGTGAGCAGGATCCACAATAGTTGCCTCAATTTCCTGGGACACAGCTTTCGTCATCTTTTTGTATCTGGTGTTGTATGGGTGGGTAGCCAGAATGCCAGTTGCCTAAAGAATCTGAACTCACAAGCATCAACACCCGTTAGTTGTTAGCGCATGAATAAGATGCAACGACTTTTAAAAACAAACACATTTGCTCGAGTCGTTATGCATCATCCCGGCCGCTGCTTATTTGGACCAATCGCTTTTCTCTTTTTCCGCTCTTTCTCTTTTCTTTCTTTTTCTTTCTTCCTCTCTTCTTTTCTTTTTCTTTTCTCTTTTCCTTTTCTTTTTCTTTTTTTTCTCTTTTCTTGCTCTTTTTTTTCTTTTTCTCTTTTCTTGCTTTTTTTTCTTGCTTTCTTTTTGTCGTTTTCATAATTACGTTCGTATTTATTTGCCTAGCGGATTTAAAGGAAATGACATAAAGTAAAAGAATTGATAACAACACTTGTTTTTTCATTGATAATTCAAAACATTGATTACAAGGTGATGTTTTAAAAGAAAAATAAAAGATGATGCATGCCCTAAGAGTACATTAATGCACCTAGTGCCCGCGAGGCATCGTTCGGCCTTGGCGCGGGCCTATATGCTAATCCCCTTTGAAGCCTATCTAGGTCGGCCATGACTTGTTGTACGAAGAATTTCACTGCAGATACAAAAGTCCTCCGAGACATACTTCACAAAGCTGAGTCTTCCGGGTGATGTATTGGGCGATGCGAACAATCTTTTCTCTGATGACCCCCTTTTCTTGTAATAACCGGCTTATTTGTTGAGTGCGAGCATCCAAGGTATGTTGGTTTTCCTTTTGCACTTGTTGTAGCTCCAATTCTAATCTAGCCATAGTCGTGTAGCAGTGCTCTCTCTCTTCTTCAAGATCTTTGATAATCTTGTTACTCTTGACCGTGGCTGAAATTATTTTCTTTCTAAGCTGAGCTACTTCAAAATCGTGCTTGTCTTGTAGTTGCCGAACCAACTTGGCTCTTTCCTCAGCATCTCTGTCCATTTTCTTCCGAGCCCTGACTAACTCTTTTTCAGCTATGTCCAAATCGAAGCTATAGTCATTTACTTTTCGCCGGAGAATCTCAATTAACTTTTCATCTCGGGCTGAACGAACTGGGGTCTCGGATGCAATTTTCATTTGAGCTATTTGAGCCTTCAACATATCATTTTCTTTCTTCAACTGTTTCTTTTCCACTTCATCGGATGCTGCTTGTAAGCCACTCTCGAAATGAAGATTTCTCAGTTTATCCTCCAACAGACTGATTTTGGCCTTGTATTCTTTTTCCTTGGCCACCCATTTCCGATTTTCCTCGGATTGCTCTATCGGGTCTTGCAAGTGAGGTCTCTTTGAAAGACGTTCGTGTTCAACCCCTCGTCGGTACCATGTGGAGTATCCAGGTGATATCTCCCTTTTTGCTCTATTCGGCACATAAGTATCAATCTTCAAATTTTTGCACTCATTCCAGATTTGCCGGATTTTTGCTTCCGGGAATTGCCCGTCCGGACCAATCTCCACAGCTTGCACACTGAGATCCCCATCTCTCGGAATAATCTGACACCGACCCAACTGTCGCAGGGCTGTGTATGGGGCATAAGGTTGTATACTCTTCAAACCCATGATCAAAAATGGCGATCCTTCCGTTGGCATGTATATCACCTCGTCAAGAGGTAACCAGTCATACGTCCAATCAATTTGACCGTCAGTTAGTGATCGAAGATACACAATCCAACCTTGGACTCCCTCTGGCAACTTTACTTCTTTTGTCCTCGTATTGAACTCTTCCAAACATGTCCGTTCGGCCGAACCATAGCTCGAGAACGAAGGATGGTGGCATAGATGCTCAATTAGCCAGGTTTGCAAAATCAAGTTACACCCTTCGAAGAAACTAGCCCCTGCTTTGCACGCAGTCAGCGCACGGTAGATGTCCGCCACAATCATTGGGGCCAGAGTACAGTTATCTTGTACTATCAGTGTGGTAGCTATCCCGGCAACTTTTATATTGATATGTCCATCTTTCCTCGAGAATACGATAACTCCGAGAAATGCTACCAAAAATGCGAACCTCCGGTGTTCCTCCCATTTTGCTCGGTTGGACTTACAGCATAACTTGTTGGTAAGATCATTGAAACCCCCAACGTGTCCAAACCTATTGTAGATGAAGCTTAAAGAACAAAACCCGTTGGCCAGATCTTCATTATGAACATTCCGGGCGATTTTCAAAGAGTCGAGGAAGGGATGTACTGTTACCGTCCTCGGAGATACCGGGTATTTTCCTTTCAGCGGGACCTCAGTCTTCCCGATGTAGAAGGCAATCTCCTCCAAAGTTGGGGTAAGTTCAAAATCTGGGAAATGAAATACGTTGTGTGCCGAATCCCAAAACGTGACCAACACTCTAACCACATCACCTCGAGGAACCATGTCTAGTAACCCCGTAAGGCCTTTTAAGTACTTTTTGACCCAGTCTTGACCATCGGATCCCATGTCCCGCCACCATAATCTCAGCTCCAAGGGGATTTTATTTAGGGAAAAGTGTTCATTCATCATCGTGCTCGTCCTGCACATTTATTAAGGTGATTTTATTTAGAAAAAAGAAAAATCTTTTTCAATGCAAGTTTTCAATTTTTGAAGGAAAGAAAAGAAAATGACTTTCGAAGTGGCCATTTTTGCCAAAACAGCCTTCCGGCGTCCTTTCGGATCATTCGGCCATTTCCAAAAATAGCAATCACCTCGATTATTTGAAAAGAAATTTTTTTTTTTTTTTGTCTTTTTCTAAAAGTGTGGTTGGACCCGTTTAAGGGTTGCCTACGTATCCCACCTAATGGCGAGAATCAAACCTGCGTAGTTCGGTCAGATTATTTGACCAATTATTTCAAAAATGTTCCACCTTTTCTTTTTTTCCAATTTTCAAATTTTCCGGATACCTATTTTTACAAATCTTATTTTCCTCTCTCTCTTTTTCCTTTTTCAACAATTTTTCTATCCTCGGGATTTCCGCCGGTCCGCATAACGATCAAGGACAATAAAATGCAACACATAGCATGCTCGGTCTTTTCAATACCGGGTCACCTGTCCTAGACGGACCCAACCCCTGTGTTGAGTCCCCTAAGTCAAATATGATGCAAATAATCGTCCTAGACCTATGTTCAAAATCTTACGGTTTCATAGATTGCTAGACCGTGTACCCGAGCGGACAACTCGAATCGAGGAGGGGGCTACGTACCGGTGACCCGCGGAGTCAATCGGCTTTGTAACTTTTCCGGCCTCTGTTTTCTTAATTTAAGGTGACTTTTACAGAAAGGGGAGTCTCAACCAGTAAGCACATCCCTGAGGGAGAAGAGAGAAGGGTTTTCGGCACAGTTTTATATACAATTCACATAATATCAAAGCGATAAAGCACATAGAATGTTATTCAAATCACATAATGAAGTCAAACAAAAACGCGAACGGCAGTTCTAAGGAGCTCGAGTTCTTAAACCCTGAAACCGAAGTTCAGGGTTGGAGTCCCCAGCAGAGTCGCCAGAGCTGTCACACCTCCCCTTTTTTACTACCCCAACACACTTCTAGCATATAAATACACTTGTAGGGTATGCCCCGACGTTCAATTACCCAAAACGGATAAAATAACATAAGGGAAGGAGTTTTTCCAATTAAAGGACAATCGGTTCGGGATTTTATTAGAGATTAATCAGAGTCGCCACTTGGGAATGATAATGGTGTCCCAAGTCACCGGTTAATCCGGAATCCGAGGAATTTGGACTCTTAAAAATGTCTGCGAAGCAGAGATCCGGATAAGGAACTCTGTTAACCCGGGAGAAGGTGTTAGGCACTCCCGGATTCCGTGGTTTTAGCACGGTCGCTCCACTGTCGTTCTTGACTTTTGTTTGACTCAATTAAAGGTTTTAACAACATAATGTGCTTTTACGTTTAAATATTATTTTTATGAATTTGCGGTATTGTGAAAACACTCCTCGAGTCATACCGCAACCAGTACGCCTATGACCTTTGGTGTATTTCAACTTTACCGAGATTTGGATTTGAGTTGCACCAAGTGCACACTCGTCCATAGGAATGTATATTAAAATCGTGCCTTAAGATAGTCTATATCGGCTTTTAACTTTGGGAGAGGCTATGGAATTCACTATTAGCCTCTCCAATTTAACTATATCATCTTATCACTTAAATGGGGGCCCCACTTGTTATTCGGGTGAGGCTCGTCCTAATTTAATTTTAAAGTGGTCCTATTTTATTCAACTACATTCGCTATATATTGTTTTTACCTTATTCGTATTGCTAACGCTATAATAATCCAGGCCTGTCGAGTTCATGTTATTGATTGGGCATAGTCTTCTCTTCTGCTTTCCTTGCCGAGCTTTCAATCTGCCCAGGCCTTAAAGGCCCAAGCCGTTACCGGGTTTCCATTTTTTGCCAAGCCAGTCGATTCTATATTATATTTCGGGCCCAAATTGAGAGTTAGGCCCAAATTAGGCGAAAATACTAAAGACAACATAAACAATGAACTCATAGTAATCAAACATAGAAGAACAAAATTTAACTACTCTTTTATTAATCAAAAGGCAAAATAACTGTACAAAAATATCAATGCTAACTCTGAATTACATCTAAAGTACACAAAAAGGTAAGTTCACTAATTCTCTGGTCTCAACTCTTACTAATGAATGCAACGATCATTTCAGCTTTTTACTAGTTGAAAGCTTATGAAGCTAACTGTGTGAGAAGACTATTTACATACAAGATGGGTAATTTACAATTATGTTGCTAACCTACTGATTTTAATACATATTTAAACCTATTTGATAATTTCTAAACTAGTCTCAACCTAATTATTACTCTATCTACTCAATCAACTCTGGTCAATTGACCTTGAAACATGCTAATTACAAAAATTCTTAGTCTGGATTACTGAATAATAACAGCTTAAGTGTCTATCTTCAAAACGATTCGGAGTTTAATCATAACTATACCATGAGTGAATGAATCAAATACTTATGCATACTTAACGCTACTGATTTCCTCATGACTTATTTATTACTAGATTATTAACCCAATACCGAATGAGTCATGGCTTGAACTAACAATTTCTCTTTAAATACCTATTTATACCTAAACGCAGATCCGCAAAATGTAATTAACTATACGGTCATGTTTTATGAAATTAATGCGAACTAGTGATTATTAGTCTTGCAAGTATTATGAATTAACTTATGTTTTAGAGCCTTTACCTAATTAAACAAAGTGATAAGCTATCTACACTATATTACTACTATACTACTGCTACTACTAAGTTATTACATCTCTTGTGTTTATTGCGTTTTTCTACTACTACAGACTACTATAATAATCAATTTACAAATCAAACTAACATTATTAAATTACAATCTACATAGCAGTATATATCAAACTGGATCTTCATTTATATCTGAACAAATTGATTACAGCTTCAATTGATAAAATGGGTACCTGGATCAACAAGTAGAAAAGCCAATGAGTTCTAAGGGAGAGGCAGATAAGTAACAGCAGTAAACCCAAACAGCCAATGCAACAGTGATCGAGGATCCACAAAGCAATAACCACAGCAAAATGATAGATAACCCAGCAACGACACAAAAGTAACAGTCCAGGCAAATGACCAAGCAAAGAAGACCAATGAAGCAGCTTGAAATCTCTACTCGAAAATTCCCAGAAATACCTCTGTTATCTTCCTATTTTTGTTCTGAAATTTTGTATCAATTTTAGCTTAAGTGTATTTCCAGATTTTCTGAGAATTGGAACCCCCTTTTCAGCCCTTTTCTAGAGGTATATATAGTTGTGGTAAGGGCTGAAAACTTGGGGAGGAAGTATGGGATTAATCCCACTTCTGCCCCTCCTAAAACTATAAAATCTACACTTTAGTCCCTAAATCAGTTACCAGATATCCTTCCAGCATGTGCTGGAAGGTTCTAAAGATTCTTTTTAGGGGCTTTTTACCAATGTGACCTTAGGGGTTTGATATTTTTACAGATTTCCTTTTTTAGGGAGACCATTATACCCTTTAATCTCTGCAAAATTGCAGAAATCAGGGGTACAAAGGACTCCCTTACCCTCTTAGGTTCTAACTATTTACTATTTTACTTTTTAAACTCCCACTTGTGCCCCTAAGGGCACTGCTGATTTACTAGATATACCTAGGTTAAGTTTCAGCATCCTTTGAACCTATTTGACTAATAGCCAACCCTTGCATTAGTATTTAAGGGCTGGCCAGATTTATTTTAAAGGACTATTTCAATTTTAGCTACTTCTGGATCTATTTCAGTTAATTGAGACCTTTTATTTCAAATTTAAGCTAATTGCAGGCATAACCTGCTTTATTATTAAGAGTAACTCTTTAAATTTTAGCCAGTCTCAAGTTGAGACTTAGCTTTGGCTATTAAAGCCAATTACTGAACAGCTGGGCCCAAAACCTTTTACAGGTTTGGCCACTTTGCTGTTCAGGGCTCTAAAGAGAGCCTGGGCTAGTCTGCGTTTGCAGACATAGCCACTTTGCACAACCAGCCACTTTTAAAGTGAGCTGTGTGTTAAGGCCTTATAGAATAGGTCAACCATTTGCAAAGTTGACCATTCTTAAGCCAATTATTTAATTTATAACCTATTTTATTCAATTTTAGTTAATACCTATTTAAAAACTAACCAATTTTATGAAGCCTAGCACTAACAGCTACAAACCAATTCACCTAAGGTTCAAGTGATTAATCAGACATTCATAAGAAGCACAAATCTAGCAAAACTTAAGCATTCTTAGCATGAATTGCATACAGAAACACATATGATCCAAGAAACATGCATTAACCAACTCAAATTCAGAGAGAACAGTAGATATGGTTGAATTTTAGTCAACTAACTCATTCTATCAGATTGTATGTGATGCAGTGTAAATTCATGTCAATTCATACCTAGTTATTACTAATTCAAGTCATATGAAAGTTTGATCAATTTCAGAACCTTTAAAATTCATAGCACAATTACACACATAAGCACAGGCTTTCATAAGCAGTCAACACAGCCCAGATTAACAGAGATGACAATTGGGATCCAATTTCAAACTCTAAACCTAGAATCATGATAATCCAATGAAACAGGGAAAGCATGAGACTAAAGCCAAACATGTGAAGAATCCTAGTCATGCTTTCAATATGAATCAGGAACTAACAGTCGATAGGACAATGAAAGATGAGATATTTGAACTTAGAGTAAAGAACCATGGGATTAACATGACAAATAACAGGATCTCAACATAACAGGCTAAAGATGAGCCAGCTAAGAAGCCTTAAGACTAATTATCAGAGCAACTTGCACAGAGATATGAAATAAACTATAGAATCATGGGAACATAATCAACCAGAGCCAAATCATGGACAAATCGTTAATCAGAAAGGGAGATGAAACAGATACAAAAATCCTATAACTAACATATTGAGAAGAACTAGTTGAGATTTAGAAGGAAAACAGATTAACATGTGAGGATATACAAGACCAATTGTAGCAATAGAAGGCAAGCAGAAAGAAAAGAAATATAGAATCAAACCGAACAAACCCTAAACTAACATGCTAGACACACGATCAAAGAAAGCATGCAAAGCAAACAAACAAAGAACAAATGAGTAAAGAAAAAGAACACGGAGGGAATATGGCACTTAGCTTAGCGGGGTCTGTCCCCCAAGCTTTCCTAAATCCCCCTTTTTATTTTCTTCATTCTCTCTCACGAGCTCTCCTTCTTTATTCTCTCTTTTTTTAATCTCTTTTTTCTGAATTTCTTTCTGTTTTTGACTGTTTGGCTTCAAGACGAAGCCTTTTGGGTCTCTGAGTTTGTGGGAGTGTTTGGGGATGGTAAAAGACGGGGTCTTGGATGGTTTTAGTTTTGGGGGTCGCCGGAGTTAGGGTTCCGACGACCCTTTTTGGGATATTCGAAGCGATTGGGGTAGATTCGAGGGTGCAGAGTGGTACAAGGATGTAGATCAGACCAAGGCGGTCCGATCGGCGTTGGTTTGAAGTGGATCCTTATTGTTTGGGTGGTCACCGGTGTAACTCCGGTGACCGGGATTTATGGAGGAGGGGAGTTCTTGGGGGGGGGGGGCTTTTGATGAAGAAGAAGAAACAGAAGATGGAAAAGACGAGAGGGGATTCAGGAAAGGCCGGCGACCACCGTGGGAGTGGTGGCCGCCATGGCCGTTGGTCTTGAAGAAGATGAAGGTAGAGAGAATCAGGGCGGCCGTCTCTAGGGTTTTAGAGAGAATGGCAAATTCGTTCAGACACAAGCCTTATATAGGCGATGTGTCTGAGATAATCTGGACCGTTCATTGAAGGGAGATCAACGGCTCTGGTGCGCGTTACTTAAACGGCACCGTTTTGAGCCTTATGAAGCCAAGGTCTTTGATCGTTGGATCAACCTTAAACGGACGGCTGAGATCAAATCTCAGCATAACTTATTAATCAATAATTCGCCTAATTATCCCCACCGTTGGATCACTTCGTATGAACGACCGAGATCAAAACGATTAAAGGACCAGGCGGGCCGTCTCTTTGGGCCAATATACTGGGCCAAACAATTCAATTTAAATCAGCCCAACCATGTTATACCCAAACTAATTTTGTATTTTCTGATTTAATGATTTTTTATGCATTTTCTTGTATACTTTTTTTTTCTTTTTCCTTTATGAAAAATTATAAATCCTAATTTCCTATTTACTCTAATTTTCTAGTATTTTTTGCAATTTTTCTGCTATTTTTCCTTTATTTTCCCCTACTTAAACTATTTTTGCTAGTTTTACTTAAAATCTAACTAATTTAAACTATCAAACTAATTACCTAGCCCATTTTTGATTTTTCCCTAATTCCTAATTATTCAAACACATAAAATGCATTCAATTTCCAACAAGGCATGTAATTGCACTCAAAAATATATTTATTTAATTTTGGAATTGTTTGCTCGGTGCAAAAATCATGTGCTCACAGCTGCCACTCTTTGCTCGGGAACACGAAGTTTAGCCACATGCACAATTTTGAGACACCTGACTGTTACAAGTAAAATCTTGAACACCGTAAACAATTCTCGGGCGTCGGTCATCCTTATTCAGCTGTAATTCAACTGTCTTATTGAACAGAACCACTCGTGCCTTATTAGAACTCTGACACTGCAGATCATGATTACATACGGATACAATTAGCTATCTTTCTTTTCGATACACCGAACATTCTTTACCAACATAAGTTCACAACACCCTAGTACTTCATCAGATCTACGAAGCACCATAACCTTTACTAGAATTTCCCAACATACTTAGAGACAGAATCAACATAGCACACAATAGTGCAATCAGTTAATCAATAGCAACCTCCCCAACATAGCTCGAAGCTATTCATCAAAGCACTTTCAACCACTCATATCATTATTACTCAAGTGATGCCGAATTGTTAATATGAGATTAAACTCAAGTCATTTACAAGCCTTGACAGAGACTCGAATCATCAGAGACCTTAGCTCTTCTGCAATTCTTGTAGATATACATGCACCACCAATAAGCCCACTCTCTTTAGGTGACAGAAATCTTTCTAAGTCCCAAATTTTCCAAAAATTTCGGCAAAGTTTCCTTTGTAAATTGGCCTATCCACCTGCCGGAGAATCACCAAACCATTCTAACAATACATCCACAACTCAACAAGATATCACAATGTATTTCAACAACATTAAATCCCAATACTATACGAATCATATTATCACAATTTATACTTGAACCTGTGTTGTACCTGCTCGAATCATAACACATATCAAAATCACTTTAGTCTTCCCGAGTTTAAACTCGTTTCACTACACATAAGGCACTTTACCTTCCAATTACGAGATATGATAATTATTTCTCACGCCTATAGCTAGGGCTACATATCAAATCACAATAAGAACTGAATACCTTACAGCTCTCCCATTATCAAACTGCGATTTGCACAATAAGGATCAATACCGATCGTATGAACTTCATAATACCGACTCGCAAAATTAATACCTTGGTGTTCAAGCCATAGACAAGGATCCGGCCTCAAGTCCTCCCGACTGGCCCAACATAAATTCATAGAGATTACATCTCGCCCCTCGACCAGGGAATCGCAAGCCATAAGTCAATTATATTACTGAGCGCTCGAAGAGTACACAGACGTGCGGAAGGAGTTTCAAAAAGGTATATCTCAAGCTGAATCAAGTACGCACGATAATAATTCCAAGAAATGTGAAGTGTTTCCTAAAGGTTCGCAGCCTCCCGAGGATAAGTACAGAGGCGTCCCCGTACCGATCCACAAGACTCTACTAACCGGCTCAAGACTCATGAGGCCTAGTAAACCTAGGCTCTGATACCAACTTGTCACGACCCCAAATCCGGTCGTGATGGCGCCCAGCACACCGCTAGGCCAGCCCGACCAATCAACAATAACCACGGAGCCACAAGCTCACTTTATCCAATTTAAGCACAACAGTGATACATATATTTAAAACAGGGAACCAAGTCCTAACATGTGCCAACTCCCATCGACCGAAGGGTCAAGAGTCATGAGCCTCTACAGAGTATACAAAGTGTAAATAGTGAATATAACTGTGCACAAGTGTGGGATGATCGGAACAAAATACAGACAAACTGGAGAATCAGGTCCTGCGAACGCTGGCAGCTACCTCGACTGTCCAAAAACACTCCCGAGCCGCAATAGAATCAGCTCCACTATGGTGTACCTGGATCTGCACACAAGGTGCAGGGAGTCGGGTGTGAGTACTTCCAACTCAGCAGTAATAAAAGTAAATAATGCTGAAGGGAAGAAAACCACGATAGGCACTATCTCATGCTACACAATACGGAACTATCTTTTTATTCCTTTCAAGCATATGTGAGTAGATTATTTAGAAATCTCAATTTTAGCTACTTTATTTCATAATAATATACCAATACCTGGATACAACCTCAAGTAGTGCAAATCCGCACTCAAATCAGCCCCTCGGGCTCAGCACTCCTTATCAATTTACACCAGGAGATCTGGTCAATAAGGCAACTAATGCATGTGTGCCAGTAATGTATGAGTACTGAATGTTATGCCACGTAGTACACGTAAACCAATGTATGTATGCCATGCAACGCATATGACCGCTACGGCGTGTAGCCCGATCCAATTTGGGTACCCGTGCTCACTGTGGGGGTTCAGACTCCGGAGGGGCTCCTACAGCCCAAGCACAATAATAATATCACACCTGCTGCGGCGCGCAGCCCGATCCATATACCACTGCGGCGTGCAGTCCGATCCATGCATATGTATGCATATGCTCATATGAATGTCATGCCCTAACATATGGCCCTCGGCCCCAATCAGTTTAACAGATAATCAAGAAAACCCTACGGGCAACAATATCACATTAGCTCACAGCTAAAATATTATTAAGACCTTGTTCAAGTTTTTCATAACCTTATAAGAATGCTAAATAGCAAAAATACCATTTAAAACCTTAAATTAGAATAAAATATGCACAATGTTATCAAAACAGTGATACCAATCCCTGAAGGACTCAAATAATTGGCACGAAGTCCAAACATGATAATTAGTCCAATTCACTTCAACAATTAGGTGTTATTATTTATTACGCCGGACGGACCAAGTCACAATCCCCAATGGTTCTCTACCCCACGCCCGTTATCCGGCGTGCAAGTCACCTCAACACAGCACTAAGATGGGCAAGTCCGGGGTTTACTAACCCTCAGGACATCATTTACAAGTATTACCCACCTCGAACCGACGAAAGCTCATGCCCGCGACGCCTTAGCTCCCCGAACCGGCATCCACGCACGTCAAAACTAGCACAAATCAGCACAAATATATCAAAATAGGCTAATGGAACATAACCCAACCGAAAGAACTCGAAAAATATCAAAAATCACGAAATTGGCAAAACCCGAGCCCCGGGCCCACATCTCGCAAAATTTCAAAACTCATATTTCCAGAACCCTCGTCTCGCCACGAGTCCGTACATATAAAATTTACCAAAATCGGAGTTCGATTGGCGTTTCAATACCCAAATTTTCGTTTTCAATATCTAGGCCACAATCCTTCACAATTTCTACCCAAATTCATGAAGATTGATGTTAATCCTTCCATAAAATGATGTTTTTGAGTCAAGAAACTTACCTCCGATGAATACCCGATGATTTCCCAGCATTTTCCCGTGATTTCTTCTCTCTAGGGCTAAAAAATGGGGGTTTATGAAATGAAACCCGTATGTGAAATGTTTCTGGTTTTAATTCACTGCCTGGGACTTTTCTTCTACACGTTCGTGTTCCTTGCCACGCGTTCGCGATGCCCAGCTCCGGATTGACCTTCGCGAACGCGACCTCCCCAACGCGTTCGCGATGCACTAGCTCCCGGCCGTCTGATTTTCCTTCTACGCGTTCGCCATAACCCTCACGCGAACGCGATGCACACCCTGACAAACCTATGCGAACGCGACATCCTGAACGCGATCGCGAAGCTCAAGTCGCCTGGCCTTCGCGAACGCGGCCCATGCCACGCGAATGCGAAGGCTTGGATTTTGCCCAGTGATCTGCAATTGTTCTGCAGATTTTTAAGTTCCAAAAATGCCGGATGATGGTCCGGATTCACCCCGAGGCCCCCGGGACCCCAACGAAAACCACCAACATACTCCAAAACACGATACGAATTTTTCCAATCATAAAAACACCATCCTAAACATCAAAATCACCAATTACACACGGATTCAAGCCTAAGTTTCTTCAAAACTTCCAAATTACACATTCCATCAAAAACCCGACCAAACGACGTCCGAATGACCTGAAATTTTGCAGGCACATCCAAAATCACCTAGCGGAGCTACTCTGCAACTGTCAGAATTCCATTCCGACTCCCGGATCAAAATCTCACCTATCGATCGGATTTCGCCAAAATTCAACCTTAGCCAATTCAAGCCTATTTCTACACCGGATCTCCAAATTCAATTCCGATTGCTCTCCTAAGTCATAAATGATCCCTCGAAACTAGTCGAATCATCGAATCCGATTCCGAGCACTCTAACTCGATAGTCAACTCTAGGTTGACTTTCCATATTCAAACTTCCTTCAAACATGCTATTTGCTTCATTTTTAATTCAATTCACTCCTAACTCACCCGATAGGTTCTAACACCGATATAGAAGCATAAGATATTTAAATGCAAGGTAACGGGGTGGAAATTTTCGTAACGACGGGCCGGGTCGTTACAGGTATCATCTTTCAAATTCACACCCCAGTTATCAAACTAGAGGGAATATTATTCTGCATTCGCATTTCATGCATCAGGCACCCACCCGGATAACAAGGGAATATTTTTCCGCATTCGCATTTCATGCATCAGGCACCCACCTGGATAACAAGGGAATATTTTTCTCCATTCGCATTTCATGCATCAGGCACCCACCTGGATAACAAGGGAATACATTTCTGCATTCGCATTTCATGCATCAGGCGCCCACCTCGATAACAAGGGAATACTTTTCTGCATTCACATTTCATGCATCAGGCGCCCACCTGGATAACAAGGGAATATTTTTCTGCATTTGCATTTCATGCATCAGGCACCCACCTAAATAACTTGGGAATATTTTTCTGTATTCACATTTCATGCATCGGACGCCCACCTGGATAACAAGGGAATACTTTTCTGCAAACTTTATTTTTTGTTCAGGCGCCCACCTGTATAACAAGGGAATGTATTTCTGCAATCTAATTTTCTGTTCAGGCGCCCACCTTTATAACAAGGGAATACATTTCTACAAATTTTATTTTTTGTTCAGGCGCCCACCTGTATAACAAGGGAATACATTTCTGCAATTTTTAATTTCTGTTCAGGCGCTCACCTGTATAACAAGGGAATACATTTACGCAATTTTTAATTTTTGTTCAGGCACCCACCTGTATAACAAGGGAATACATTTCTGCAATTTTAATTTCTGTTCAGGCGCCCACCTGTATAACAAGGGAATACATTTCTACAATTTTAATTTCTGCAATTTTGGGTTGTGTTAGCTAACATGAGTAACACCGTAACACGAAAAGCCCACACTGGGGCAGAAGAAAAAGTTTGTTGTTTCGTTTTGTTTTGAGAAGGTATCAGTTTGAAGGCGAAGAGTACCATCGAAAATCACAAAAAGAAAGGAAGCAAGAAAAAGAAAAAAAATCAACAAAAAGAAAGACAGCCGCACAGAAAATCAAGGAAAAAGAGACAAAGAAGAATAAAGAGACAAGAAGTTAGATAGGAACAATTGTAACTCGTAGAATTATAGCTTAGAATAGCTTCTTCATTTTAAATTTCCACCCCCTGGTGTAATAAGGAGTAGGTCAGTAAGTCATAACAGTGTCAATGCAACAGTAAGTCTGGTAGTTTTTAAACTATCAGACCTTCCCGAACTATACTGACCTGATTCCTGTTTAGCCCAGGATATGTAGGCAACCTTTGAGGCAGGGTGCGGTCAAAAGGCTTTAAAAAAAATGCTTCTCACGGAATATGCCAGTGGGCAAAAATTTCTCATTGCTGCTCATTTGTCTTTGCACTGAAACTCTTCGTGTTCCCGAGCAAAGAGGGGTAGCTGTGAGCAAGTGATTTTTGCCTTAAGCAACAAATTCCAAAATTTAAATAAATAATATTTTTGGGTGCAATTACATGTTTTGTTTCAAATTAGATGCATTTGTGTGATCAAATAATTCGAAATTAAAATTAGAAAATCAAAAAAAAGAAGCTTAAATACAAGTATCTTAAATTAAGTAGTTAAAAAGAAAATTAACAAAAAAGAGCATTAATAGCGGAATTAAAGGAAAAATAGCAGAAAATTGTCAAAAAATATGAGAAAATTAGTGGAAGTAGGAAATTGAATAATTGAAAATAATACAAAAGAGAAAAAAATGAAATACAAAGAAAATACCACAAAAATAATTAAATACAAGGAAAATACAAAAATGCAATAAAATTGGGCTAGAATTTGAAAATGCTAGCCCAAATACATAATGGGCCAAGAGGTCCGGTCCAAGACATTCGAAATAAAAAGATCTCAACCGTCCATCACACTGAATCCAACGACTGAGACTTTAATCGAAATTAATTAATTAACTAAATCCAAGATCAAATCTGGGCCGTTCATACTTTGAGATCTAACATGCATAAATTGGTCTCCCATTTAAATGAGACGGTGTCGTTTGGGGAATTCAATCCTGGCCATTGATCTCACTTGATCTAACGGCCAGGAATTCATCAGTGGCCACAAGTATATATAGGTCCTGTCTCTTCAAAGACCGGCCATTTTCTTAATATCAAACCCTAGCCGCCCATTTCGTCTTCTTCATCTCCCTCTCATCACCTCCAGCCATGGAGACTGGCCATCTCCCATGGCCATCTCCGGCCAACCCTAGCCCCAAAAACCCTCATCTTCTTCTTCTCCACCACAAGCCACCATGAAAACTCCAAGAAACCACAGAAAACCCTAGCTTCTTGAAACTCTGGTCATCGGAGTTCGTCTTCGGTGACCAAACCTATGAGAACGGCTCCCAGATTAACACCACCTAACCCTCATCCCTTGATCTATCACCCCTCACAAACCTTTTCCCTCAAATATCACCCCAGCTCCTCGAATCTTTGAAAGAATATTGCTGGAACCCTAACTCCGGCGACTCAAACAAACCACCACCCAAAATCTCACCTTTTCCACCTCTAACATCCATCCCCAAACAAAAAGACTTCAAAGCTGAAGTCTTGGATCTGAAAGAAGAAAACCAGAAAAAAGAAAATAAGAAAAAGAAAAGAAAAACTGGAAAAAGGAAAAAGAAGAAAAGAAAAAGAAATAAGGAAGCTCAAGAGTCAAATCCTGCAAGCTACGTCATTTTTTCCCCCTTTCTTGTTTATCTTTTTCTGTGATTTTTTGTTTGTCCTTGTTTAATTCTTTGTTTCCGGTATGTTTTTAGTATGTTAGCCATTTAAACAACTACATGATAGATTAGGGTTATCGTCTTTGAAAAATCCCTGTTTATTTTGTTTCTCTGTTAAGATCTGTCTTTCATTGATTAATCCTTCTTCATCTTCATGTCTATTATCATGTCTTCTTCTTAGATTTTCTTCTTTAGACGTATGAATCAATGCATGTTTAGATTAGTCCTTATCTTCTAGAACTTTCTGTTATTCTGTTTAAGTCATGCCTTCTTTTGAAGCTTCTTTTATAAGTTTTACCCATCTGTGCTTGGTCAAGAACATGTAAACATGATTAGGGTTTTCAGTACAGTAGCCTTTTAAACGTAAGAAAGTTTTGACTATGCCCGTTTCATGTTTGATTGATACACTGTGTTGTGGAATCTGGATTATAAGTCTTTGATTGAAATTCAACAATATTCAACTTCTTCTATGAGTTTTGGTTAATTGATAAGTAACTCTGATTTCATGGCTATGTATGCAATCTGCTATGAAAAGGGCTATGTTTGCAACAATTTTGTGTTAGCTAATTACTGTTAATACCTAGTATGCTTAGGTGTAATTGGTTATAGCTGCAGTAGTGTAATAACCTTAAAAGTGGCTAATTATGAAAACATGTTTTAAGTAGTTTAAAATTGGTTAAAATTGAAAACCACAAAAGAGGTCACAAGTGAAATGAATAACAAAGAGTGGTCAGTCTTGCAACTGACCAACTCTATTAATGTTGAAACACTGGCTAAGTGTTAAATAGGCCAAGTGTGTAATAAAATTGACTTAAGTCTAATAGGCTAGGTTTGCAAGGTCCAAATTAACCCATGTTCACTAGTTGGCTAGACTTGAAAAGTCTTAGCCAGTGTGTGTTCACTAATTGGCCCAAATTGCAAGGCTAAGTCGAAACTTTGGACTGGCCAAGTCTTAAATAAGTTAGTTCTGAATAGTTAAGCAAGCTAGTCGTGCAAACTAGCTTCAATAACAGAAAATGAAACAAAAGTGGCTAAAATTGAAATGAATTGAAGTTTAATCTTGCCAGGTCTTAAAGACTAATGTAAATACTGGCCATTAATAAAATAAGAGCTGAAAATATAAAAAACCTGACCTGGACAGGTCGGGTAAATAGTGAATTCCCTTAAGGGGATATAAAGAATATAAAATGGCAAAGTTGTGGATTTAATAGAGCCTATAGGGACACTAAAGACATTTAGGCTCATGATTTCTGCAATATTGCACAAGATTAAGGGCACATTGGTCTTAAATAAAAGGTAACTTAATAAATAACACTAACAAGTAGGGGCACACTAGTAAAAGCCCCAAAAAGGAATCAAATAGAACCTTCCAGCACATGGTGGAAGGCATTTCATAACAGAAAATGGGACTAAAGTGTAAGAATTGGTAAAAAAGGAGGGGACAGAACTAGAATTACTTTCTAGCTTTCCCCCCCAAAATTTTCACCATCTCCCACCTATAAATACCCCCATTTAGATCATGTTTAGAGGCTGGATTTTTGAAATCAAAATTGTCAGAAAAACTTCATACACTATATCGTAGATAGCTGCCTGGGTTTTCTTTTTGAAGTTCATATTGAAAGCTGTGTGGATTAATGCTCTTGATTGGGTCTCTATTGCTTTGTTGCTGTGTTAAGATTCAGTTGCTCGTTGGGATTCATTCTAGCTTACTGTTGCATTCCATGTGTTGATTCTAAATGTTGTACCTATTCCTTCCTTTAGAACTCATCGAATCTCTTTGCCGAATCAAGTACATATGCTCGTTCGAGCTATGTAATTTGAAGCTATTATGATGAAATGAAGAGCTTGATGCGAGTTTAAAGCTTATTGTCATTTTACATTTTTGTTTTATAGCTGTAAAAATAGTTAAAGCTGTAATTCATTAGGAGATATTGTGTATATGTAGAAGCACGAATGAAACAATGTAAAGTAGTAAGTAGAGATAATGTAGTTATAGTAGCTAAAATCACTTAGTTAAAATAGGCTAAACCGTAAAACTAGTCTAATCAATTTTGAAATATGTCCTATAGCGCTAAATTCGTAACAACGATTTCAATCAACCATGAGATAGCTTAATTTGACACTTGTTAGTTAGGACTAAAACAAAGTTTTTTTTAAAAAAAACGGTTGTAACAACAAAAATGAAATAGTAGTTTAGTTAAGAATGATTTCTACTATATCAAATGAACCTGACTCATAGTAAACTCGGTGACAAAATATAACTATGCATCTGCAAATGAGCTGCCTTAGTTTAAGTAAATGAATACTCTGTACAAGTAAGTGAATCATTTAATTTAGTCCTGTTTCGCATAGTTACATAATATCCTGCTATTTAGCTAGTAAATAACTTGGATCATAGTATGAATCAGCTATTGAAAAACAAAGTAAAAACAAATTATAATTTGTTAATTAGGTCTTTTGAATATTAGACAGTTGTGATTCAGAATTGATATTGTTAGTTTTGTACAGTAATTTTCTCTTAATGAATAAAGTATAATTTGGAATTTATTCTTTTTGATTTCAAGTGCCTGTTCATAATATGAGTTTTCAGTTTCTGTTTTCATTCTCTTTGTTTTGTTTTGGTCTGGGCCTAATGTATGATGTAGGCCTGGATTGTGTTCGAATATCAGTTGGGCTTTTTCTGAACGAAAGCCTCAACATAATGTGGGTTATTGAGACCCAAATATCCATAGTAATCTGCTGAATACAACCCAGAAGTCCATGCCCAGTAATAACAAAAATAATAAGGCCTGGACTCATTTTATGGAAATGTAAGGCAATTAAATTGGTTAAGGGAAAAACATTGGTAGAAAATATAGATATACATTAAGTGTGGACTGTAAAAACGAATGGGATAAGCTTCGCACAGTCACGAAAAATAGTGGGGACCTCATAACCTTTCCCAAAGATTTAAAGCTGTTAGACGATTATTAGGCACGATTTAATAAATATACCTTCCTTAATACGAGTGTGAACTTGATGCGACTCAAATCATAAATCCCGGCGAAGCCGAAATGTATTAAAGGTCACAGGTGTACTGGTTGCGGTGTGACTCGAAAAACGTTTTCGCGACGTCGCAATTCATTATTAAAGCTTGAAACGTGTACACGTTGTTAAGAGGCATATAATAAGTGATATAGAATCGAGAACGACAGTTGACCGACCGTGCTAAAACCATGGAATCCGGGAGTGCCTAACACCTTCTCCGGGGTTAACAAAATTCCTTATCCAGATATCTAGCTTCGTAGACTGTAATACAGAGTCAATTTCCTCGGATTCGGGATTAACTGGTGACTTGGAACACCATTATTTCTTTCCAAGTGGCGACTCTGAAATTTAAACAAAAATTCCGGACCGATTGTCCTTTATTTGGAAAAACTCATTCCTCTTCGTCATTATATCCTTTTTGGGTATTTTAACATTGAGGTATACCCTATTCTCTTAAAAGGCAGGGTAGTAAAAAGGGAGGTGTGACACCCGCACCCTCCTATCCACCTTCCATTTATCAATCCTCTCCACCCCTTATATATCAACGCACTTCACCTAGATAATATCAACTAGCACCTATTTACCAAGTTTACAATGCTCAACCCCTTCACTACCAATCACCACCCACCCACCAAAATTTCCCAAGACCCATACTAAATTTTGATTATAAACCTCCCAGACAATACATAGCCATTGCTGAACCAATTGACCAACTCTTAAAAATCCCTCCCAGTGGATCAACCCCAACAAGACCTATGCGTATCACACCAGCATGAAGGGGCATACCCTTGACGAGTTGCGTTCATTAAAAGACAAGATTCAGACCTTTATCGACAATAAGGTCATCGTAGCAAAGGATCATGCTCCTAACGTTCGAAACAACCCCCTTCCTGACCATAAATGTGGAGATTTCATATGATTAAATCGAGGATGATTGAGACCCCAAAGGGTCAATAGGTTTGATTGCTAAAGGGGATAAACTAAAGAAACCAGTGGTTTCCCTTAACCCAATTGTTGTACAGAATCAGCCCTCCAAGGACGACGAAGTAAATATGTCTATACCTCTTGAATTTGGAGTTCCAAAGACACATACACCCTTTGAAGTTGTTGTGCTACTACCAAAGGTGCCTATCTCAGTGGCAATGACTGACATAATACCATTCCACTCAAATGATGTACCATGGGATTACACTGCCGAAGTTAGAAAGAAAAGGAAAGACCAGGATAAGAGAAACAATTGCCGCGCAAGGAACGACTTGAATAGGGAGGGTCTACAGCCTAGCACCTTGCCGAGTCTAGTAAGCAAGCCACAGGATGTCCTATTGAAATAGGGCCCGATAAACTTTGGAGAAAAATACAGGCTAAGGAGTACTCGGTCGCTGAACAGTTGAATAAAACACCAGTGCAAATATCCATCCTTGTTCTTCTGTAGAGTTCTGACGCTCACAAGAATGCCTTAATGAAGATACTGAGTAAAGCTTATGTGCCCAGCAGTTAACCGGGGATGAAATGGCGAATATGGTGGGGCAAGTGATGGAGAGCCATAAAATATATTTTCCTGAAGATGAGCTGCCACCAGAAGGTCTGAGCCACAACAAGGCACTGCACATCACCATGCAATGCAAAGATTATTTCATCACTAGAGCCCTGATTGATAGGCAATAGAGCCTCAACATTTGTCTGCTTGTAACTTTCAGAACTCTAGGGAAAGACCTACACGAGATCAAAGACGGGGCTTTCAATGACAAAGCCTTCAATAGGTGCCAGAGATCCACTATTGGAGAAATCAGCATATGCTTGCAAATAGGGCCAACCTGGTTTGATATCAACTTCCAAGTAATAGACGTCCTAGAATCCTACAACTTGCTGTTAGGACGCCCCTGGATCGATGCTACCGGAGACGTATCCTCGACCCTGCATCAAGCGATAAAGTTCGAATGGAACCACCAATAAGTGATCATTCATGGCGATGGTAGTAACCCATATAGAGTCGCCAAACCATCCCAATGATTGGGGGCAAAAGAAGCATAGTCAGCGAAATATACCACCACATCGAAAGGGTCAATGCTATAGATAAGGATAAGTAGTGGGACAACAAGATCAAGCGTATCCTCAATTGGTATGGGTATAAGCCTGGAAAGGGAACTGGCAAGATCTTCAAGGATTTACTAAGCCCATCAAACTAAAGAAGGATGCTACCACATTTGGCCTGGGGTACGGTTATACTTGGGAGGAGTTCCAGAACTAGTCGCCACAATGGCGTGGCCCCTACTATTCATTAGAGTTTTCGATACCTAGCTTGGAGCAGACCTTCAAACCAGCAGATACTATATATTGTTCAGAATAAGATGAGGCATTGGCAACCATGAAGAATTTGTTCTTGGAGGATGATGATATGGACGACTGTGTTCTTTTCGAGGAAGATGGGAGGTAGGCCCTTACGTACAAGATATGAACAGAGGAGACCGCCTCAGCACCTGGTCAATTAGGACCGTCTAGGGTGGGAAAGCTTTGGGGTAGCAAGGCTAAACAAAAGCACCATGCATCGTATTTTCTTTCCGCATTATCTTTTATTTCGAAAAGAGCTTCGATGATTCGAACGATTATGGATTTAATCAAAATATTTAAGTTTATCATATATATCTTTCTTATTATTTTCTCTATCATTTACTCTATTTTATACAACATTACTATTACTTATCTTGACGATGAACCAACGACTATGACTTGCAACAATACAACGCAACAAAAGGATATACACACAGAAGAAGATGAGAATACTCGAAGAGGTCGTCAGAGAAGTTGAGACGCTTGAGAATAGACCTAAGTTCAACATGGAAGAAACAAAGGTCATTAATTTGGGAGATACAGATAATGTCAAAGAACCCGTATCAGTGTTCACATATCGCCATTAGAGAAGGTGAAATATATAGAATTTTTAAAAGAATATGAGGACATATTTGCCTGGTCATATCATGATATGACTGGCCTCAAAACGTCCATTGTAGCTCACAAACTGCCAACAAACCCGACTTATCCGCTAGTAAAATAGAAGCTCAGGAAATTCAAACCCGACATGAGTTTGAAAATCAAAGAAGAGGTTACTAAGCAACTCAAAGCCAAAGTTCTCAGGGTAGTTGAATATCCAACATGCTTAGCCAACATTGTGCCAGTACCAAAGAAGGATGGGAAGGTCAGAATCTGTGTTGATTACCGGGATCTCAACCAGGCTAGTCCCAAAGATGACTTCCCCTTACCAAACATAGACATCCTTATTGACAACTGCGCCAAGCACGAGTTGTAGTCCTTTGTTGATTATTTCACCGGTTATCATCCGATATGGATGGATGAGGAAGATGTAGAGAAAACGGTTTTCAACATGCCCTGGGAAATGTATTGCTACAAAATGATGCCATTCAGATTGAAGAATCCTGGCCCCACCTACATGAGAGCAATGACTACTATCTTTCATGACATGATACACCAAGAGATCGAGGTGTATTTGGATGATGTCATCATCAAAACCAAGAATGTTATTGATCGTATGGAAGATCTGAGGAAATTCTTCAATAGACTAAGAAGGTACAATCTGAAACTGAATCCCGCCAAGTGTGCATTCGGGGTTCCTACCAGAAAATTGCTGGGTTTCATAGTAAGTCGTCGAGGAATAGAATTGGACCCATCAAAGATCAAAGACATCCAAGAATTGCCACCACCGAAGAACAAGAATGACGTGATGAGTTTCTTTGGAAGACTCAACTATAGCAGTCGGTTCATAGCTCAGTCTACAGTAATTTGTGAACCCATGTTTAAAATTTTAAAGAAAGATGTTGCTACTAGATGGACCGACGATTGTCAAAAAGCCTTTGACAGAATCAAGGAATACTTATCACCGGCACCAGTCTTGGTTCCGCCCGAGCTAGGAAGGCCCTTATTGCATTATCTCGCAGTTTTGGATAGAGAATTCGGTTGTGTTCTGGGACAACAAGATGAAATGGGAAAAAAGGTGCAGGCCATCTACTATGTCAGTAAGAAATTTACCCCGTACGAGGCCTGGTATTCCTTATTAGAATGCACTTGTTGTGCTCTCACTTGGGTAGCTCAGAAAGTGAGGCATTATTTCTATGCCTACACTGCCTATCTCATATCTAGTATGGACCCGTTGAAGTATATCTTCCAGAAACCCATGCCCACCGGCAAGGTCGCCAAATGGAAAATCATGTTAAGTTAATTCTACATTGTTACGTGACTTAGAAAGTAGTTAAGGGCCAGGCCATAGCAGATTACCTTGCCGAGAATCATGTTGGCAGAGAATACGAACCCCTAAAAACATATTTTCCCGATGAAGAAGTGTCCTTTGTAGGAGAAGATATTGTAGAATCCTACGATGGTTGGAGGGTTGTTTTTTGATGGAGCCGTAAATTTTAAAGGACGTGGCATAGGAGCAGTCCTAGTATTAGAACCCGACGAGCATTTCCCAGTTTCAGCCAAGCTCAGGTTCCCTTTCACAAATAATATGGTCGTGTGTGAAGCTTGCATCCTGGGACTCAAGATGGCCATTGACATGAATATTCAAGAGTTACTAGTGATCAAGGACTCAGACCTCTTTATACATCATGTTCAAGAAGAATGGGCCACCAAAAAACTCTAAGATACTTCCCTATTTGCATTACACACAGGAGTTAAGGAAAAGGTTCACAAAAACAAAATTTCAGCATGTCCCCAGAGTCCAGAACGAGTTCGCTGACACATTTGCTACTCTGTCACCTATGATCCAACATCTAGACACAAATTTCATTGATCCCATCCCAATAAGGATTTATGATCAGCCAACTTATTGCGGTCTCGTTGAGGAGGAAGCAGACAGAAAACCACAGTTCCACGACATCGAAGAGTACTTGATAATGGGAAAGTATCCAGAATTTGCCAACGCTACTCAAAAGTGCACACTTCAGATGTTATCCAACAACTTCTTTCACAGCAGGGGAATCTTGTACAGGAGGACTCCTTATTTTGGTTTGCAAAGGTGTGTAGAAGCAAAAGAAGCATCTAGAATATTAGACAAAGTGCATGTGGGGACGTGCGGACCACACATGAATGGTTTTATCTTAGCAAAGAGGATACTACGAGCATGGTATTTTTGGATGACTACAGAAACAAACTGTATCCAATATGTTCGCAAATGCCACCGTTGTCAACATGCATATAAAAGTGCCTCCAAATGTGCTTACTTCAACAAGGTCACCATGCCATTTACCATCTGAGGGGTGGATGTTATCAGACCTATCGAGCCCTCCGCATAAAAAAGGCACTGATTTATCCTTGTAGCAATTGATTACTTTACCAAATGGGTTGAAGCAGCGTCGTACAAGGCAATGACTAAGAAACTTGCAGTAGATTTTGACTGTGATTGTATTGTTTGCCCATTTGGGATTCCAGAATCAATCATCACTGATAACGGTTCCAATCTCAACAGCAACCTAATGAAAGCAATGTGCGAGGCACTTAATATCAAACACAAGAACTTCACAGCCTACAAGCCTCAGATGAATGGAGTTGTGGAGGTAGACAACAAGAATATCAAGAAGATATTAAGGAAGATGGTCGAAACCCACAAACAATGGAATGAGAAGTTATCACTCGCTTTGCTGGATTACTGCACCATAGTTCGCACATCAACCAGAGCAACTCCCTACATGTTGGTTTATGGTACATAAGCAGTCATCCCTACCGAGGTGGAAATTCCCTCCTTGAGGATTATAAAAGAAGTAGAGTTGGATGATGCAGAATAGATAAGAGGTCACTACGAGCAGTTAGCCCTTATAGATGAGAAAAGAATAAATGAAGTTTTCCACGGTCAGTTGTATCAAAACAGAATGTCCAGAGCCTTCAACAAAAGAGTTCAGCCAAAAACGTTTATACCGGGGCAGCTAGTGTTGAAGAAAATATTCCCACATCATGATGAAGCTAAGGGGCAATTCTCTCCCAACTGGCAAGGTCCGTACATGGTTCATCGGGTTCTAACTGGAGGAGCCCTTATTCTTGTAGAAATGGATGGAGACTTTTGGCCAAAGCCAATCAATTCAGATGTAGTGAAAGCCAATCAATTCAGATGTAGTGAAACGATACTATGTGTAACCACCTATGATTTCTATATAATGTAATTTGAACTACGCCTAACCTAATTTCAATTTAAGAGGGGATACGTAGGTAGCCCTATGGGTTCGGTCACAATTTAATAATAATCTTCATTTCTCCTTATTATTGGAACAAGAGCAAAATTTTGAGGAGGACCATGAAAATTCCAAAGTCAACCTTCAGCCACTCATCACCAAGTATTTCACATCATCGAACTGGGACAGACTTTTGAGGAGGACTCTCAAAATTCTAAAGTTAATTTTTGCATTTGTTCAGTGCAGCTATCAGAAGTGCCGGCCTAGTAAACATGGGCAGAATTTTGAGGAGGAACCTCAATATTATGGAGTAAGAGTGGTTGCGTTGCTTTGAACCATGTTGCAGTCATTGGTTCATTTGAACAAAACTAATTTCTATTTAAGCTATACTTGTTAAATCATGCATAACTATGATAGTTGTTGTTTAGCAATGCTACCCCAAATGATGCACGCAATGTCTGAGGCCACGGGAACGAACTAACTTTCCCCCCTTGACAAAACTCACAATTTTCTTTAGATGCAGGCGCTGAGACACAAATATATTATGCAATCGCATTGAACAATCGCACATATTGGCATTTTTTGCTATCTGCATGCAATATTCCCCTGCAGCCGCAATACCACAATCAGTTACCAGCAATCAGCTAAGAATCTCTATTACTATCTGCATTCCTGCATTGCATAAGGCAACCTTTCTGCCTCACCAGACTAAGCATCGTCTCCATCTGCATTCCTGCATTTCATAAGGCTACCTTTCTTCCTTCTGAGACTAAGCATTGTCTCCATCTACATTCCTTGCAGTGTATAAGGCTACATTCCTGCCTTTCGAGACTAAGTGTTGTCTCCATCTACATTCCTTGCATTGCATAAGGCTACCTTTCTGCATTCCAAGACTAAGAATTGTCTCCATCTACATTCCTTGCATTGCGTCAGGCTACCTTCCTACCTTTTGAGGCTAAGCATTGTTTCCATCTGCATTCCTGCACTGCATAAGGCTACCCTTTAACTTTCAAGACTAAGCACTGTCTCCATCTACATTTCCTTCATTGTATAAGGCTACGTTTCTCCCTTCCAATGTTAAGCTCTACCCCCATCTTGCATGGCTGAAATAACACAACATTATCCTTCTTTCATGGCTAAAATATTGCCATTTTTACTTATATCTTCCAATTGCCTGAAATATTGCCAAACTTTGTTTAAATCTTCTGGCGTCTGAAACATCGCCATTTTTATTTTTCACATCGGTTGAAATGTTGCCTGTTTTATTTAAATTTCTGTCGCCTGAAATATCGCCATTTACGCTTTTGTATCGGCTGAAAAACTGCCATATCTTGCATCACATGGGCTGAAATATTGCCAAATTGTCCAAATGCGTCATCATTTGGAGGCATCATCTTCAAAGTCCCGAGAACACTATGCCATTGCCCGAGGACCCCACTTTATATATTGCACATCATTATTCAAAGGCATCATAGTTCGGAGGCGCCATTATCATAGCCCGAGAACGTCATCTCATAGCTTGCGAATCCTTTAATTTTCCACTTCATGGCCAAGGACATCATGGTCCGAGTACGTCATCCTAACCGTCCAAGGATAGTATTCATGGTCCAACGGGAACTTGCAACACATTTAAGTTTATGAACGATATGCACATATATTGCTCACTTGCAGGTACACTGGCTAACAATGAGTGTCTCAACAGGAGTAATTCCGTTCCAATTATTGCAGCCGATTGGCTGCCCAAGTACCTTTTGTCTCTCCAAAACCTCGCGTTTGTCCTTTCAAATCTCCATCGACATGTTCTGTCAATGGTCCCTGAACTACATACGGCCTGATTCCAGGAAGACCAGGGATATGTGGGTAGCTCAGAATCCAGAGCTCGGTCAAAATTTCTTTTCAAATTACCACTGTGAGCACGTGATTTTTACCCTACACATGAGTTATTCCTATAAAATTCAAAATAAATGACTTTTCATCATTTTTTATAATTTGTGTGAATTTTTGTGTTATTTTTCTTATTAATTGCATTCTTGTGTCCGTACTTATTTGTTTAAATAAATAATTAATTACAAAAAAAAAGTGTATTTGTGTTCTTTGTCAATTGGTTGATTTTATATTTTTGTATTAAACTAATAAGGCATATTTTATTTCTCAACTTTGGTTGTGTTGAAAATGGCTTTTTTTTAAAGTTAGCTAATGAAGTAAATGAAGCAAAGGGCTAAAAATACAAAACATCCAGGCCCAAAAGGGCTGCTCTACCCGGTCCATTCATTTGAGTCTCTAAGGATCATGAAATGACGTAGCATGGCATTGAAGCTACGTTGTTCTGGCACCAGCAGATCTCATCCGTTGACCCATTCCCAATCCAACGATTGAGATCACACCATCAAAACCTAGATGCTTGACCTAGTTAACCCGGACCGACCCAGTCTCCCCTTAATCCAAACGATACCGTTTTTGTTAACCCAAAAGATCCTGGCCATTAATCACACATGATCCAACGGCCAGAATTGAATCTCCCACCTAGTATATAAGCTTAATATCATACCCCAGCCCCCCTAGAACCCCCCATCTTCGTCTCTTAGAGGCCTTCAGAGACTCAGCCTCCCTCCGCCATATTTCGCCTTCTTCCGCCCGCCTGAA
This sequence comes from Nicotiana noctiflora, assembly GCA_032618575.1. Lineage (NCBI taxonomy): Eukaryota > Viridiplantae > Streptophyta > Magnoliopsida > Solanales > Solanaceae > Nicotiana > Nicotiana noctiflora. The sequence continues at coordinate 212,212 of JASVEL010004837.1, forward strand.
ATCTCCCACGGCAGCGAATGGCGGCCAAACGCCTTCAATTTTACACCCCGGAATCCCCACAACCCCCTATTCCCTAATACACCATTAGTTTGCCACAAATCCACGCCGATTGATTCAAATCTTAGATCTAAGTTCGCCGGAAAACCAAACCTACCCCAAATTACTTCAACTTTACACCATAACACCCTCTCAACATCCCCATGTTAGATCCCCAATTACCCGCCATCAAATATTAGCCCCTCTCTTCGAATTTTGATTTTACTTCTTTTTAAAAAAAATGATTTTCAGAAATTAACGGGCTGCCAGGGTCTTTGGACCAATATTGACTTTAGTCTTATGTTTCCATTATTGGAAACACACGATTAAAATCCATTTTGGCTTTGGATTTCAAGAAATTTGAAGATTTTAGTCCCACTGTTCTCGGGTAAGTTTCTGTTTCTTTTGGTTTATTTCCTCTTTGATTTTTGTTTTGTTGAAGTCACCTTCTACCCTGTCTCCTGTTCTTGATTACACTAAATGTGTCTATTTAAATCAGGAGTTTTTATTGTTTCTTCTATTCTGTTTGATTCAAACCGTTCGAATAGCAATAGGTTGTTGTACAAAAACTATGAATTATTCTTATAGTCATTTGTTGGTTTGTCATGGTTCAAAATTGTGTGATGTATATGACCTTTGTTCTTGAATAAACATTTTAATTTGTTAGATTGGTTAAATTGAAAAGTTAGTAGTTACTGTCAGAATCTAAAACATGTTCTATTGGTTCTTTGCTTGTCAATTCTTGGGTGTTAATGGAAGGGCACACATAGGATTTGTTAGACTGTAGGTATTAGTGGAATTCATTGGACGGCAGACCCTCATTTTTGTCTTCAAGGATTTGTTTAATAGCAAATCCCATGCCATACAGTTTTAGTGGTTAAAACAGGGGAGTAATGGGAAGCTAATACATTTTCTGAATTAGAAAATAGGATTAGACATTAAGTAGTGGGTTAGGCATACAGTTCAGGACGAAAAGATATAGTTTATAAGTCTGATGAGTGCTTTAAAGGCTGGAAATCAGTAATGATATTAGGGAATTCCAAAAAAAAGGATTAAACAAATAAACACCATTTAGCAATTGAATAAAGAATGCTATAGGACACTTGGTAGTGGGCTGCTAAAGGAAGTTAATGGAAAAATACACTTTTGTAATGGGCCTGGTGACAATACAGGGGGAAAATGGTATATTATTGTCTATAAAAAAGGAGACGGACAGATTTCAGGGGGGGGTCTGAAAGATTAAAAAAAGAGGGAGATATATTTTGAGTGTTTTTTAGAAAAGAAAAAGACTTGAGAGAATTCTGGGAAGCTTAAGAGAATAAGAAGAGAAAACTGAAAAAATACACATACAAAAGGAACAATTCTGAAAAACAGAGGGAGATAGAGATTAAGAGTTTCTTTGAAAGAAAAAAGACTATACCATTACCTTTGTTTCTTGGCTTAAGTCTGTTTGTTCCAGTTCATAAGTGGAATTGAAGCAATATAAGCATTGTCTTCCTCTTTTAAGATCAGAACAATGGTGTTCTTGACCTAGCAGTCTTATCTTTGCAACATTGTCACATTGGTTTTGAAATCAGAAACAGTTTAAGTTTTTCTATTCCTGTTCCATATTCAAGCGTTCAAGACAGCTTGCTACTATTTTATCAGTAATTTTGGTTGTTGCTAGTGTTGATTGCTGCTGTTACTGCTGTGTTGTGGCTGACCTTCTCTTTTGTTTCAAACTCAAATTCCAGGTACACATCCCAGTCATTGTAGCCTCTTGATTCGAAAAGGAAATGAAGTTTGAAGAGCTCTTTAAATCTGTTTAATATATAGTTGTCCAATATTTTCTTATGTTGTATTTGTGATAGTATATGTAATTAATTTGTTTACTGGATTAGATTGTGAAGAACGCATCCAGGGACTATTATTCCTTAACTTAGATATACGTTTGGACTGTTTTAAGTTTTAATTATCATATGTAATTGAAGTATTTAGTAATGAATAATTAATAGTCAAATACAGCAAGTTAGTATGTCTGATAACTGAATCATCGTTATAAATACAAGTCGTTTGGATTGTTTTAAGTTTTAAATGTCATATGTAACTGAAATATTTGGCAGTGATTAGTTAATAGTAGATGTGGGTTTTTAAAAAAGGTAGTTAGTGTGTGAAATGGAATCTGAAAAGTTATGTTTGTTTAATCTTGTGTTTTAGGTGTAAATCGGATAATAAGAGAATACACTATTTTGTTAAGAAATTAATTCATATTAGCTTTGGCAAGTCGCAACAATTCGTTCATAAAGCATCTGATATATCCTCAATTCAATTTGGTCGAATAAGAGCTGTAAATAATAGATTCACACTTCACTGTACGTAATAGCTGATTCAGTATTTAATAGATTCACACATCACTGTAAATACATAGTAGCTAATTCACGTAGAGTTAACAAAAATTCACGTAGAGTTTCAATGTGAGCATTCCACTGTAAATACATAACTAATTTTGTTCTAATGAGCCTATTCTAATCTCATGATTGGGCTTGTCTCAGGCCCAGTCACTGAAAAGGATTAATCCATATGAATTGGAATTCTTTGGACCTAAGTTTAAAATGGCATTTGGCCCGATTAATATTTAATTGATAAGCTATGGCTTTCCTTAATAATAAATTAGGACTTTTCTTTTTCTTATATTACTAGAGACCGATTAAATAGAAAATCATAGTTATGTTAGGATTAACCTTAAATAAAATAATGAGATGAGCTTCGTTAGAAAATCATATACACGGGGACCTCAATTAATTCTTATATACCTTAGACTTGGAAGGACCGTTTAGCGAATTACAGGGTCCTTTCTCAAAGTTAACAACACGATAGACTCTTTAGGCACGACTTGTAAATAAAATTACTTTCCTAAATACAGGTGCGCATTTATGTGACCCAAATCTTACTCTCGACGAAACTGAAAGACATTAAAGTCATAGGTGTACTAGTTGCGGTGTGACTCGAAAATGTGTTTTCGTGACGTCGCAATTCTTCTAAATTGAAAAGCGGAACATTAAAAGAACATATTAAAATATGTAAAGAAATTAGATAAAAACAAAAATCGCAGTTGAGCGACCGTGCTAGAACCACGAAATCCGGGAGTGCCTAACACCTTCTCTCGGGTTAACAGAATTCCTTATCCAGATTTCTAGTTTCGCATACTATAATACAGAGTCATAAATTTCCTCGGTTCGGAATTAAACTGGTGACTTGGGACACCATTATTTTCCCAAGTTGCGACTCTAAAAAATCAAATAAATTAATCCCGTTCCGACTGTCCTTTAAGTGGAAAAACTCCTTCCCTGACTATTATTATATCTATTCCCGAGGTGTAGTAGTAAACAGCGGCACATACACGTTGTATGTGAGAAAAAAGGAGGTGTGACAGCTCTGGCGACTCTTCTGGGGACAAGTAACCCGGAACTTCGGTTCAGGCTTTAAGAATTCGAGCTCAATTAAATTGCTGTTTTTGCTTATATCTGATTTCATTATATGTTTTGATTAACGTGCTACATGTTTACCGCTTTGATATTGCGTGAACTGTATATATATAAAACTGTGCCGAAAACCCTTCTCTTCTTACCTCCGTGGAAGTGCTTACTGGTTGAGACTCCCCTTTCTGTTAGTGTCAATTCCACAAATAAGAAAAAGAGGCCGGACAAGTTACAAAGTCGATTGACTCCGCGGGTCACCGGTACGTAGTCCCCCTCCTCGATCCGAGTCGTCCGATCGGGTACACGGTCTAGATCTCTATGAAACCATAAGATATTGAACATAGGTCCAGGACGATTATTTGCATCATAACTGACTTAGGGGACTCAACACAGGGGTTGGGTCCGTCTAGGAGAGGTGACCCGGTAATTAAGACCGAGCATATTATGTGTTGCATTTTTAATTGTTTTTGATCGTTATGCGGACCGGCAAAATTCTCGAAAATAGAAAGAGAATATTAGGAAACGAAAAAAAAGAGAGAGAAATATTGATAAAAGAATTGTTAGAAATTTGAAAATCTGAAAAAAAATTTGAGAAAATAGATTTGTTGTTAAAATAATTGGTCAAATAATCTGACCGAACTACGCAGGTTTGATTCTTGCCATTAGGCGGGATACGTAGGCAACCCTTGAACGGGTCCAACCACACCTTTTTAGAAAAAGACCAAAAATATTTTCTGTTCAAATAATCGAAGTGATCGCTATTTTTAGGAACGGCCGAATGTTCGGAAAGGACGCTGGAAGCTGTTTTGGCAAAAATGGCCACTTTGAGAGTCATTTCTCTTTCAAAAAAAAAAATGAAAAATTTGCATTGAAAAAGAGTTTTCTCTTTTCTAAATAAATCGCCTTAATAAATGTGCAGGATGAGCACAATACAGAATGAACCTTTTGCCTTAATGAATAAAATCCCTTTGGAGCTAAGGCTATGGTGGAATGACATGGGAATAGAGGGTCAAAACTGGATCAAAAGCTACTTAAAGGATCTCATAGGATTATTGGACATAATTTCCCGAGGCAACATAATCAGAGCATTGCTCACATATTGGGATGCTGCACACAATGTACTACATCTTCCAGACTTTGAACTCTCTCCCACTCTGGAGGAGATTGCTTTCTACATGGGGAAGAATGAGGTCCCCTCGAAAGAAAAATACCCGGTGGCCCCGAGAGCAGTAATGGTACACCGCTTCTTGGATTCTTTGAAAATTGCTAGGAATGTCCACAATGAGGATTTGGCCAATGGGTTTTGCTCCCTAAACTTCATTTATAGTAGATACGGACATGTCTGGGGTCTCAACGACTCCACAAACAAGCTGTGTAGCAAATCCAACCGAACAAAATGGTAGGAGCATCGACGGTTTGCTTTCTTAGTGGCATTTCTCGGAGTTATCATATTTTCGAGAAAAGATAGGCACATCAATATAAAGGTTGCTGGGGTAGCAAGCACTTTGGTAGTACAAGACAATTGTACTTTAGCTCCAATGATTTTAGCTGACATCTACCGTGCCTTGACTGCATGCAAAACTGGAGCCAACTTCTTTGAGGGATGTAACTTGATTTTGCAGATTTGGTTGATTGAACATCTATGCCATCATCCTTGGTTCTCAAGTTATGGGTCGACTGGAAGAACATGCCTTAAAGAATTTTACACGAGAATAAAAGAAGTTAAATTGCCAGAGGGAGTAAAAGGACTGGATTTCGCATCTACGATCATTGACCGACGGCCAGATTAATTGAACATATGATTGGTACCTCTTGACGAGGTGATTTATATGCTGACAGAAGGGTCACACTTTTTGATCATGGGTTTTAAAAGTATCCAGCCTTATGCCCCGTACTGAGCACAGTGACAGCTTGGAAGATGTCAAGTTATACTAAAGGACGGGGACCTCAGTTCACAAGTGATAGAGATTAGTCCGGATGGGTAATTCCCAGAAGCAAAGGTCCGTCAGATTTGGAATAAATGTCAGAACTTGAAGGTAGATACTTGTGTGCAGAACACAGCTCGAGGTGAAGTGTCGTCCGGGTATTTTGCATGGTATCGACGGGGTATTAAGCACGACCGACGTTCGAAAATACCTCACTTGCAAGATCTGGTAGAGCAATCTAAAGAAAATAGGAATTGTGCAGCCAAGGAAAGCGAATATAAGGCCAAGGTCATCTTGCTGGAAAAACAGTTGAGAGATCTCTAGTTTGAGAGCGGTTTGCAGGCAGCATCAGACGAGGGAGAGAAAAACTAGCTGAAGAAAGAAAATGAAATGCTGAAGGCTCAGGTAGCTAAGATGGAAATTGCATCCGAGACGCTTGTTCGCTTAGCCCGAGATGAGAAACTGATTGAAACTCTTCGGCGCAAAGTGAATGACTACAGTTTCGACTTAAACAAAGCAGAAAAGGAGTTAGTCAGAGCCCGGAAGCAAATGGCAGAGATGCCGAAGAAAGAGCTAGGTTGGTTCAGCAGCTACAGGATAAATATGAGTTTGAGGTAGCTCAACTAAGAAAGAAGATTTTTACAGCGACTGTCAGAAGTAACAAGGTCATCAAAGATCTCGAAGAAGAAAGAGAACATTGTTACAGGACCATGGCTCGGTTAGAGTTTGAGCTACAGCGAATGCAAAAGGAGAACCAACGCACTTTAGACGCTCGCACCGAACAGATCAGCCGATTGCTTCAAGAGAAAGGGGTTTTTCGAGAGAAAATTGTTCATATTGCTCAGTATATCACCCAGAAGAGCGAGCTATGTGAAGATATGTCCCAGGGAACCTTAGTATCAGCAATAAAATTCTTTGTACAGCTAGTCATGTCCAACCTGGATAGGCTCTAAAAGGGATTAGCATATAGTCCCGCGGCAAGACCGAATGATATCTCGAGGGAACTAGGAGCACTGATGTATTCTTAGGGCATGCATTCTATATTTATATTTCTTTGCATTAGTAGTACAACACCATTTTATAAACCGATGTTTTGAGCTATCAATGAAAATTAAGAGTTGTTGTCAATCTTTTTGCTTTATATCAATTCTTTATTTACGATAGGCAAATAAATAGGAACGCAAATTAATAAAGAAAATAAGGAAAAAGAAAAGAGAGAAAGGAAAAGAAAAAAAGAAAAAAGAAGAAAAGAAAGAATGATGAGATTGGTTCAAAGTAAACGAAGGCCGGGATGATGCATGACGATCCAAGGAAAATGTGTTTATTCTAAATCGTTGCATCTTATCTCTTCATGTGCTAACCACTAACGTGTGTTGCTGTTTATGAGATCCAGATTCTAGTTGGCAATTGGCATTCTGGCTACTCATCCCTACAACACAAGATCTAAGAAAATGACAAAGGCCACATCACAAGAAATTGAAGCAACAGTCATGGATCCCGTCCAGGAAGAGGAAGTTGTGGACGTGACGCGGATGAAGGAAGAGATGTACAAACTTAAACAGCAGATGGCTGAGATGTACCAGGCTTGGTCGAGGGGTCAACCCTTGTCTACTTATCCGGCTAACCCCGCATACATCCCTCCAACCAATCCCAACCCTGAGCCACCCACTATGAACTCGTCCTCTACATATCTTGACTATCACCACTACTATGCTTCCACCTCTCTAATGACACCACCTCTGTCAAAACAAGTGCCACCCCAGCCACCCCAGGTTACTCCGGTATATGTAGCACATCCACCTGCCGCCTTGCATAAGTCATCCAATGAACCATTGTTTCATGTACAAGACACCCACTACTACCCACCTAAGCCGACCTACCGGCAGCATGAATCTCACACTCCATTGATGGAGGCAATCGAAGAGAAACCTCCTAAGAATGTAGAACATGACGAGATGGCCAGGAAAATGAGGAGTTTGGAGCACGCCTTTCGAAACATGCAAGGGTTAGGGGGACAAGTAAGTGTGGCGTACAAAGACCTATGTCTGTTTCAAGAAGTGCAACTTCCTGTCGGATTCAAGTTGCCAACGTTTGACATGTACAATGGACACGGAGATCCGGTGGCCCATCTTAGATGATACCACAGTAAGATGCGGGGTGCAAGTGGAAGGAATGAGCTTCTAATGGCATACTTCAGCCAAAGCTTGAGTGGTTCCGTGTTGGAATGGTACACAGACCAAGTTCACACCAGATGGTTTATCTGGGATGATCTCGCATAGTCATTTGCGAACCATTTTCAGTATAATTTGGAAATCATACCAGATAGGTTGTCACTCACTAAGAGGGAAAAGAAATCTGGTGAAAGCTTTAGAGAGTACAGTTATAGGTGGAGAGAGCAGACGGCGAGGGTGGACCCGTCGATGAAAGAAAGTGAAATGGTGGACTGTTTCTTGCAGGCTTAGGAGCCTACCTACTATGGACACCTAGTGTCAGCCATTGGGAAGAATTTTAATGAAGTTGTAAAAATGGGAAGTTTCGTGGAAGAAGGATTGAAAACTAACAAGATTATGAGTTTTTTAGCCATCAAGGCCACAAATCAGACCATTCAGAGTGGGAGCGGAGGAACCATTGCGAAGAAGAAGAAAGAAGAAGTGTCAGTTGTGGAGAGCAATCCCTGAAACCGTAGCCAATACCATCACCTACCACGACCATATCAGCCATACCCACCAAACACATACAACCCACCAGCATCATACAACCCACCTCTATCATACTACCCACCAACTACCCCACACTACCATAATCCACAAGCCCAAACTTATCCACCACCACCACAGGTATGGCGAGCCCAGGCCCCGCAGAATATTTATCATGCACAAAATACCTACCCTTTTCCTAGAGCTTACAGAAACCCAAACAGACCTAACTTCAGGCCCAACCCGGAGATGAGGAATAAGAAGCAGACAAAGAAAACATTCACCCTGCTGGGGGAATCCTATACTAGTCTCTATCACCGATTAAAGGAATTGGGAATGTTGAGCCCAATCGAGTCAAAGCATCCGAACCCACCTCCAAAGAACATCAATCAGTCGGTCAGGTGCGAATATTGCTCTGGGACACCGGGACACGACATTGAGAAATGTTGGCATTTGAAGAACGCTATTCAAGAACTCATTGATAGCTAGAGGATTGAGGTACAGGCTCAAGAGGCCCCGAACATTACTCAGAACCCACTGTCGGCTCATCATGAAGCACATATGATAGAGTTAACACAAGAGGAGAGCAGCCGGAAGCCATCCCAGTCTGTCATGATGATCAAGGCCAGTAGCAAAGCAGAGAAGGAAATTGAGAAAGGAAAAGTGATAGCTGAAGAACCAGTGAAAAAGCAACTAGCGGTGGAAAATTTGGAAGTTGTGGTACCAGGTTGGAAACTAGTGTTAACAGTAAAGGGCGCAAACATGGAACCGGTAATCATAAGACCTGTGGTACAGATGCCGGTGGTAGATACCAAGACTGTACCTTGGAACTACAACAAGGTGGCAGTTGTTTACAAAGGGAAAGAAGTGACTAGAGAGATCAACACGATGCACGGTCTAACTCGGTCCGGAAGGTGTTTTGCCCCGGAAGAGTTGAGGAAAATGAAGGTAGTGAAAGAGAGTCATTTGAAGAAGCCAGTGTCCGAGGAAGAAGTAGAAGAGTTCCTCAAGAAGATAAAATCTCAGGATTACTCCATAGTGGAACAGTTGAGGAAAACACCCGCACAAATCTCATTGCTCTCATTGTTGATCCATTCGGAAGAACACAAAAAAGCACTGATGAAGATATTGAATGAGGCGCATGTCCCTGAGAAGATCTCGGTTTGTCATCTCGAAATGATTACCAACAAGATCTTCGAATCCAATAAGATTACATTCTCAGACAGCGATAATGGTCACCCGGGTGTTGATAGATAATGGCTCAAGTGCAAACATTTGCCCGTTGTCAACTCTTGGAAAGTTGAGTATCAGTCCCGACAGAATCCGAAGAAACAGTGTGAATGTGAGGAGATTTGATGGTGGAAGTAAGAACACTTTGGGGGATATCGTCTTGGAGGTTACCATTGGGCCTGTGGACTTTACGATGGAGTTTCAGGTACTGGACATTGCTGTGTCTTACAATCTATTGCTGGGTCGACCATGGATCCACGCAGCCAAAGCCATGCCATCATCTTTGCACCAAATGGTCAAGTTTGAATGGGAGCAACAAGAAGTCGTAGTGCATGGAGAGGGAGACACCTGCAATGTCATAATGCCATTTGATGATGCTGATGGAGACAAAGGTCCTTAGGTATACCAGGTGACGGATACTATAACAGTGAACAAGATTTCTAAGGGTGAGAAACTGCCAATCCCTACGGTGGCACCTACCGCTGTGATGGTTGCCCGGGAAATGCTCAAGAATGGATTTGCACCAGGGCAAGGGCTAGGGAAAGCTTTGCAAGGAATCACTCAATCAGTTCAGCTGCCAGTGAACAAAGACACCTTCGTCTTGGGATTCAAACCCACCTATGCAAACATAAAAAAAGTCCAGAAAACCAAAAAGAAAAGCTGGACCCTGCCTAAACCCATCCCCAAACTATCCGACATCTTTGCCAAGCCTGGTACTAAACATCCGACATATGTTGCATCTTGGTACATTGAGACCAGACCCGATGAAGAGCTCTTGATGAGGTTTGAGATGATATTTGGGGATGTGAACATGGTTGAAATGGGAGAAGGTACTAGTAGGATGGACGTTCAGTTCGTGGGATCTGGTGTTATGCTCAACAACTGGGAAGTCACTCCTTTCCCGATCAAGAAGGAGTCTTGGTAGTTAGCTCTTAAAATTCACCATCATTTCCCCGGAAAAGCAATTTTACTTTTTGTAGTCCCCCACCCCATGAAAATCAAAATGTACCCAAAACTTTGTTCATCTTTGAGATATCAATGAAATGCAGTTTTCTTCTTTCTTCATTTTTTGCCTTATTTTTTTTTCTTTTCTTTTGTACAGTACCATATGTGCTGATTCTGATGACATGTCATGCATGAAGAATTCCCGGCCCAGTTCTGACAATCAAATTATCATACAAGAAATTGAGAATGATAGTGAGATAGAATGTGAGGATGAAGAAACCCTGGAGGAAATAAGTAAGAACCTGAACCAATATGAGGAAATACCCAAACCGAACTTGAGCGAGACAGAATCCATCAATTTGGGAAGCAAAGATAATGTCCGGGAAACAAAAATCAGTGTTCATTTGGAAACCTCCGTCAGAGAAGAGTTGATAAGGTTGTTGCATGAATTCAAGGACATCTTTGCTTGGTCCTACGATGACATGCCCGGACTTAGTACTGACTTGGTGGTACACAAGTTGCCTATCTATCCTGAATGCCGGCCAGTGAAGCAAAAGTTGCGAAAATTCAAAACGAGCATCAATGATTCACGTCCAAGCAACGGTCGCAGTCAATATAACCTGGTCTAATAAGTCCAAGATCGATCCCATAGAGAATTAACCTACCAATTGAAACTTTCACAACCCAAGAACACTTCCGAATCAAGTTCCCAAATTTTGAATATATTTTTGTGAGTTTTTCGAACAACTACTTTGCAAGAATTAAAAGACTGAAAAGAAGGAATTGAATATTGGGTAAAAATAATATGGAGAAGGACTAAGGTATTGATTTCCCCTATTGATGGAATCCCTTATCGTTATGCTCATACAAATTGTTAATATATTCTAACAATCATGAACGATATGTGTATCGTAACCCTCTCCCGAGCAATTACAATAATTTACTAGTGCACTCTCCCGAGCTACCCTAGCTAGCTTTAATTTGAATAGTTCACTTAAGATTGCACCCAAGACTTTGTTATTCCTAACCCCGTCTTTACGCCTAAAGTTATAGATTCCTCCAATAACCTAGGTGTGGTGTTGTTCAACAATATACCTAAATATGCACTCTTTTCCAAGTTATGCACACTAAATAGGCACAACTAATTGGGGATCCTACCAATTAACTACAACAAGAATGAAGTTCAACAAATAGAAATCTAAGTCACAATTTGTAATCACATGAACGATAAGTTCATCACCCGATAGGTTCCATCAAAACCTTAGAAAAAGATTTAGCTACTCATGCTTAAAGAAACAAGAATAATAATTGAAATCATAAAGAAATACTTGATATAAAATAAAAGAAGGAGTTGAGAGGATTCTCTCTTACTAAATATCTTGCAAAAGTATTGAATTAAAGACAACATGCCTCTATAGAGCAAACTAGGAGTTTATATAGAGGTTTTAGGCTAAAAAAACTAAATTCGAATCCAATTAGGAGAACTGAGCGCCGGCTTCCGCGGTTCGTTCGCGGCCGTGAGCCAACCGCGAACAGTCAAACTTCAGAATGCCTCTTTTTTCGCGGTTCATCCGCGACCGCGAATGAACCGCGGATGAACAGTGCTGCGTATTTTTGACTGCTTCTTCTAGCTCTTTCACCTTAGATCTTCTCTTGGCCTTTTCATCAACATATGACTTCAAAATACTCTTCTTAGCATCCATTGCATCACATGTACCTATAACACACAAAAAAACACTAATCAAAGCATTTTGTCCTCATACACAACATAGATACCATAACAAAGTGTGATTATGCAGGGCATAATTATAGTCAAATTCACCTATTATCAATACCCCACACTTAAACCTTTGCTCGTCCTCGAGCAACTTTAATCACACTTTAGGCCAATTAAAAAAAAAATTTTGCCTCCCCCAAAATATGTCACAAAAGCTATTATACATGAACAACCTAAGATATGCACAATCTTTACCTAACCGCAAACTCTCATGCCCGCACATTAGTACTTACTCTACTTATTACCAAAACTTGCAAATTTACCTTCTTCCTCTTGAATTACATGCCCTCACAAAGTTTATTGAGAGAAGTTCCCACACATGAACAATTCAAAAACATGGAACATATAAATATCGAAAAAATTTACTCACTCTCAAGAAAGAACATTTATATGAATACAGACACACCATAGGCTTGCCCCTAGTGTAATACTCCACTAATCGAGTTATTCAATCATATATCAAGAGGTTTTTAAGGGTTGTATTGTAGTCTACGGGACGAGTAGGATACTTTTGGTTATATTGATTAACCTCCCTAAGCACTTTTCTTTTCCTTTTTACAACTTCCCTTTTCGTTTTCTTCCTTATGTCTCCCCTAAACATTCCTTCACCTTTATTTACTTTGAATCCCCACTTGTCTTTTGTTGGTGTAACTGACCTTTCTAATTTTCATATATACATTGATATAGCTCTTTTTCTCATAATATCTTTTTTTTCTCATTGCTTTGTAACACATTTACATTATTTTGGCCAGTTCACTGTTTTCTACCACTCATTTTTGATTTTCCCTTTTTCAATTTCCCTTCACCCCACACTTAGACGTTTGCATATTCATTACAATACAAGTGCTTCTAGGAGGAAAAGTAGAACAATAGAATAATTTGATGAACATTCAAGGGTTATCAAAGAATAGGCTTTAAGCTCAAAGGGGTTAACTCAGATAGTATGTACGGGTAAATTCATGTCTATTGGTCTATGGGGTTACACAAAGAAATGCCTCTATCCTTTCTACAACCAAACAACTTCTATTTCGCTTTGCAAACACACAGGGCAAGTTCTAGGCATCATGTAAAGCATACAATGTAAGTAAAACCTCACACACACATGGCATGCAACTCATTTGGAATCCAGTTTATCTACAAAGTCCTATCGATGTTCAAGCAAGCATTATTGTGCAATTTAAGGCAAATTGAGATTCTACAGTCAAGCTTAGAAGATACATTCTCAAGTTCAATTTATGCTTTTGCTAATGTGCATACTTGGGGTTACATGTTGCCCATTTTACCTCTAATCCTACGAAAAGATAAATCTACCTAACCTGGTTCAATAAAAACCCTTGGAAAAGAATCGTGGTCAAAAGAAAAACCAAGGGGGAGATGATACACTACCTAGAAAAAGAAAATAAAAGAAAGGAAAATTCCTACGTGGACTACTTCCCTCAAGAGTACTTGTCCTAAATAGTCCGTCATCAGGAAGAGTCCTCTACTCATATTTTTGAATTTGTTTTAAACTTTTATGATTTTTTTTGTGTATTTATTATTTTATATTAACTACTACATCTAATATATACATAATGTACAAGATAAGTCACCCACCCCACACTTAAAAATATGGCATGTCCCCATGACATAAAAAAATTTAAAGCACAAGAGGGGCAAGAAAACTTACCTGAGACTTACTCGGAGTTAGAGACAGTGGATGGGTCGACATGACATGCTCGTCCAAGTGCTATGAACCATGCCATAAACCTGTTTTCTGACCAGGCTTGCCTTGTAGATGTGGCGTCTAGCCGTGTGTGCAAGCCATCAACGAAGGTGCGCAGATCAGCAACCTCCTCCTCCATGGACCTAAGCATAGGTCGTGTGGACTCGGACCTAGACATAATTGCTCCACGAGGAGCAGGCCTGAAAGGTCCGGCTGAATCCGTTGAGTGCCTGGCCCGGGCATCCGCTACAGGATCGTCCTTCTCATCCATGTCAATTGGGGTTGTGTCTCGTCCAACCCGGATTTGAGCAGCTCTAAATGGAGCTTTAGGTAGCTGCTCACTATCAATTTCAGTTACTTGGGTCTGATGGAGGAGACACAGTGTAGTGACAAGAGATGGGTAATAAAAACCCTTGGCAGTAAGGGATCCCCTCAATACCATCTCATAACTAACTACGCGGGCGATATCAACATCCCGATGTGTTACAAAACACCAAGTCAAAAGTGCCCTATTAAAGTTAACATCCATGGTGTTACTCGAAGGCAAGATATGGTTGCAAATTATAGAGAACCAACATTTGGCTGTGTGTGTAAAGCAGTTAGAGTGCAGAGTCTTATTTCTAATCCACACCAGGATGTCGTCTACACATAAGGCCTCTATTAGCATGTCCCATGTGACACCCTGGCCTATCATGGTAATAGTCGACATCACTAGTGTGCAATGTCAGTCTAAGTATCTGCCTAATAGTAGGAATATGGGCATTGACCTGCTTACCTCTGACGAATACTTCTCTGGCCATCGTGTAAGGAGCATTAGCGTAGAATTCCCGGACAAGAATCTTGTTCACATTAGGAGGTGAGTCAAAGAGGAACTCCATCTCGCGCCTCCGAATCTCATCATATATTTCCGACTTCTCCGAGCGGATAGCTATCCGATCAACTTCTACCTCTTGGAGCCACTTCTTGGACGCTTTAATGTGAAATCCATTCTCCGCTTCTTCGCAAGCAAACCTAGACACATCATAAGTCGGTTGCCTAGAAGAGCTAGCACCATGTCGAGCTCTCTTTGTGGCCATGATCCTGCACAAATAAGATAGCCAAAAAAAAAAAATTTGTAAACCGTTAGTCGTCGGAAGGCTACTCAGACTTCGCCATCCGTGAGATATCTCAATTGACCATTTTTTTCGTGCAATTACCTCATACTCCTATATTTAGATTATTTATGTAACTACTTTACACATGCCTATTCAAGCACCCCACACTTAGTTATTTGAACACTTCTAACATTACCCAGTTGACTTAATTCATCCCTAATAAACTACACCATCACCAATTCATGAGTTGGGCATTATGTCTCTTAAAACTACATTAATAAATTAAGATCACGGATAATTTTCCCAACTTGGCTAACCAACCAACATACATGGTCTAAATACTATTTGGTTCTCCAAATAAAAAATTAGCATCATAAACACAATTGAAGACCCAACAACTCATTCTTTACCAAACTTCCATCATATAACAAGGTTCTTTTTAGAAGAACTTCATGGAAACATGTAATGTGAAAAAAGAAACCAAGTCATATTCATGATTTACCCTAAACTAATAATATCTAATTAACTCTAAAAAATAAACAATCAAAACTAAAAATAAAAACAAAATAAAAGAGAAGAAAAGTAGAGAAACTTACAATTGATAGCAATGGGGGAGTAAGGAGGAAGAGGGGGATGATTTGGAGAAGAGGGGGTTAAAATTTTTATAGAAAGAAGGGAGAGGATTTAAAGTTAGAGAGATAGAGAGATTTTGAGAGTGGGGGCGGCTAATGGGGATATGGGAAAGAGGGGATGGGATTTTAGGGTTGAAAGAAGGGGGGGAAGAAAATAAAAAAAAAATGTTATTTTAACTGACAGCGGAACTGGCTACGACTGTTCGCGGTTCGTTCGCGGCCGAGGATGGACAGCGAAAAGTCGAGATTCAGAAGGGGCATTTTTTCGCGGTTGGTTCGCAGCCGCGAATGGACCGCGAACAGAGAAAGTTCAGAGAGGTCATTTTTTCGCGGTTCATCCTCGGTCGCGGATGGACCGCGGACAGGGCCCCTCTCTGAAATTTTTTTTTCTAGATGTTCAGCAAAAATTTTGTTTTGTTCTTATTTTATTTTATTAAATACTACTAAGATAAAAATACTTACAACATGTTCGTGGGTTGCCTCCCACGTAGCGCCTGATTTAACGTCGCGGCACGACTCAACTTAGCGTATTTTAAGGCTCGCTAAACCTTTGAGGTTCATCCGACCGCAATTCTACCTTGTCCTCCATGTCATCCAGGCCTATGTAAGGTTTCAACCTCTGTCCGTTTACTTTGAATGTACGTGATCCATCCATAGTTTGAATATCCACAGCTCCTGACTCAAATGCCTCAATTACTTTGAAGGGTCCTGACCACCGTGATTTCAATTTACCCGGGAACAATCGTAATCTTGAATTGTATAGTAGTACTTTGTCCCCGCTTTTGAAGTTCCGCTCAACGATATTTTGATCATGAATCCGCTTCATTCTCTCTTTATACAATCTAGTACTTTCAAACGCCAGATACCGAAATTCTTCTAATTCATGCAACCCAGTTAGCCTTGCTTTACCTGCTTCATCCAAGTTGAGATTCAATTGTTTCAGCGCCCACCAAGATTTGTGCTCTAATTCAACCAGTAGGTTACAAGCTTTCCCAAACACGAATTTGTATGGCGACATGACAATTGGTGTCTTGAAAGCTGTTCTATAAGCCCATAGTGCGTCATCAAGCTTTCTGGACCAGTCGGTCCTTGTGGCGTTCACTGTTTTAGTCAGTACACTTTTTATCTCCCTGTTGGAGACCTTAACTTGCCCGCTGGTCTGCGGGTGATATGGAGTGGCCACACTGTGTTTAACATCATATTTGGCCAATAATTTGTCAAAAGCTCGGTTGCAAAAGTGTGTGCCCCCGTCACTGATGATAGCCCTTGGAGTCCCGAACCGGGTGAAAATATTCTTCTTCAAAAATCCCACTACCACCTTTGCATCATTGGTGGGTAATGCTGCAACTTCTACCCATTTGGACATGTAGTCAACTGCAACAAGTATGTACTTATTGTCGTATGAGCTAATAAAGGGCCCCATGAAGTCCATTCCCCAGACATCGAACACTTCAACTTGCTGGATTGGGTTCATTGGCATTTCATGATGCCGGGAGATGTTCCCGGTGGGTTGACATTCGTTGCAACATTTCACCCACAAGTTTGCATCTTTAAACACTGTTGGCCAATAAAAATCGGCATCAAGTATTTTGGCGGCTGTACGTATTCATCCAAAGTGACCGCCATATGCTGAAACGTGACATGCCTGCAAAACAGAAGATTGTTCTATCTCGGGGACGCATCTCCGGATCATGTTATCAAGACATATCCTAAACAAATATGGTTCATCCCAATAATAAAGAAGACTTTCACGAAAAAATCTTTTCCTCTAGACCGATGAGAGGTCATGAGGAACAATACCGCTGGCTAGATAATGAGCATAGTCAGCATACCATGGTGTTTCAAGGAGAGTGGTGGTGAGCAGCTGCTCGTCTGGAAAGGTTTCCAGAATTTCCCCACTCTCTTTGACAATTTCAGCTCCTTCAAGTCTTGACAAATGGTTATCGACTTGATTTTCAGTACCTTTCCTATCCCTAATTTCGAGGTCGAACTCTTGGAGAAGCAACACTCAACGAATCAGACGTGGCTTAGAGTCCTTTTTATCAATTAAATATCTTAAAGCTGCATGGTCTGTGTATACGATTACCTATGATCCTATGAGATAGGACCAAAATTTGTCGAATGTGAACATGACCGCAAGCATCTCCTTTTCCGTCACTGTGTAGTTTAGTTGTGCTCCACTCAGAGTTCTACTTGCATAGTATATTGGAAGCATCAGCTTGTCTTTCCTTTGGCCCAACACTGCCCCCACTGCATAGTCACTTGCATCACACATTAGCTTAAAAGGTTGCTCCCAGTAGGGGGCAATGATGATGGGTGTTGTGACCAACCTCTTCTTCGGTTCCTCAAAAGCAATCCTGCATTCATCAGAAAAAACAAAAGGGTGATCTTTTCAAGTAACTTACAGAGAGGGTTTGATATTTTGGAGAAGTCTTTGATGAACCTCCGGTAAAAACCGGCGTGTCCAAGAAAACTTCTTATGGCCTTGACGGATGTTGGTAGAGGCAGCTTTGCAATGACATCAACTTTAGCACGGTCCACCTCAATGCCTTTGCTTGAAACCCGGTGCCCCAATACTATACCTTCTTGTACCATAAAATAGCACTTCTACCAGTTTAGCACTAAGTTTGTTTCCCTGCACCGTTTCAGCACTCTTGTCAGATTGACAAGGCATTCATTGAATGAATTCCCTACCACTGAGAAAGCATCCATGAACACCTGCATAATGTCTTCCACCATGTCGGTGAAAATAGCCATCATGCACCTTTGGAATGTGGCAGGCGCATTGCATAGTATGAATGGCATCGTCCTGAAGGCAAAGATGCCATATGGGCATGTGAAGGAGGTCTACTCTCTATCTTCGGGGGCTATGGAGATTTGATTGTACCCCGAGTATCCATCTAGAAAGCAAAAGTGGGACCTCCCTGCCAACCTGTCAAGCATTTGATCAATGAAGGGAAGTGGGAAGTGATCTTTGCGGGTGGCTAGATTCAATTTCCTGTAGTCCACGCATATTCTCCATCCGGTAAAGGTTCTTATTGAAATCAATTCATTGTTTTCGTTTTTCACTACCATCATGACTCCTTTCTTTGGCACACATTGGACCGGGCTAACCCAGCTGCTGTCTAAGATTGGGAAGATGATTCCCGCATCTAGCGACTTTATTACTTCTTTCTTCACCACTTCCTTCATGTTGGGGTTCAGCCTTCTTTGATGTTCCCGGGAAGGTTTGTGTCCATCTTCTAGGAAAACTTTAGGCATGCAATAGGCTGGGCTGATCCTTTTATGTCTGCCATGGTTCATCCAATGGGAGTCTTGCATTCCTTGAGTACCTGTATAAGCTTTTGGGACTGCACATCTAGCAAACTAGTTGAGATAATAACAGGTAACGTGGAGTTAGGACCTAGAAATTCATACCTGAGATGTGATGGTAGTGGTTTAAGCTCAAGCTTTGGTGGTTCTTCTATGGATGGCTTTGTTGGCGGGGTCTCTCTTTTCTCTAAGTGTAGAGGCTCGAACTCAAGCTCTCTCTACCAAAATCCCTTGCCTTCCAGATATAGTACCCATTCAGCTAATCTTTCACCATATACCTCTTCTATGTTTATCAGGCCTACTTGAAGTGGATCTTAGATAGTTAACTCTGGATCATCGGTCTCCACTATCACATCAACTGCATAAATGAGAGAGCAATTTGCGAACTCACTTGGGCGCCTTATGGATTTTTGCACATTGAAGATGATCTCCTCATCATTCAACCTCATCTTGAGTTCCCAGTTTCACAATCAATTATGGCTCTCCCAGTGGCTAGGAATGGTCTTCCTAGGATAATGGGAATTTCTTCGTCGACCTTGAAATCAAGAATAACAAAATCGGCGGGAAACACGAACTTTCCAACCTGGATAAGCACATCATCTATAATACCAAATGAATGCTTAGCCGTCCTGTCAACA
This sequence comes from Nicotiana noctiflora, assembly GCA_032618575.1. Taxonomy (NCBI): domain Eukaryota; kingdom Viridiplantae; phylum Streptophyta; class Magnoliopsida; order Solanales; family Solanaceae; genus Nicotiana; species Nicotiana noctiflora. The sequence goes on from JASVEL010004837.1 coordinate 231,657, forward strand.
AGCTGTAAAAGCATAGAGGTTGGCCTGGCTCTCCCAATGCCTAACCTCTTATAAATGACTAAGGGCATGAGATTAATGCTTGCCCCCAAATCACACAAAGCCTTAGTAAAGTCATAATTCCCTATAGCGCATGGGATGGTGAAGCTACCTAGATCAGATAGCTTCTCAGCAATGGGTCTGGAGACCACTGCACTACATGTCTGAGTAAGTGTTACGGTGGCCAAGTCTTGGAAATCAAATTTCTGCGACATCAAATCCTTCATCATTTTAGCATAACCAGGCATTTCTTTTAAAGCTTCAATTAAGGGAATGTTTACCTGGATTTGCTTGAGCATTTCGAAGAACTTTTTTTATTGCTCCTCTTTCTGGTGTTTGGCCAACCTTTGGGGGAATGGTGGTGCAGTCCTCTTCTTCCCAGTAACTTGGGACTTTTCTTTTTCTATCATTTTCTCATCAATCTGTTGCTCTACCGGTTCAACTACTTTCTCCGTTCCCTGTTTTGCTTCTTTATTTTCAGCAACTCGCTGGACTGTGACTTCTGTCAAACCTGTGGACTCATCCAGTTCAATGGGCAATGGAGTAGGTGTCTCAGCCTGTCTGTCAATTTTCTCACTTTCATTCTCAGCATCAAGATCTCTACCGCTTCTCAGAGTCACTGCCATCATCTACTTTGGGACTTGGTCCTTTGGGTTTGTTTGTGTATCTGCAGGCAATGTCCCTTGAGGACGATTGTTGAGAGACATAGCAATCTGACCCACCTGTAATTCAATATTCTTGATGGCGGCATCATGCGCATCTATCCTCTCATTTGTTTTGGCATTTGACCCAATTACCAGCTGCATCATAACTTCCATTCTTGCAAACCCATCGTCATGTCTACCCCCATGTGGTGGTGGAGTTTGATGATATCCCTGCTGCTGATTGCCGAAATTCTGAGGTCTACGATATGGAGCCATGTTGTGTGGTGGCCTCATACCTGCTGCATTAAATTGTGGCTGGGGAGGTCTGTACTGCATTAGAGCCTGTTGGCCCCAGTTTTGATTACCTTGTCGCTGCCATCCATAATTAGCCACATAGTTGATATCTTCATGCTGATGATGTTCCTGGTTTGCAGCCCATGGATTACCTATGGGTTGGCTAATGCAAGATAAGCATAAACCACCATTGGTAGTATCTACAATGTGAACCTGCTGCTTAACCCCTGATTCTTCCACCTCCTTTGTCAGGATGCTCATTTGTGTCAACAAAGTTACCATGTTCTCCTCATGAGTGTTGGATGGATCCAGCGGTACAGAGTGTACCACTGGCGTAATAGGAGCATTCATGGACGTCCACCCGGAATTTTGAGCCATCTTGTCGAGCATATTTTGGCACTCTCTCCAAGTCTTGCTCAGAAAAGCCCCACCCGCTGAAGCATCTACAATGTTCTTCATGCTGTCTGAAAGACCCATGTAGAATCTTTGGCCTAACATCTGCTCTGGAATCCCATGGTGAGGACACATAACAAGCATACCCTTGAATCTGCCCCAAGTTTCATGTAATGTTTCCATTGGTTTCTGCTTGAAGCTCGCAATCTCATCAATTTGTTAAGCTGTCTTGTTAGGTGAATGAAACTTGTTGTGGAATTGTTTGACTAACTCATCCCAAGTTGCAATGGAGTTTATTGGGAGTGAGTTTAGCCATATGTGTGTTGCTCCTGTAACTGTTAACGGAAAGAGTAATAATCTGATAGTTTCCGGAGTTACATTCGGTTGCCTTTCTGTCTTGCATATTGAGAGAAAGTTCTTTAGGTGCTGCTGTGGATCTTCAACCTGAGACATAGAGAATAATCCCTTGTTTTGAAACAAGTGTGGCATGTTGTTGGTATCTGGAAAGACTCAGCTTGAATTACTGGCACAACAATGGCAGTTGCCAAATTATCCGATGTGGGTTGTGCCCAGTCATACAGTGCACCTTCATGTGCCTCCTATGCCTCTTGCATGTTTAGCCCAACTTGCTGGTTTTGATCGTTTACATTCCCATGTCAAAGTCTAGTTTGATTGGTTGTTGAGATTGTTGAATTTTTTTGATAGCCTTGTTACGTGCCTGTAAAGTTTCCTCGGGGTCTGAGAGTCCTTCAATTAGTTCTCCAGTCCTTGCAGATTTTCTAGGCATGCACCTGAGTACCCAAATCAACAACCGTCAAAATATTCAATGTAAAGTGTATAAAGAACCTGACTAAACAAGAATCTTGAAGATATGTCAATGGTAAATGATAATTCCGTTAATTCCCCGGCAACGGCGCCAAAATTGATTCACGTCCAAGCAACGGTCGCAGTCAATATAACCTGGTCTAATAAGTCCAAGATCGATCCCATAGAGAGTTAACCTACCAATTGCAACTTTCACAACCCAAGAAAACTTCCGAATCAAGTTCCCAAATTTTGAATATTGGGTAAAAATAATACGGAGAAGGACTAGGGTATTGATTTCCCCTATTGATGGAATCCCTTATCATTATGCTCATACAAATTGTTAATATATTCTATCAATCATGAACGTTATGTGTATCGTAACCCTTTACCGAGCAATTACAATAATTTACTAGTGCACTCTCCCGAGCTACCCTAGCTAGCTTTAATTTGAATAGTTCACTTGAGATTGCACCCAGGACTTTGTTATTCCTAACCCCGTCTTTACGCCTAAAGTTATAGATTGCTCCAATAACCTAGGTGTGGTGTTGTTCAACAATATACCTAAATATGCACTCTGTTCCAAGTTATGCACACTAAATAGGCACAGCTAATTGGGGATCCTACCAATTAACTACAATAAGAATGAAGTTGAACAAATAGAAAGCTAAGTCACAATTTGTAATCACATAAACGATAAGTTCATCACCCAATAGGTTCCATCAAAACCTTAGAAAAGGATTTAACTACTCATGCTTAAAGAAACAAGAATAATAATTGAAATCATAAAGAAATACTTGATATAAAATAAAAGAAGGAGTTGAGAGGATTCTCTCTTACTAAATATCTTACAAAAGTATTGAATTAAAGACAACATGCCTCTAGAGAATCTATAGTAACGGTTGCAACTGTTACAATAGAATTCGGGTGCTATCAGCACACTTTAGCCATCAAACCGTTGCAATTGCAATAAAACCGTTGCCATAGATGTTTTTTTCGCAACGGATTTGTAAACCGTCCCAACAGAGTTATATATGGCAACGGGTTTGGGAAAAAAAATTTCTATGGGAACGGTTATTCATTCCCCCTCATTATTTCCGCTGAAATTTTCTAAGCCCGCCAACTAGCATGTCATTTTATATATTTTAATTATAATTAATTTTCTTAATAATGTAAATACAATAAACCCTCCTTCAGTATATGTCGATACATCCAAATTCCCCCACATCTTTTCTTTTTGCCTTAGAATTCAAGAATCCATCTCCGAAATCTCTCTTGGCCGAGTTTCTACAAAATCTTTCAGATTTACTTTCTCACTTTCACTCTCTCTATATCTATGCAAATACCAAACCCTAGAGTTTCTGAAGCCCAAAACTTGGTCGCCATTCACCATTTTCTGTCGGCCTTTCTAGCACTTCTCCGAAGATTCGCCGGTTACAAATCCAATAAACCTCAGATACCCATTTCTTCAAGAACAATTCCTAGCCTTTCCTGAATCACCAAGTTCTAAAATTAGATTTGTGCTCGAATCAGAGAAGCCCAAAATCACCATAGCCTGGTAATTTTTTGTCTTCTTTCGGTCATTTTTACTGTTTTTGTTACCATTGCTATACGTTTTTACTGTGTTTTTTAGTTCTTGGCAAAAAGATTCTTAATTCATGTTGTAATCTTGGCAAAAAGGTTCTTAATTCATAAGTGTTTTATGTGTCCGATGTAGTCTTTTGGATGCTAGGGTTTTCATTTTCCTCTGCTTTTGTTTGTTGCTGATTTTTAGTTGCGGAAAAAAGAAGTTTTCTTATGTGTATTCTAAGCCATATTAAGATCTCATTTTTCAGTTGTTAATTAGGTTTCTCTGTTTTAGTTCCTTTCTATTTCATTATGGGATGAATTGATAATGGAGTGCTTTGGGTGCCCTTTTTTTGCCTTGATTTTGTTTCCTACTGTTTTGATGGATATTCTCAACTCTATTGTTATTTTACTTTAGTTAATTGGGTTTCTGGCCTCGTGTCGAGGCTCTATTCTCAGTCTACATTTTGTTTAATATGTGACTTGTTTTTGATTTTGTAAGTTCCATATATAGAGAAAGGATTGATCATTTTTAAGTGACTTAGTGCTATGAAAAGTTTGTAGAGATGAGATGAGATAAGTGGACTCGAGTGAGCTAAAGCTGATGAGTCCATACAAAATGGAAAAGGTAATGCATTTCATGTCATTCCAGATGTGGGTATCCTCTCCCTCGTTAAAATTCAGATGCATCTTTGTTTCATTTTTCTGAATATATGTACTGTTAACAGTTTTAGTTTTGTTGGTTGTGTTAAAATTTTCCATGAGTTATGTTCTTTCTTTAGCAGTTTCACAGGTATTATCTTTAGAGGACATCTGAATCATTATCAAACACTGCATCCCGCACGCATTTAAACTGTCTGCAGACTTAGAAAAATTGCAAGAATAATATGTTACACACGTAAGAGAGAAGTAAATATAAGTTTCCCTGCTTTTGAGGGAGATGTAATCTCGAATCTTACCAGATAATTGGAGATAATACTGGTTTGCTCAGTAGTGGGTGGATATAATGTGGTTGGTCAGAAAAAGCTGCCCTCGCGTTGAAGAAAAAGAACTCAAAGATGGAATGCTGAGGCTTAAGTAGGAATTTTATTTAGAGAGCTTATACTTCTGAACGAGTTTTTTTAAAAGCTCTCTCTGCCCTTCTATGACCTATAGGCATTAATGGTAGGTTCGTGGGTGTATATCTACAAAGAGGTTGGCGACTTTGCTGAAAATTTAAGTTCGGTCAGTCTTTCACTTTTTTCCTTGTAGTTATTTCATGAAAAGTTGCTGCATAGCAGGAATCTTGACCTTTTTCAGCTGCACAGCTGATCTCATGTAGTCGCACGTTATGAATGATGTGCGCAATGAGGTGTTATTTTAATAATCGTCATCTGTTATTAGGGTGACTTTTATGTAATTTAAGCTTCTGTTATCAATTCTGACTACCTAAGAGTAACTTTTGCTAGGGAGCCTGTATGGCGCTGAATGCTGATAGATGGTACGCATATGTGGCAGAAATTTGGACATCCCATGGGTTGCCGTTGCCAACTGATGATAAGAGGCTTCCTGTTGGAAAATGCAGCAATCCAGTAAGTTTTTGTGCTTAGGGGATCTTAGACTGTTATGCTTATTTCTTAGTCACTTTTTTCTCTAGATTGAAGTTGAAGGGAACTTTTAGTTATTCTTGGAGCCTGACATTATAACATTTGCGATAATGTTAATGGTTTAAAACATCAATATTCAAGTAGGCTGTTCTCATTTCAATGAGTTAATGCTGAAGTCGAGATGTCTTACGAAAAAGTGGAAGATCAATTATTCTTACAAATAGGCTGTTCTCTTTGGTTTAGTTGGTAATTTCTACCCTCTATGAAATTATAGCAATATTATAGCTAATATGATTTTGGTTCTCAAGAATGAAGTTTGAATGAAGTTTAAGTTTTAGCCTGTGTTTGGATTTGGAATTCCGGTTTTGATTCGAGGTCTATTCATGAATTTCGGTTGTGTGTCCTTGTTCGAAGCCATTCATGTGTTCTCACTCGGATTCGAGATTCGAGGTTTCGTTGATGGTTGATTAACTGTTCTTTGCATAGTTGTTTGTTTCAGCTTACTGATATCAGCTCCTGCTGGGTTTCTCTAGTTGTTTTACTGCTATTAAGGTATGTACTTTTGGTCTCAAATAATGTAATGGCTATTGGATGTTGATCGAGCCATGCTTCATCTCCGCACTTAAAGCAGTCACTAAGTTTGGATTTGCTTATTGCGAATTTGTTCTATTGATTCCCAGCGTGATCTTTGATTCCATATTGCTTTTAGAATGTTCTTGATTTCCTTTTCAGAGTTTAAAATTTCTCAAACAATGCATATTTCTAGTTAAAGTTCATAGTATGAATGTTCAATAATTGCTCGTCCAATTTTCTCACGAACAACTTTTTTTGTTAAATAAGAATTCTATATAAAAAAAATTCAAAGATCATCTCTTGAATTCTTTGCTTATTCTTATATGAACTGGCATTAAGCTTTGTCTTCAAGCATGAAGTAGAGTCAAGTTGTTCCTTACTTTACATGCTCGGAAATGAGTTTGCTGAGTCCTTTGTTGCTGAGGTTTGAATCTGAAATGAACGTTGAAGTTCATCTTTGAAATGCTAAAATTACTCAATCTATGCTCAATTATATACTTATGTCCAGAACCATATCCAGAAGCATGTGTTGAATTCTTTAGAATAAACAATATAAGCTTTTTCTAGTTCAAAATAGACGGTACTAAGGAGCTGATTAGCAGTGATATTATAACTGAGCTTTGAGAGTAATCATTGATGTTAGAAATCATCCAGTTTTAATTCACTACAGGGAGATTGAGAGAATGTTGGGCCATGTGCTTCCATATTTGATGTTGAAGGCACTACTGAAGGATAATAACTTTATTTATCTTCTTTTATAGGTGGAGTAGATCAAGAAATGGATGATGAAGACAATGAAGAACTAGATCCTTACTTGAGATAATTTTGAATTGTTATAAATTAATGTTCTAGGAATGTTTTGTTACCAACATTTTTTGAAACTTATCTACGCTTTTGAAATGTACTAAACTTATGCACTTATGGGGTAAAACATTTGCTTTATGGATATTATTATTTGCTTGATGGATAATTTTATATTATTAATAGTTTCATTTTATGATGTATTTAAATTCTAGTGTTATTATAATTTATTATATGTAGAAATTTTACTTATAACAGCTGCTATATTTTGGTTTTAATTTACTAATACAATAGCCTACCTGAACCGTTGCAATAGGATACAAATTGCGTTCCAATAGACAACATGAACCGTTGCAATAGGTCCCATAAATTGTTCCAATATAATCTACAAAACCGTTCCAAATACAAATATAATCGTTACAATAGATTAAAGAAACCGTTGCTATATTCAACATAACTGTAGCAATAGCTTACATAAGTATTGCTTTAAATAATATGGCAACGGTTAAGAACCGTTGTATAAATAATATAGCAACGGTTTTAAACCGTTCCAATTGAAGAAAAAAAAACGTTCCAACAAATGGGAGAACCGTTGCAATAGACATATCTATTGTTACGGAGATGCAAACCGTTGCAAGAACCGTTCCAGTAGCCCTATGGCCACGCCGGCTGATGTAACGGGTGGCAAACCGTTCCAAAATACCTACGGCAACGGTTTGGCAGTCTATGGGGACGGTTTTTCAACCGTTACCGTAGGCCAATTTTTCAGTAGTGTGATTCTCTCTTACTAAATATCTTACAAAAGTATTGAATTAAAGACAACATGCCTCTATAGGGCTAACTAGGAGTTTATATAGAGGTTTTAGGGCTAAAAAAACTAAATTCGAATCCAATTAGGAGAATTGGGCGCTGGCTTCCGCGGTTCGTTTGCGGCCGTGAGCCAACCGCGAACAGTCAAACTTCAGAATGCCTCTTTTTTCGCAGTTCATCCGCGACCGCGAATGAACCGCGGATGAACAGTGTTGCGTATTATTGACTCCTTCTTCCAACTCATTTCACCTTAGATCTTCTCTTGGCCTTTTCATCAACATATGACTTCAGAATACTCTTCTTAGCATCCATTGCATCACATGTACCTATAACACACAAACAAACACTAATCAAAGCATTTTGTCCTCATACACAACATAAATACCATAACAATATGAGATTATTTAGGGCATAATTATAGTCAAGTTCACCTGTTATCAATCAGCGTAAAGACAAAAGAAGAGGTGAATAAGAAATTTGAGGCGAAGGTCATACGAGTTACTAAGTACCCCACCTGGTTGGCGAATGTTGTGCCAGTCCCAAAGAAAGATGGAAAAACTAGGGTGTGTGTAGATTACAGAGACCTTAACAAAGCTAGTCCAAAGGATGATTTCCCATTGCCAAACGTTCACATATTGATCGACAATTGCTACAACCACGAGATTGGTTCATTTGTAGATTGTTACACCGGTTATCACCAGATCTTGATGGATGAAGAAGATGCGGAGAAAACTGCTTTCATTACGCCTTGGGGGACATATTGCTATAGGGTGATGCCGTTTGGATTGAAGAATGCCGGAGCAACTTATATGAGGGCAATGACCACAATTTTCCATGACATGATTCATCGAGAAATCAAAGTGTATGTGGACGATGTCATCATAAAGTCCAAGAAGCAACATGATCATGTGAGGGATTTGAGGAAGTTTTTTCAGAGACTCCGGAGGTACAATCTTAAACTCAATCCTGCAAAATGCGCTTTTGGAGTGCCTTCAGGGTAGCTGTTGGGGTTCATAGTGAGTCAGCGGGGTATTGAACTAGATCCAACCAAGATCAAAGCTATCCAGAGTCTACCTCCGCCAAAGGACAAGAAGGAAGTAATGAGCTTATTGGGAAGGCTGAATTATATTAGCCGGTTCATCGCTCAGTTGACATCAACATGTGAGCCGATCTTCAAGTTATTAAAGAAAGATGTAGCGGTGAAATGGACCGACGAATGTCAGGAAACCTTCGAAGAAATCAAGGAATATTTAGCAAATCCTCCAGTGCTAGTTCATCCAGAGCCGGGGAGTCCTTTGATCTTATATTTGACAGTGTTTGACAATTCTTTTGGTTGTGTGCTAGGGCAGCACGATGAGACAGGCAAGAAAGAGCAGGCTATATATTACCTTAGTAAAAAATTCACATCTTACGAGGTAAAATATACTCAGCTAGAAAGAACTTGTTGTGCATTGACCTGGGTGGCTTAGAAACTGAAGCATTACTTGTCAGCATACACAACGTACTTGATATCATAGTTGGATCATCTGAAGTACATATTCCAGAAGCCCATGCCTACAGGAAGACTGGCTAAATGGCAGATTTTGCTCACAGAATTTGACATCATTTAGGTAACTCGTACGGCGATAAAGGCGCAGGCAGTTGCAGATCACTTAGCAGAGAATCTCGTGGACGATGAATACGAGCCATTAAAGACATATTTTCCGGACGAGGAGGCAATGAATGTTAAAGAAATAGAACAGGGCGAGAAGCCAGGATAGAAGATGTATTTTGACGGAGCCGTCAACAGTAAGGGAGTTGGTATCAGAGCAGTACTCATCTCAGAAACGGGTCAACACTATCCTGTCACCGCTCAGCTTTGATTTTTCTGCACCAACAATATGGCCGAATATGAGGCATGTATCTTGGGATTGAGGATGGAAATAGATATGGGTGTTCAAGATATTTTGGTCATGGGTGACTCGGATCTTTTGATACACCAAATCCAGGGAGAATGGGAAGCAAGGGATCTGAAATTGATACCTTACCGGCATTGTTTGCATGAGTTGTCCCAAAGATTCCAGTACATAGAATTCAAACATATCCCAAGAATGCACAACAAAGTTGCAGGTGCTTTGGCCACGCTGTCCTCCATGTTACATCATCCGGACAAAGCCTATATAGATCTACTCCAGATCCAGGTGCGTGATCAGAATGCTTACTGCTTTGTTGTGGAAGGAGAATTGGACGGAGAACCGTGGTATCACGACATTAGGGAATACCTGAAGCCAGGCAAATACACGGAGCATGCTACCGGAGATCAGAAAAGAGCTATCAGACGCTTGGCTAATGGATTTTTCCTCTATGGAGGAATCATATATAAGAGAACACCATACCTGGGATTGTTGAGGTGTGTGGATGCGCAACAAGCCGATGAGATTATGATTGAGGTGCATGCTGGAGCCTGTGGACCCTATATGAGTGGGTATATCTTAGCAAAGAATATTCTGAGAGCCGGATATTACTAGCTCACCATGGAGCGGGATTGTATCAGGAACGTGAGGAAATGTCACCAATGCCAAGTACATGGAGATCTAATTCACTCCCATCCTTATGAATTGCATACAATGTCTGCACCTTGGCTGTTTGTTGCTGGGGGCATGGATGTTATTGGACCAATAGAGCCAGCAGCTTCTAATGGGCACAGATTCATTTTGGTTGCGATTGATTACTTCACTAAGTGGGTTGAAGCAAAGACTTTCAAGTCGGTGACAAAGAAAGTTGTGGTCGACTTTGTGCATGAAAATATCATATGCCGGTACGGAATTCCCAAGGTGGTCATCACAGATAACGGAGCCAATTTGAACAGTCACCTCATGGAGGAAGTTTGCCAGAGATTTAAGATCACACATCGCAACTCCACACCATATAGGCTAAAGGAAAATGGGGCAGTAGAAGCTGCAAATAAGAATGTCAAGAAGATCCTCAGGAAAATGGTGGAGGAATCCAGACAATGGCATGAGAAGTTACCCTTTGCTCTTATGGGTTATCGTACAACAGTGTGCACTTCTATCGACGCCACACTTTATTCATTGGTATATGGGACAGAGGCCGTTATACCCGTGGAAATAGAGATACCGTCACTGCGAATCATAGCTGAGGCTGGAATAGATGACGAATAATGGGTAAAAGCCCGGCTGGAACAATTAAGTCTAATCGTTGAGAAGAGGTTGGCTGTAGTTTGCCACGGGCAGTTGTATCAACAGAGAATGGCCAGAGAATACAATAAGAAGGTGCATCCTCGGAAGTTTGAAGTTGGACAACTCGTATTGAGGCGTATTCTACCGCATTAAGCCGAAGCAAAGGGAAAATTTGCGCCAAACTAGCAGGGACCATTTGTGGTATCACGGGTGTTGTCCAATGGGCCATTATATTTGACAGACATTGAAGGAAAGTGCGTAGAGACTGCTATTAATTCAGATGCGGTCAAAAGATACTATGTATGATTCCTTTTCAATTGTATGATTGTATTTTGTTGTGATTTTGGAATTGAAATGACGAAGGCATTTTATTCTCTGTCCAAACACTTTATCCATTGACATCCCCTTTGAGAAATATTCGATATATTCTTTTATACCCCTCTCTCAGAATTGCTTAATGCACAATACAGAAAATGAAAAAAATGATGATAAGAAAAGAAAAGAGAAAAAAAAAGAAAATGAAAAGAAAAGAAAGAAAAAGAATGCAAAGAAAAAAAAATCGGGAAAAAGTCAAAAAGAAATTCATTAATTGATGATGTAGAAATGAACTACGTTTGACTTGATCCCGAAAGGGTACGTAGGCAGCCTCAAAGAGGTTCAGTCACAATAAAGAAAAATCCAAAAATCCCCCAAATATTGAAATTGGGGCAGAAGTTATGATTTATAATTCCGAGAGTTGTAAATATTTTAAACCCACGCAAATTTTTGAGCCTTTATACCCTTCTTTCTTAACCCATCCAAAAGCCACGTTACAGTCCAAAGAAAGACCTTCTGATCAATTACAAGAGAATAACAAATGCAACGAAATGAAGGAAAAACGAAACATTGGACAACACCCATGGTAAAGAAAACAAAATACAAAAGGAAAAAAAATGGAAAAATAAAAAAAAACGAGAGATTCTCATCGGTAAAAACCTTAACCGGCACCGTGAGGCGAGTGTGAGGTTGAGATAAAATAAAATGAGAGAGTCTTGTCAGTGAAAACCTTTAACGGCACTGTAGGGTGATTGTGAGGCTGAGAGAGAATAAATGAGAGAGTCTTATTGGTGAAAACCTTTCAAGGCACCATGAGGCGATTGTAAGGATCATTATGGAAAAAGAAAAGGCAACAAAAAATAGGATCGATTTGGGTTGAGAACAATCCGGAGTCAGAATAATGGTTTGAACGAACTGGGTCAGAGTTTAAATACATGGCATGGTCAACGAAATCAGCCAACATACCCAGATAAGTTGTACTACTACTTCTCCGAAATACCCTTACCCTCTTTTATTTTTCTCCGTTTCATTGTTTGCCTTTTTGAGAGCTAACTACCATCTCCGATGATAAGAGTTGAAATTACACTGTATCAAAAAAGGAAAGGAAAAGAGGCGGAAGGAAAATAAAGAAGGTTGGCAAACAGAGCTGAAAGAAAAGAAAAACAAAAAGTGAAAAACAAGAATATACAAAAAGAGCTTGCGGAAGATAGTCAACTGAAAAACGACCCAATGGGAGAAAAAGGCAAGAAAGAGGAAAGCAATAAGAGGCAGGGATGGCAAATGCCAGTTGCCAGCAGTTTATATCTAATAAATTTCTGTTTGTGATTTAGACAGGAACAAATTGTCACTAATCACTTTAAAGTGGACGTGACCAATGTGGAAAGGTAGAGAACACCAAAAAGAGAAAAGTTGGCAATAAGTGAAGGAATTCACAAGTCAAAAACATTTAGTCAAAGAAAATACCAAAAACAAAAGGAAGGTAGCATCTTTAAAATCCATTCCCCGGTTATCAAACCGAGGGAATACTTTTTCTGAAAATTTTCAATTTTCATGCATCAGGCGCCCACCTGGATAACAAGGGAATATTTTTCTACAAAATTTTTAATTTTCATGCATCAGGCACCCACCTGGATAACAAGGGAATATTTTTCTGCAAAATTTTTAATTTTCATGCATCAGGCGCCCACCTGGATAACAAGGGAATATTTTTCTGCAAAATTTTTAATTTTCATGCATCAGGCGCCCATCTGGATAACAAGGGAATATTTTTTAGCAAAATTTTTAATTTCTTGCATCAGGCACCCACCTGGATAACAAGGGAATATATTTCTGCAAAATATTTAATTTTCATGCATCAGGCGCCCACCTGGATAACACGGGAATATTTTTCTGCAAACTTTTTAATTTTCATACATCAGGCGCCCACCTGGATAACAAAGGAATATTTTTCTGCAAAATTTTTAATTTTTATGCATCAGACGCCCACCTGGATAACAAGGGAATATTTTTCTGCAAAATTTTTAATTTCTTGCATCAGGCGCCCACTTGGATAACATGTGAATATTTTTCTGCAAATTTTTAATTTTTTGCATCATTCACCCACCTGGATAAAAAGGGAATCTTTTTCTGCAAAATTTTTAATTTTCATGCATCAGGCGCCCACCTGGATAACAAGAGAATATGTTTCTGCAAAATTTTTAATTTTCATGCATCAGCGCCCACCTGGATAACAAGGGAATATTTTTCTGCAAAATTTTTAATTTTCATGCATTAGGCGCTCAGCTGGATAACAAGGGAATATTTTTTATCCAAGGGAATATTTTTCTACAAAATTTTTAATTTCTTGCATCAGGCGCCCATCTGGATAACAAGGGAATATTTTTCTGCAAAAATTTTAATTACTTGCATCAGGCGCTTACTTGGATAATAAGGGAATACTTTTCCGCAAATTTTTAATTTTCATGCATCAGGCGCCCACCTGGATAACAAGGGAATACGTTTTCGCAAATTTTTAATTTCTTGCATCAGGCGCTCACCTCGATAACAAGGAAATACTTTTCCGCAAATTTTTAATTTCTTGCATCAGGCGCCCACCTGGATAACAAGGGAATATTTTTCTGCATAACTTTAATTTTCATGCATCAGGCGCCAACCTGGATAACAAGGGAATATTTGTCTGTAAAATTTTAATTTTCATGCATCAGGCGCCCACCTGGATAATGCAACTCTGTTTTGTGTTAGCTAACATGAGTAACACCGTAACCTAAAAAAGACCCCACTGGGGCAGAAGAAAAAGTTTTTTATTTTTTTTGTTTTGAGCAGGCACCCACCTGGAGAACAAGGGAAGTATAATGCAAATTTCATCTTTCATGTTTTAATCTTTGGTAACATAACACGTCCAGTCACCAAACTGGGGCTATAAATTTTCTTTTTTTATAATTTTGTTGAAAGTAGGCACCCACCAGGATAAGAAGGGAATGCATTTCAAGTTTTGGTAATCAGGTGCCCGCCTGAAGAATGGAGTAGAAATTTATTTTCGAAGTTTGTTGTTGAAGTTATGTGCCTGCCTGAAGAATGGAATGGCGATTTATGATTAGTGTTTGTCATTAAAGTCAGAAGCCCGCTGAAAAAGAAGAACGGGGTCTTAGTTTCCAAGATTTGATAAGGATAGTGAACAATCGGAAAGTGACAGAGTGTAACGGAAATCCCCAACATGAATCCAAGTTCAAAATCAGAAGGAAGGCAAAAAGGATCAGAAAAGATAGATTCGGACTTCGAAGGAGAATAGTTCGAAGATCACAAGGAAGGGACCAATGGTCGGAGTGCGGCAATCAAGATAAGTAGCACTAACAATTGTCAGAGGGACATCAAGTCTAACAGAATAGCAAGGAACATGGGAAAGTCAAGATGAAGAGATAGATAAGATTTCGCAATACTGTAACTTAGTCTAGCTTCTTATTTTTTATTTAGCACGGTGTAATAAGGAGATCAGTTAAGCAGTGGCATCAGCAGCAACAGCAGTAACAGCAGGATCACAGCAGTCATGGTAGTCCTAGCTACCAAAACTTTCCGAACTACACTGACCTGATTCTTGTTTAGCCCAGGATATGTACGCAACCTCTGAAGCAGGGTGCGGTCAAAATTTTTCAAAATGCTTCACAATGGAATACTCGAACGGGTAAAAATCGTTCATAGTTGCTCACTTATCTTTGCACGGAAACTCTTCGTGTCCCCGAGCAAAGAGGGGCAGTTGTGAGCACGTGATTTTTACCCTACACATTATTTATTCCTATAAAATTCAAAATAAATGACTTTTCATCATTTTTTATTATTTGTGAGAATTTTTGTGTTGTTTTTCTTATTAATTTCATTCTTGTGTCCGTACTTATTTGTTGAAATAAATAATTAATTACAAAAAAAATGTGCATTTGTGTTCTTTGTCAATTGATTAATTTTATATTTTTATATTAAACTAATAAGGCATATTTTATTTCTCAATTTTGTTTGTGTTTAAAATGGTTTTTATTTAAAGTTAGCTAATGATGGAAATGAAGCAAAGGGCTAAAAATGCAAAACATCCAATCCCAAAAGGGCTGCTCTACCCGGTCAATTCATTTGAGTCTCTAAGGCTCATGAAATGACGTAGCATGGCATTGAAGCTACGTCGTTCTGACATAAGCAGATCTCATCCGTTGACCCATTCACAATCCAACGATCGAGATCACACCATCATAACCCAGATTCTTGACCCAGTTAACCCGGAGCGACCTAGTCTCCCCTTAATCCAAACGATACCATTTTTGTTAACCCAAAAGATCCTGGCCATCAAACACACATGATCCAACGGCCAGGATTGAATCTCCCACCTAGTATATAAGTTTAATATCATACCCCAGCCCCCCTAGAACCCCCTCTCTTCGTCTCTCAGAGGCCTTCAGAGGCTCAGCCTCCCTTCGCCATATTCCGCCGTCATCCGCCCGCCTGAAATCGCCCACGGCGGTGGACGGCGACCAAACGCCTTCAATTTTACACCCCGGAATCCCCACAACCCCCTCTTCCCTAATACACCATTAGTTTGCCTCAAATCCACACCGATTGATTAAAATCTTAGATCTAAGTTCGCCAGAAAAACAAACCTACCCCAAATTACTTCAACTTTACACCATAACACCCTCTCAACATCTCCGTTTTAGATCCCCAATTAGCCACCGTCAAATATTAACCCCTTTCTTCGAATTTTGATTTTACTTCTTTTTCAAAAAAAACCGGTTTTGAGAAATTAACGGGCTGCCAGGGTCTGTGGACCAAAATTGACTTTAGTCGTATGTTTCCATTATTGGAAACATACGATTAAAGTCCATTTTAACCTTGGATTTCAAGAAATTTGAAGATTTTAGTTCCACTGTTCTCGGGTAAGTTTCTATTTCTTTTGGTTTATTTCCTCTTTGATTTTTGTTTCGTTGAAGTCGCCTTCTACCCTGTCTCCTGTTCTTGATTACACCAAATGTTTCTACTTAAATTCAGAGTTTTTATTGTTTCTTCTATGCTGTTTGATTCAAACCGTTCGAATAGCAATAGGTTTTTGTACGAAACTGTGAATTATTCTTATCGTCGTTTGTTTTTTTGTCATGGTTCAAAATTGTGTGATGTATGTGACCTTTGTTCTTGAATAAACATTTTAATTTGTTAGATTGGTTAAATTGAAAAGTTAGTAGTTACTGTCAGAATTTAAAACATGTTCTATTGGTTCTTTGCTTGTCAATTCTTGCGTGTTAATGGAAGGGCACACAAAGGATTTGCTAGACAGTAGGTATTAGTGGAATTCACTGGACGGCAGACCCTCATTTTTGTCTTCAGGGATTTGTTTAATAGCAAATCCCATGCCAGACAATTTTAGTGGTTAAAACATGGGAGTAATGGGCTGCTAATACATTTTCTGAATTAGAAAATAGGATTAGACATTATGTAGTGGGTTGGGCATATAGTTCAGGGCAAAAAGATATAGTTTTTAAGTTTGATGAGTGCTTTAAAGGCTGGAAATCAGTAATGATATGAGGGAATTCAGAAAAGAAGTTATTAAACAAATAAACACCATTTAGTAATTGAATAAAGAATGCAATAGGACACTTGGTAGTTGGCTGCTAAAGGAAGTTAATGGAAAAATACACTTTTCTAATCACCCGGGTGAAAATACAGGGGTAAAAGGGTATATTATTGTTTATAAAAAAGGAGACGAACGGATTTCAGGGGGGGGGGGGTCAGAAAGATTAAAAAAAGTGGGAGATATATTTTGAGAGTTTCTTAGAGGAGAAAAATA
Organism: Nicotiana noctiflora; assembly: GCA_032618575.1. NCBI lineage: Eukaryota > Viridiplantae > Streptophyta > Magnoliopsida > Solanales > Solanaceae > Nicotiana > Nicotiana noctiflora. Next base: position 248,476 of record JASVEL010004837.1, read on the forward strand.
CTTGAGAGAATTCTGGGAAACTTAAGAGAATCAGAAGAGAAAACTGAAAAAATACACATACAAAAGGAACAATTTTGAAAAACAGAGGGAGATAGAGATTGAGAGTTTCTTTGAAAGAAAAAAGACTATACCATTACCTTTGTTTCTTGGCTTAAGTCTGTTTGTTCCAATTTGTAAGTGGAATTGAACCAATATAAGCATTGTCTTCCTCTTTAAGATCAGAACAATGGTGTTCTTGAGCTAGCGGTCTTATCTTTGCAACATTGTCACATTGGTTTTGAAATCAGAAACAGTTTAAGTTTTTCTATTCCTGTTCCACATTCAAGTGTTCAGGACTGCTTGCTACTATTTTATCAGTAATTTTGGTTGTTGCTGGTGTTGATTGCTGCTGTTACTGCTTTGTTGTGGCTGACCTTCTCTTTTGTTTCTAACTCAAATTCCAGGTACACATCCCTATCATTGTAGCCTCTTGATTCGAAAAGGAAATGAACTTTGAAGAGCTCTTTAAATCTGTTTAATATATAGTTATCCAATATTTTCTTATGTTATATTTGAGAGAGTATATGTAATTAATTTGTTTACTACTGTGAATAACGCATCCAGGGACTATTATTCCTTAACTTAGATATACCTTTGGACTGTTTTAATTTTTAATTATCATATGTAATTGAAGTATTTAGTAATGAATAATTAATAGTCAAATACAGCAAGTTAGTATGTATGATAACTGAAGCATCATTCGAAATACAAGTCGTTTGGATTGTTTTAAGTTTTAAATGTCACATGTAACTGAAATATTTGGCAGTGATTAGTTAATAGTAGATGTGGGTTTTTAAAAAGGGTAGTTAGTGTGTGAAATGGAATCTAAAAAGTTATATTTGTTTAATCTTGTGTTTTAGGTGTAAATCGGATAATTGAAGACTACACTCTTTTGTTAATAAATTAATTCATATTAGCTTTGGCAAGTCACAACAATTCGTTCATAAAGCATCTGATATATCCTCAATTCAATTTCGTCGAATAAGAGCTGTAAATAATAGATTCACACTTCACTGTACGTAATAGCTTATTCAATTTGGGTATATAATAGATTCACACTTCACTATAAATACATAGTAGCTAATTCACGTAGAGTTAACAAAAATTCACGTAGAGTTTCAATGTAAGCATTCCACTGTAAATACATAGCTAATTTTGTTCTAATGAGCCTATTCTAATCTCATGATTGGGCTTGTCTCATGCCCAGTCACTGAAAAGGATTAATCCATATGAATTTGAATTCTCTGGATCTAAGTTTAAAATGGCATTTGGCCCGATTAATATTTAATTGATAAGTTATGGCTTTCCTTAATAATAAATTAGGACTTTTATTTTTCTTATATTATTAGAGACCGATTAAATAGAAAATGATAGTTATGTTAGGATTAACCTTAAATAAAATAATGAGATGAGCCTCGTTAGAAAATCAAATACACGGGGCCGTCAATTAATTGTTATATACCTTAGACTTGGAAGGACCATTTAGCGAATTCCATGGTCCTTTCTCAAAGTTAACAACACGATAGACTCTTTAGGCATGACTTGTAAATAAAATTATTTTCCTAAATACGGGTGCGCTTTTATGTTACCCAAATCTTACTCTCGACGAAACTGAAATACATTAAAGTCACAGGCGTACTGGTTGCGGTGTGACTCAAAAATGTGTTTTCGTGACGTCGCAATTCTTCTAAATAGAAAAGCGGAATATTAAAAGAACATAATTAAAATATGTAAAGAAATCGGATAAGAATAAAAATCGTAGTTGAGCGACCGTGCTAGAACCACGGAATCCGGGAGTGCCTAACACCTTCTCCCGGGTTAACAAAATTCCTTATCCAGATTTCTAGTTTCGCAGACAGTAATACAGAGTCATAAATTTCCTCGATTCGGGATTAAACCGGTGACTTGGGACACCATTATTTTCCCAAGTGGCGACTCTAAAAAATCAAATAAATTAATCATGTTCCGACTGTCCTTTAAGTCGAAAAACTCCTTCCCTGACTATTATTATATCTCTTCCTGAGGTGTAGTAGTAAACATCGGCACATACACATTGTATGTGAGAAAAAAGCAGGTGTGACAACCGCTTCAGGTCAAAATTGGCCATCATATCTTTACCCGACAACTCTTTTATCCTTCCCGGGTGAAGAGGGGCAGATGTTGATACCCAATATTTCCCTATATATTTTCAATATATACTCAAATACTTTCCAAATAGTATATTTATGCATATATAAGCATTCCCAAATGTTTTGGTATTTTTCCTCAATTTTTAAGGGTTTTTACAATTAATTTATTGTCTATTTTTAACAGTACAAAATCCAAAATTATTTCCAAATTATGATTTTTGACGAATAACATATTTCTTTCTCATATTTCCAACAATATATAATTAATATAATGTTTTACACATTTTTACAAATTTATTCGGAATTTCTAAAGCATAATTGCATGAAATTACAATTATAGCCTATTTTATAATTCACCGTGTTTTATAATTATAAAATTGGCCCTAATATTCTTAGATTATTGTTTATATATTATTAATCAGTTTTGTGTTTTCAATTTACTTTTAAATTAATTTGAGCAATTTTTATTAAATAAAATGGTTAAATGTGGCCATTTAAAACATAGCCTATTTCTTTGCAATTTAGCCTTAAATACACCCAATTCAAACCTCAATTTCAACCCCTTAATTGAAGATCCAATTTTAATTTCAACCCGCTCCAAACCTGTTTGATCTAACCCTTCTGCTTCCCATTTTTAAATCCTAGAATTTGATTGTTTTAATCAACTGCTCTTGTTCCTTCTTTTCTTTTTAATTTTACATACACCCCTAAACCTAATTCATTATTCACAAACAACCGCCCACAAATTCCCTCATCTCTCAAACTCTCTCTAACACCACTTAAAACCCTAGCCGCTACTGTCTTGTCCGACCAGATACACCGGCATCCATGACTTCCCAGGGCCATGGAAGGCCTGTGTTCTCTTCCCTTCACTCTCAAACCATGATTATTCAAGGTTCTTCAAGGCTCGATCTTCAACAGGCTTGTTCAGGTCCTCCATCGACCTGAGTTCTGTTGATTTCTCCTACTCTGTTCTGGCATGTTCGAGCTTTTGCAAGGCTTAGCCGTGGCATAGACCTGTTCAAAGACCAGATCTTTCCAGGCCTTCTCATTTCTAGGGTTCCCGAGAAACCCTAAATTGCATGTTCGAGGTTCTTTCTTCCTTTGTTTTTTTAGACTTGTAACTGATGTATGTTCTACTTGAGGTTCTGATGCTTTTCCCTAATTTTCTTTCTTAAAACTTAGTCTGTCCAATTTAGGGTTTTCAAAAATCTTAAAAGTGTTTCTTCTTCTCCTTTTTTTATTTATGTGAATCTGTGTTTCATGCCATGTCTTACGTATTTTTGTTTGTTCTTATGTTTTACCGCTAATACGTATGTTTCTCTACCTTTGTTCGGTTACTGCTTCTACTGATTTTGTCTACGAGTATGCTTTACATGTCTGTCTTGCATGTCCTTCTACTGTTTCTCCTACTGAGATTCTTTGCCTTCACTCGATTCGTTTGGGTTCTAAATGTGTTTCTTTTATTGTTTCATAAATTCTATTACATCTCCCCTCTCTTCTGGATCTATTTGAGTTTTGAGCTTTCTCTTAAACTTGTTCTTTACAATTTGGGCACTCTACTGCTTCTAATTGGCTACGTGTGTTTAAATGTTTCCTTAGGGAACTCTGAAAATAGTTCCCTAAGCTTATTGTAAAGGTTTGCCTTCTCTCTTTTATATCCTACTCGAATTGAAACCCTTGGGTTTGGGGTCTTTTCAGGTTTGACTCTAAAAGTGTCACGACTCAAATCCAGTCGTGATGGCGCCTAACAATCAAGCTAGGCCAGCCAAACCAACAGTTTAATTATAACACAATACCAGTCCCCAAATGGACAACCCAAGAAGAATATATGAGTTTAAGAACTCCAATAATAATAATATTGAACAAAAGTACTGACACTCCCAAAGATCCGGAGTCACAAGTCTAGAGCCTCTAACAAAACCCAACAGGAAATAGAGAGTACGATATAGAAGTACTCAAGTCCGAATACAAAATATAAAATAACAACTGGAATGAGAGGAGAAGCTAGGTTCTGCGAACGTAGGCAGCTACCTCAGCAACTCGATGTGACAATGTAAACGCCGGAGATGCCCGTCTACTGCTCCTGAGTACCTGAGTCTGCACACAAAAGGTGCAGGGAGTAGGGGTGAGTACTAAGTACTCAGTGAGTAACAAATATATATATGTAGCTGACAGTAAGAAATCCACAAAATACCACAATATGAAGCTACACTACAGTCCGAATCTCCTACGAACTAGCAATAATAATACAATACAGCTACCACAGAGTAATTCAACAAATATAGATGCAATGCAATGCACATAACCGCTACGGCGTGTAGCCCGATCCAATTTAACGTCGACGGCGCTCACCGGGGGTGTGTACAGACTCCGGAGGGGCTCCTACAGCCCAAGCGCAATACTGCTGCGGCGTGCAGCCCGACCCTCATATCAACCACCTGCGGCGTGCAGCCCGATCCCATACTCAGTCCACAACAAGCAATTAAGTCACAAAACAATTCATTTCCCTTAATTCCAGTTCTCAATTCATAATTTATGAAAAATACCTTAACTTTATTAAGTTTGTAAAAGCCGGTGACTTAGCATTTCAAAAGTGTGATTTCAATTTCCAGGACTGAGATCAGTGATTTAAGCAATTACAGCTATCACATAAATATTGTCCTCTAAGGACGCTACAGATCGGCACAAGGCCCCAAACAAGGCTTACAGCCCACAAATATAGCAAATACAATGTATTTCCAACACTAACAACATATTATTCACTTCCGGGATGGACCAAGTCTCAATCCCCAATCACAATCAATCCCGCACCTGCCACGGTGTGCGAGCCACGCCCTATTAGCGTCACAATGTGCTAAGCCGGGGTTTCGAACCCTCAGGCTACAATATACACAAACTACTCACCTCTAGCCGGTCGTAGAATCGTCCGCGATGCCTTTTCCTTTGAATTTCGCTGCCTCGTGTGTAGAATCTAATCAAATAACAATAATTATATCAATTACGGGTCAAAGAATCATAACCCACTTCAATTTATATGAAATTCGCATAATTACACTAAGTTGGTAAAACCCGACCCCGGGCCCCACTGCTCGGAAAATTCCGAAATTAGTACCAACGCGATCCTTATCTCGCCACGAGTCCGTGCATATAAAATTTATCGAAATCGGAGTTCAAATGGCCTCCCAAATCCAAACATCCCGTTTTCAATATTTAGGCCACATTTCTTCAAGATTTCAACCCAATTTCATGAAGATTGATGTTAATACTACCATAAAATGATGTTTTTGAGTCAAGAATCTTACCTCCGACGAATACCCGATGACTTCTCGGTGATTTCCTCGAGTTTTCTTCTCTCTAGGGCTCAAAATTGTGAGTTTTGGGTTAATGAACCCGTAACTCTCTGTTTCTGGATTAAATTCACTGCCAGAACTATTTCCTCTACGCGATCGCGATCTTCTTCACGCGATCGCGATGCTCAAAATCTCGGCCTCACGCGATCGCGACATCCTTCACGCGATCGCGATGCACAATCACCCTGCTTCACGCGATCGCGTCCTTCATTCCTGCGATCGCGTAGCTCATTTCCCCTGGACCCATTTCTTCTTCTACGCGATCGCGTAGATAAGCATGCGATCGCGATGTACACCCGTTTTCTTCTACGCGATCGCGACTGGCTACCCTGCGATCGCGATGCCCTAGCCCCCAGCTCTACGCGATCGCATCCCCCTCCCCGCGATCGCGGAGAGCAAACGCCTGCTGCGTTTATGACAGCAACCAGTTTATCTCTTTTCTTCCAAAAATGGTCGGTTTGGACCCCCGAATTCATCCCGAGACCCCCGGGACCCCAACGAAAACCACCAACATACTCCAAAACATGATACGAACTTGTTCCAACCATAAAAACACCATACTAAACATCAAAATCACCAATTACTCACGGATTCAAGCCTAAGTTTCTTCAAAACTTTCAAAACTAACATTCAATCCAAAACCCGATCAAACGATGTCCGAATGACCTGAAAATTTGAAAACATATTCAAAATCACATAACGAAACTACAGAAATTGTCGGAATTCCATTCCGACCCCCGGATCAAAATATCACCTACCATCCGATTTTCGCCAAAATTCAACATTCGCCAATTCAAGCTTAAAACTACACCGGACCTCCGAATTCAATTCCGATTGTTCTCCTAAGTCATAAATGATCCCCGGAACTAGTCGAATCATCGGAATCCGGTTCCGAGCACTCTAACTCAATAGTCAACTCTTGGTTCACTTTTCATTTTCAAGCTTTCTTCAAACATGCTATTTGTCTCATTTTCAATCCAAATCACTCCTAACTCACCCGATATACTCTAATACTATTTTAAAAGCATAATATATGTAAATGCAAGGTAACGGGGTGGTAATTCCCGTAACGACAGGCCGGGTCGTTACATTCTCCCCAACTTAAACAAACGCTCGTCCGCGAGCGGGTTAAGAAACATACCTGGAGCATCAAACAAGTGAGGATATCTGCTCCGCATCTCCTGCTCGGTCTCCCAAGTTGCTTCCTCCACATGACGACCTCTCCACTGCACTTTCACTAAAGCTATATCCTTAGATCTCAACTTACGAACCTGTCGACCCAAAATGGCTACCGGTTCCACATCATAAGTCAAATCCTCATCTAGCTGTATCGTGCTGAAGTCCAACACATGAGACAGGTCTCCGACATACTTCCGGAGCATAGATACATGGAACACCGGGCGAACTCCCGACAAATTGGGTGGCAAAGCAAGCATGTAAGCCACCTCCCCAACTTTCCTAAGCACCTCAAAAGGTCCAATAAACCTTGGGCTTAACTTTCCTTTCTTTCCAAACCTCATCACACCCTTCATAGGCGAAACTTTCAGCAACACTTTCTCACCTACTGAATAGGACACATCTCGGACCTTCCGGTCTGCATAACTCTTCTGACGCGACTGAGCTGTGCGAAGTCTCTCCTGAATCACCTTCACTTTATCTAAGGCATCTTGGACTAACTCTGTCCCCAACAACCTAGCCTCGCCGGGCTCGAACCAACCAACCTGGAGACCTACACCGCCTCCCATATAAAGCTTCATACGGTGCCATCTGAATGTTGGACTGATAGCAATTATTGTAAGCAAACTCCGCCAAAGGCAAATAATCAGCCCATGAATCACCAAAATCAATGACACAAGCACGCAACATGTCCTCCAATATCTGAATAGTACGCTCAGACTGCCCATCCGTCTGTGGATGAAATGCTGTGCTCAGCTCCACTCGTGAACCCAACTCTCGCTGAAATGTCCTCCAGAACTGAGAAGTGAACTGGGTACCTCTGTTTGATATAACAGAAATGGGAACTCCATGCAATCTCACAATCTCACGGATGAATATCTCTGCCAACCGCTCTGAAGAGTATGTAGTACACACTGGGATGAAATGAGCTGACTTGGTCAGCCTATCCACAACCACCCAAATCGAATCAAACTTCCTCGCTGTCCGAGGGAGTCCACTAACAAAGTCCATAGTTATTCTTTCCCACTTCCACTCCGGAATATCAATACGTCGGAATACACCACCAGGTCTCCGATGCTCATACTTGACCTGCTGACAGTTTAGACACCGAGCCACATGGCTCACAATATCTTTCTTCATCTTTCTCCACCGGTAATGCTGCTTCAAATCCTGGTACATCTTCGCGGCTCCTGGATGAATAGAATACCGCGAGCTATGGGCCTCTTCCAATATCAACTCACGAAGACCATCAACATTTGGCACGCATATTCGGCCCTGCATCCGCAATACACCCTCACTATCAATAATGACATCTCTAGCATCATCATGATGAACTCTGTCCTTAAGGACAAGTAAGTGTGGATCATCATACTGGCGCTCTCGAATACGATCATATAAAGAAGAACGAGCTACTACACAAGCCATCACCCGATTGGGCTCGGAAATATCCAGCCTCACCATCTGATTAGCTAACGCCCTGAACATCAACTGCTAGGGGTCTCTCCCCAACTGGAACATACGCCAAACTGCCCATACTAATAGCCTTCCGGCTTAATGCATCAGCCACTACATTGGCTTTCCCGGGATGATACAAGATAGTAATATCATAGTCTTTAAGCAATTCAAGCCATCTCCGTTGCCTCAAATTTAGATCTTTTTGCTTAAACAAATGCTGAAGGTTGCGGTGGTCTGTATATACATCACAAGATACACCATATAGATAATGCCTCCAAATCTTCAAGGCATGAACAATAGCGGCTAACTCCAAATCATGAACAGGGTAGTTCTTCTCGTGGGGCTTTAGCTGACGAGAAGCATATGCAATAACTCTACCCTCCTGCATCAACACACAACCGAGTCCAACTCTGGAAGCATCACAATACACCGTATATGACCCCGAGGCCGATGGTAACACAAGTACTGGAGCCGTGGTCAAAGCCTCCTCGAGCTTCTGAAAGCTCTCTTCACATTCATCAGACCACACAAATGGAGCATTCTTCTGTGTCAGCTTAGTCAACGGTGAAGCAATAGATGAGAAATCCTGAACAAACCGACGATAATAGCCTGCCAAGCCGAGAAAACTCCGAATCTCTGTAGCTGAGGAAGGTCTGGGCCAATTCTGCACTGCCTCAACCTTCTGAGGATCAACCCGAATACCATCACTGGACACTATATGTCCCGGAAAACCCACAATATCAAGCCAGAACTCACACTTAGAGAATTTTGCATAAAGCTTCTCTTCTCTCAACCTCTGCAAAGCCACTCTCAAATGCTGTGCATGCTCCTCCTGGCTGCGTGAGTATACCAGAATATCATCAATAAACACAATCACAAAAGAATCAAGGTACGGCCGAAATACACTATTCATCAAGTGCATGAATGCAGCTGGGGCATTAGTTAGCCCGAAAGACATCACCAGGAACTCGTAATGCCCATATCGCGTCCTGAACGCTGTCTTCATAATATCTGAGTCCCTGATCTTCAACTGATGATAGCCCGATCGAAGATCAATCTTAGAAAATACACTAGCTCCCTGTAGCTGATCAAATAGGTCCTCAATACGAGGCAATAGGTATTTATTCTTCACTGTTACCTTGTTCAGCTGCCTGTAATCAATGCACATTCTCATTGTGCCATCTTTCTTCTTCACGAACAACACCGGTGCACCCCAAGGTGACACACTTGGACGAATGAAACCCTTATCTAAGAGTTCCTGAAGTTGTTCTTTCAATTCTTTTAACTCTGCTGGTGCCATGCGATAGGGAGGAATAGAAATGGGCTGAGTGCCCGGCACCAAATCAATACCAAAATCAATATCTCTATCAGGCGGCATGCCCTGGCAGGTCTGCTGGAAATACATCCGGAAACTCCCTCACAATGGGAACCGAATCAAGACTGGGTGTCTCGGCCTCAACATTTCTAATGAAGGCCAAATAAGATAAACAACCCTTGCCAATCATTCGTTGGGCCTTTATATAAGAAATCACCCTGTCGGACACATAATCAGTCAAGCCATGCCACTCGATCCTCGGATTACCCGGAATAGCTAGTGTGACTGTCTTGGCATGACAGTCCAGAATTGCATGGTGAGGAGATAGCCAATCCATGCCTAGAATTACATCAAAATCTACCATGCCCAGTAGTAATAGATCAACTCGGGTCTCCAGACCCCCAATAGTAATAATACAGGATCGATATACCTGATCCACAACAACAATATCCCCCACTGGGGTAGACACATGTACGGGCAAAGCAAGAATACCACGGGTCATACCCAAATGATGTGCAAAATAAGTAGAGACATAAGAATAGGTGGATCCGGGATCAAATAAGACAGAAGCATCCCTGTGGCAGACTGAGATAATACCTGAAATAACCGCATCTGAAGCATTAGCATCCTTCCTATCCGGAAGAGCATAAAAACGAGCCTGACCTCCACCAGTACGATCCTCGCCCCTGGGGCGACCTCTGGATACCTGGCCACCAGTCCTAGCTGACTGTGCTGGCGCTGAAGAAACAGGAGTAGAAGACGAAGGTTGATCCCTCCGCTGAGACCGCTTACGAAGCCACTGAGGACACTCTCTCCCGATATGGCCCAAATCACCGCACTCAAAACAACGGCCTGAAGATGGAAGAAGGGGCTGCTGAGGACCCCTCGCTACCGACGAACCCTGTGCTGAGGAAGCAGGAGCAGAGCTCTGAGCTGGAAGAGCACTCAATGCAGGTTGACCCTGTTGACGGCCCTGCTGACCCTGATAACCCTGATGGCCCTGACGACCACGATCTGATGAAACCCCACTGGACTCGGCACGTCCAGACTGATGAGACCTGAAAGAACAACCCCTGCTATGCTGAGGTTGGCCCCTAGACGGAGCACCAATGTAGCTGCCAGTACCACGAGGCTTCTTGGCCTCTCTCCCCTCCCGCTCTCTGCGGCGATCCGTCTCGATGTGACGGGCAGCATCAACCACCTCCTCAAAGGTAACTGCCGAAGCTCTCTCCCTGGTCATCAATATGCGGATGGGATAAATAAAACCATCAATAAATCTCCGAATCCTTTCCCTTTCTGTAGGAACCATCCACATGGCATGACGAGCCAGCTGTGTGAATCTCATCTCGTACTGATTAACTGACATCTCTCCCTGCTTCAACCACTCGAACTGACGTCGCAGTTCCTCTCTCTGAGACTGAGGCACGTACTTCTCCAAAAATATCGTGGAGAACTGCTGCCAAGTGAGGGGCACTGCCCCAGCGGGCCTACGCCTCTCAAAATCCTCCCACCACTTAAATGATGCACCTGTGAACTGGAAAGTGGTGAATGAAACACCTCTGGACTCTAGAATACCCGCGGTGCGAAGCATGCGCTGACATCTGTCAAGAAAACCCTGGGCATCCTCGCCCTCAGCTCCACCGAATGTCGGAGGTTGTAGCCTCTCAAATCTCTCCAAACGACGCTGCTCATCGTCGGGCATAACTGGAACCATATATGCAGGAGCTGGTGCAACGGGCGCAACTGGCTGAACTGGCTCGGGTGTGTGAGCCACGGGGGTCTGATTCCCTCCCCCTGCCTGTGAAGAAGATACTGCAGCAAGTAGCAGCAACTACCTGTGCCAAGCCTGTGCACACTGATAATATCTGAGCCAAGGTCTCCTGAAGACCCGGTATCACAATAGGCACTGCCGGTGCCTGACCCTGAGCTGCCGGAGCGTTTGCCGCTGGAATCTGGTCCTGAGTCTGATCGGCTGGTGGATCAGCAGGTACTGGTGCTGGTGCTGCTGCCCTACCTCTGCCACGACCACGGCCTCCGGGTGCCAATGGTGGTCGTCCGCCACGTCCGTTAGCTCGTGTTCTCGCCATCTGCGAGAGAATAGAATATGGAAAGATTTAATTTCATGATAACACAAATCGCACGATATGAATTCAAGAAAATGAGGTTTTTCCTAAAGTTTCTGTAGCCCTTCGAAGATAGATACGGACGTCTACGTACCGATCCGCGAAAGCCTACTAAACCGGCTCATGACTCGCGAGTCCTAATAACCTAGGCTCTGATACCAACTTGTCACGACCCAAATCCAGTCGTGATGGCGCCCAACAATCAAGCTAGGCCAGCCAAACCAACAGTTTAATTATAACACAATACCAGTCCCCAAACGGACAACCCAAGAAGAATATATGAGTTTAAGAACTCCAATAATAATAATACTGAACAAAAGTACTGACACTCCCAAAGATCCGGAGTCACAAGTCTAGAGCCTCTAACAAAACCCAACATGAAATAGAGAGTACGATATAGAAGTACTCAAGTCTGAATACAAAATATAAAATAACAACTGGAATGAGAGGAGAAGCTAGGTTCTGCGAACGTAGGCAGCTACCTCAGCAACTCGATGTGACAATGTAAACGCCGGAGATGCCCGTCTACTGCTCCTGAGTACCTGAGTCTGCACACAAAAGGTGCAGGGAGTAGGGGTGAGTACTAAGTACTCAGTGAGTAACAAATATATATAAGTAGCTGACAGTAAGAAATCCACAAAATACCACAATATGAAGCTACACTACAGTCCGAATCTCCTACGAACTAGCAGCAACAATACCATACAGCTACCATAGAGTAATTCAACAAATACATATGCAATGCAATGCACATAACCGCTACGGCGTGTAGCCCGATCCAATTTAACGTCGACGGCGCTCACCGGGGGTGTGTACAGACTCCGGAGGGGCTCCTACAGCCCAAGCGCAATACTGCTGCGGCGTGCAGCCCGACCCTCATATCAACCACTGCGGCGTGCAACCCGATCCCATACTCAGTCCACAATAAGCAATTAAGTCACAAAACAATTAATTTTCCTTAATTCCAGTTCTCAATTCATAATTTATGAAAAATACCTTAACTTTATTAAGTTTGTAAAAGCCGGTGACTTAGCATTTCAAAAGTGTGATTTCAATTTCCAGGACTGAGATCAGTGATTTAAGCAATTACAGCTATCACATAAATATTGTCCCTCTAAGGACGCTACAGATCGGCACAAGGCCCCAAACAAGGCTTACAGCCCACAAATATAGCAAATACGGTGTATTTCCAACACTAACAACATATTATTCATTTCCGGGATGGACCAAGTCTCAATCCCCAATCACAATCAATCCCGCACCTGCCACGGTGTGCGAGCCACGCCCTATTAGCGTCAAAATGTGCTAAGCCGGGGTTTCGAACCCTCAGGCTACAATATACACAAACTACTCACCTCTAGCCGGTCGTAGAATCGTCCGTGATGCTTTTTCCTTTGAATTTCGCTGCCTCGTGTGTAGAATCTAATCAAATAACAATAATTATATCAATTACGGGTCAAAGAATCATAACCCACTTCAATTTATATGAAATTCGCATAATTACACTAAGTTGGTAAAACCCGACCCCGCACCCCACTGCTCGGAAAATTCCGAAATTAGTACCAACGCGATCCTTATCTCGCCACGAGGCCGTGCATATAAAATTTATCGAAATCAGAGTTCAAATGGCCTCCCAAATCCAAAAATCCCGTTTTCAATATTTAGGCCACATTTCTTCAAGATTTCAAACCAATTTCATGAAGATTGATGTTAATACTACCATAAAATGATGTTTTTGAGTCAAGAATCTTACCTCCGACGAATACCCGATGACTTCTCAGTGATTTCCTCGAGTTTTCTTCTCTCTAGGGCTCAAATGTGTGTTTTGGGTTAATGAACCCGTAACTCTCTGTTTCTGGATTAAATTCACTGCCAGAACTATTTCCTCTACGCGATCGCGATCTTCTTCACGCGATCGCGATGCTCAAAATCTCGTCCTCACGCGATCGCGACATCCTTCACGCGATCGCGATGCACAATCACCCTGCTTCACGCGATCGCGTCCTTCATTCTTGCGATCGCGTAGCTCATTTCCCCTGGACCCATTTCTTCTTCTACGCGATCGCGTAGATAAGCATGCGATCGCGATGTACACCCGTTTTCTTCTACGCGATCGCGACTGGCTACCCTGCGATCGCGATGCCCTAGCCCCCAACTCTACGCGATCGCATCCCCCTCCCCGCGATCGCGGAGAGCAAACGCCTGCTGCGTTTATGACAGCAACCAGTTTATCTCTTTTCTTCCAAAAATGGTCCGTTTGGACCCCCGAATTCATCCCGAGACCCCCGGGACCCCAACGAAAACCACCAACATACTCCAAAACATGATACGAACTTGTTCCAACCATAAAAACACCATACTAAACATCAAAATCACCAATTACTCACGGATTCAAGCCTAAGTTTCTTCAAAACTTTCAAAACTAACATTCAATCCAAAACCCGATCAAACGATGTCCGAATGGCCTAAAAATTTGCAAACATATTCAAAATCACATAACGAAACTACAGAAATTGTCGAATTCCATTCCGACCCCGGATCAAAATATCACCTACCATCCGGTTTTCGCCAAAATTCAACATTCGCCAATTCAAGCTTAAAACTACACCGGACCTCCGAATTCAATTCCGATTGTTCTCCTAAGTCATAAATGATCCCCCGGAACTAGTCGAATCATCGGAATCCGGTTCCGAGCACTCTAACTCAATAGTCAACTCTTGGTTGACTTTTCATTTTTAAGCTTTCTTCAAACATGCTATTTGTCTCATTTTCAATCCAAATCACTCCTAACTCACCCGATATACTCTAATACTGTTTTAAAAGCATAATATATGTAAATGCAAGGTAACGGGGTGGTAATTCCCGTAATGACAGGCCGGGTCGTTACAAAAAGACCTTGGGCTCTCGAACTCATGCAGAGTTTACAATCAATTTGGAATTTCCTATTTATAATTTGAAACCTCTTATGGCCGACTCTTTTGTTTGATACTAGCATGCTTATATACGAGGGTTTTTCTGCTAAATTAATTCTGTCAGCTTGTGATTGATTTCAATCTCCTTTTACTAAGGCTTGATTGATTTTATTACTAATTTTACAAATTAACCTCTTTCCCCCTTTTCCTGACTAAGTTCATTCAAAGACTTTTAAATTTCAGGCATTTTGATTACTATATTTTCCTTATTCTCTCAAAACTATGTACTATAGGCTTCTTAGCTTAAATAGACTGTATGAACTTACCCCTATTATTCTACTATGAAAAGGTTTTAATTAGTTTTCTTTCCTTAAATACTCATTCCAGTTTGAAATCATATCCCTTTGAGTAAGGGAGATCTTATTTGATTGACATAAATTTTATTTCCTTGCCTTTTTGTTTACTCGTTTTTGCATTATAAAAAGAGACAACTTTTTTCAGTTCTCACACAGTTCTTTCTGCACCTTTGCAATACACTTCACACTTCAGAAGCAATACACACACTCGACACAGAAACCTCTGTCTTTGAAATATACTATACTATATCTACTATTACTCTATATCTTCTCTACTACTACTGAACGCTCTGCTCCTTTCGCTCCTACTGTCTGAATATTTCTAGAGTTTCTCTAGATTCCCAAGTGCCTGCTAAAATTTGAGTTGCTCTAGTTAATTCTTTCTAGCTATTTATTAGTTGTTGTTTCTCTGATGTACTAGAACTGAAAAACATGTATTTATTTATAATTTATATAACACCGGCCTATTATGTGTTTACATCTCCTCTTCTACACCTCTTTTACTATGTATTTATTTATGCTTCCTACACTAAGCAATTACATTCAAGTCTGTTATGCCCTTTCTTTATGATAGCACCGTCAGTCTGCTATTGTGACGACCCAAAGGGTCATCACTTATTTTATTAATCATTTTGAGCTCCTGAGGCTTTGAAAACCTCATTCTATGTTGCCTCGATTTACGTGCACGATCCGGGCATGTGGCCGGAAAGTTTTTATGTTGAAATATATGAAAAATGTGAGAAATTTGAAGAATTTTGATATTAATATTGATATGGTTGGCTTCGGTCAACATTTTTTGTAAACGAACCCGGACCCGGGATTGGATGGTCCCGAAAGGTCCGTAGGAAAATATGGGACTTGGACATGCATCCGGAGTCGAATTCGGAGGCCTAGAGCCCAAGTTATAAATTTTTATATGAAATTGTTTTGATGTAATTGTTAAAAGAAAATGAATTAATTGACCTTGGTATCGGGCTCGTATTTTGGTTCCGACGCCCGGTACAAGTCTTGAATATTATATATGTGCTTTCTGCAAAGTTTGGTGACATTCGGATGTTGTTTGATATGTTTTGGATGTTGAGTTCCAAGTTTGAAAGTTTTGAAAACCAAAAGTATGAAAATCATGAACTTGAGGCTTGATTTGATGAAAACGATGTGACATTGGAGATGTGATCGCACGAACAAGTTCATAATGTGTTTTTGATGTTGTGTATATGTTTGGTTTGGAGCCCGGGGGCTCGGGTAAAGATTTGATAGGCCGTTGGTTCAATTTCTGAATTTTTGCACTGCTGGTTTTTCACCCAGCTGTTAGTTTCGCAATTGCGAAGTATTTCTCGCAATTGCGAAGGTGACAAATTAAGGCAGGGTTCGCAAATGCGAAGGGTGCCCAGGACTGTTTGGGTTCGCAAATGCGAACCAAACCTCGCAAATGCGAGGCCTTCAGTGTTAAGCCATTCTTCGCAAATACGAAGAATTCTTCGCAAATGCGAAGGTCCCTCAGCCCAGCTTTGTTCGCAAATGCGAACAAATGTTCGCAAATGCGAAGGCCCCAGAATTGCCTTGGCTTCGCAAATGCGAGCAAAAGTTCGCAAATGCGAACTTCCCAGCCTTAGCTTATTTTTCAAACTCTAGAAATTGGTCGGGGTTCGCAATTGCGAACCCATGTTCGCAAATGCGAACACAGAGACCTGTAAATCACGATTTCCAACTTCATTCTTCACATTTCACAACCCAAAAACACCCATTTGCGATTCTTCACGAACTCCCTCTTCTTGAAAACAATTGTACGTCACTTTTTACTTAATTCTTTCAATTCCTAACAACATTAAACATGTTTTTCAATAGAAATCAAATGTTATAGTAGAATTTCTTGTTTTTGGTAGAATATAGGGTTTTTTCATAAATTGAGAAATTGGACCTCGAATTGAGGTCCGATTGTGAAAAAAATAATATACTTGAACTCGTGGGGGGATGGGTAACCGGATTTTGGTCCGAACCCCGAGTTCCGACCATGTGGGCCCGGGGTCGATATTCACTATTCCGGGCAGAATGTTGTAAAAGTTGTAATTGGCCTTATGAAATAGTTTGTTGAGTAGTATTGATGATATTAAATCAATTGTGTATAGATACGATTGGATTGGAGCCAAATTTGAAAGGAAAAGGCATTGCCACGGATTGAATTGTTCATAAACATTCGAGGTAAGTGTTTGTTCTATCCTAGCTTGAGGGAATTGGATAATGTGTTATGTGTTATGTGATCGAGTGCGATGTATGGGCTGTGGTGACGAGCATCCATACGCTGGCATCTAGTATGATCGTGAGTCGTTGTTAATACTTGTTGTGGGACATATTTGAATATGAATTGTTGAACCCTTGCCGGGTTGTAGAAGTGTTATTGTTCTCCCTTGTTGAGACTTGTTGTGAAGATGATTGTTGATTGCCCTTGTTGGGACGGTTTATGATTTACTGTTTCATTCTTTGCCCTTAACTGTGATTGATATTTGGGTGAGGAAGAGTGATAATGCACGAAGGGTGATGTCGTGCCTTGATTATTATTTATGCACGAAGGTTAATGTCGTTCCTTGTTATTGATTATGCACGAAGGTTAATGCCGTGCCATGTTTTATTGATTATGCACAAAGGTTAATGCCGTGCCATGTTTTATTGATTATGCACGAAGGATCATGTCGTGCCTTGTTATTGAACAATGTACGAAGGATCATGCCGTACCATGGATGTGAGGATGAGAGTAAAAGCACGAAGGGTGATGCCGTGTACTTTATTTGCTTATTTGGCGAGGGTGAGAGTAAAAGCATGAAGGGTGATACCGTGCACTTTATTTGCTTATTTGGTAAAGATGAGACTAAAAGCACGAAGGGTGATGCCGTGCAACTACTTGCTATTCCTTGACTTGATATTAATTATTTTCCATTATACTTTGTTTTCCTTGTGGACTTATTAACTATTGTTAATTGTTGAGTTCTTTTGAGATATTCCTCATTGTGTTATTACTTGGTTATTTCTCGTTATTTTGTGGTATACATATATATTGAACTGCACATGTTTATGTGGGTGTCTGGTCCTAGGCTTGTCACTACTTCGCCGGGATAGGCCAGGCACTTACCAGGACATGGGGTCGGTTGTGCTGATACTGCACTTCTGTGCATTTTTGCACAGGTCCAGGTTTCGATCAGGAGTAGCAGCAGTAAATCTTTTGCGTGAAAGTTGAACACTTTGAGACCGAGGTAGCTTGCAGGCGTCCGCAGGCCCGGCGTCTCTTCTTTTACTTATGTTATTATCTGTAGTCTCTTTGTTCCGAGACAAACAAATTATGTTATTTTCTTTAAGACCTTTATGTGTAGTATTCGGTAGTAGTTTGTGAGTTGGTGACTCCACGTCTTGGGTAGAGGATTTCAGTATGATTTTACCTTGAAACTGGTTATTTCTATTTCGATAAAGTCTTCCGCACTTATTTAATTAAAGTTATGGTTTTGTTGATAAATTAATTATGAAATATTATTAAAAATAGGATAGTATGAATACAGTGGCTTGCCTAGCTACTACGAGTAGGCGCCATCACGATCCCGATATTGGAGTAAAATCCGGGTCATGACAAGTTGGTATCAGAGCCCTAGGTTACATAGGTCTCACCACTCACGAACAAGCTTAGTAGAGTTTGAGAGGTAGGTACAGAGACGTCTGTACTTGTCCTCCAGATTCTATTGAGTTAGGAAAGAGTCTCTCATTTGTTATTTCTTGTCGTGCGACTTGTTCCTCAATTAATGATTGAACTCCTATTCTGTCCTTTCGCAGATGGTGAGGACACGCGCTTCTTCGCCCGCTGACCAACATCCCGAGCACCTGGCCGCTCTCGTGAGGGGCAAGGGCCGAGGCCGTATCAGAGGCCGTGGTAGGGGTAGAGCTCAGCCCCCGGCAGCTACTCCAGAAGTGGAGCCTCATATTGAGATTGACGAGGAGGTTCCAGTCCCAGCAGCTCCAGTGGGCCCAGCTCAGGTCCCAGGAGAGGCTTTATTTACCCCGGATCTTCGGGAGGCTCTGGTTAGGATAACGGGTTTTATGGACAGCGTTGCAAGATCGGGCTTATTACCAGCTGCACCAGCCGCTTCTCAGGCTGGAGGAGGGGCCCGGACTCCTGTTGCTCGTACTCCGGAGCCAGTAGCTCCTCAGCCTCAGGCACCATTGGTTCAGCCTATGGCCACTCTGTAAGGTACCACAGCTCATGCCGGAGATGGAGCGGCCATGACTTCTAATTCTTTATGGAGACGTGATCGGTTCTCCAAGCTGTTTACCACTACTTTCAGCAGTGCCACATCAGAGGATTCTCAGGATTTCTTATTCAGTTGCCATGAGATTCTAAAGACTATGGGGATCGTAGAGTCCAATGGAGTTGACTTCTGTACATTAAGGCTTTCAGGATCCGCCAAGACTTGGTGGAGGGATTATTGCTTGACTCGACCAGCAGGGTCCCCAGCTTTATCATGGGATCAGTTTGCAGAGCTATTTCTGGAGAAGTTTCTCCCTACTACTCAGCGGGATGCACTTCGGAGGCAGTTTGAGCGCCTCCAGCAGGGCACTATGACGGTCACTCAGTATGAGACGAGATTTGTTGATTTGGCACGTCATGCAGTGGTGATACTTCCCACAGAGCGGGAGAGGGTCCGCAGGTTCATAGATGGGCTTAATCAGCCAATTAGACTTCAGATGGCTATGGGAGTGGGAAGTGATATTTCATTTCAGGAGGCAGCTAATGCAGCACGTAGAGTTGAGATGGTGTCACGCCCCAAGATGGGAACATGACCGGCACCTGACCGGGTTGCCCCAGTCAAGCGGACCTGGGTGCCTTTCATTCCCACGCGTTACCCCTGTGTTGAATGTTTCTCATTAACCAAATATCTTACAAACCATGAATGATTTCACATTAAACAAATAAAACCATACGAGTGATTCATTAACAAGTTTGCAGTTTTTACAACACCCGACATAACACAATACATATACATAAGACTGGAGTCCCACAGTTTACATGTCTACCGAGCCTCTAGGATACAAAAAGGGGAATACAATACTTGCCGGTAACAAGGCTCCGGCTATACCTTACAAAACCAAAATGAAATCTAAACAAAAGTGGCATGAACCACGTAAGGCCCCGAGAGGAAATGGGCTCACAAATACAACTGATGGAAAGTGGAGGAGGTGCTACTGTCGGTGGACTGGAGTACCTGCTATCGAACCACCTACAATCATAACACGAATGTAGCACCCCCGGCAAAAAGGATGCCAGTACACTTGAATTGTACTGGTATGTATGGACAAACTTTGTCCCAAGTAAACTCAAGCCATTAAATTACATCAAAACTAATCAAGCCGGCCAACCATGTTTTCCACCTTTTACTCATTTCAGATAAGCCTCAACATAAGCACGTTCAAGGTCAACAAATAGAACAACAACCAATCAACCACATAAATTGCAAGTAGTCAAACATAGGGGCAATCAGTGCCCCCCCAGGTTGCAAACTCTCCTGCTGTCTCCTTTCACAATTTCACATCATTGATTTTTGTATCAATTTTCAATAGCGATTTCGATCGCTTTCCATCCTTATTACCCACGACCACCCTTATTACCTCGGCCACCCTTATCACCCCAACCCACACCTTATTTCCTCATGTTGCAGCGCACAACCCGATCCCACCGTACAGTTTTAAAACACAACAAGTACAAACAGCAGATAAGGCACTTCACACAATTTCAACAAGTTCAAATAAGCAACTTACACATTTGTTCATGTTCTCAATTACTTCTCGAGCCAATATCACAACCAAGTTACAATGTTTTCATATTCAAGAATATTCACACAAGTATGTTCAATAACTTACCAATCCTCAAGTGTTCCGTTTCTTTTCCACAAGGTGCCATATAGGCCATCATAACCATTATTCACAATTCTTTACCCAATTCAACTCCCATTTATCTTTCGGTTCATATTCCATACTACATCACTCATAGTTCAACAACAACTTTGAATATCCAACAACAATATCAAGAATTTCACACAATTTGTCAAATTAACACGAACCAAACAAATTTCACACATATAGGCGATTTCACAAGAATCCAAATTAGCCATATATACCTGGTATCGAGTTTTCTTCCGTTAACTTCCTATTTTATGCTTACCCAAGATATCCTACTCTTGCCAACCTTGTTCTTGAAGACTCTTACTTCTACTCACTTCTTTTACTAGAAATCAAGTTCAATAATCATGCATGAGTATAAAATTCCTTGAAATGATTTGGGGAAGTTGAATCTTTGCCCTAGAATCCTTTGGACTAGATGTTTGGAACAATCTTTGAAGATGAAAGACTTCTCTCTGTAAAACCCCTCTCTTCTCTCTCCAATTTTGGTAAGATGATATGATAAAATGAAGGGGAAAGGTGTTATATTAAAGAAAGAGGTCGGGTCAAAAGTTTACAAAAATCTGGGCCGGGTCAATTCTGCGGTGCACTTTGCGACCGCAGAATCAACATGCGATCCGCATTATGACTGCAAAATGGCCTCAAAATTCACTCAAGTTCTGTTACAGAATGCGACCAATATGCGGTCCGCATTCTTGATCTGCGGTCGCAAAGTGCACCACAGATTCATTATGCGATCGCATATCGACTGCATTTTCAACATGATTTTTGGGAGACTTATGTTAAGGTCTGCGGCAAGAATGCGGTCCGCATAGCAGATCTGCGGTCGCATTCTTGATCGCAGATTTGACATTTTTCGGAAAAATTAATTCTCTATATTTTTGAAACTTAAATCACTACCAAGGGTCCGAACTGCGGCGAGCAAGCTCGCCGCGAAGAATTGTATGCATTCCTAACACATCATTCGAACCACGACACCATAGCTACTAGGTTTTATGCACAAAAATTTTACGGGGTCTTACATCCTCCTCCCCTTAAGATCATTCGTCCTCGAATGAGGACTTTGAAAATAAATTGGTTTTGAAAGACATGATATGCAAACTATCAAATACTCTTATATTTTAGAAAAATTTCACCAGAGTTTTCTTTGTATTATGGACATATCCACCTGTCAGAGGGCCCCCGAAACACGTTACCAAACAACAATACACAAATACAACACTTTTCACAGCTGGTATACACTTTCTTACCTCAACGAATGCACATATTCTATCACATTGTTACAATTGCACATAAACTAGTCACTTCAATGAATTCTTACCTTATTTAACCATTTTAACACACCATGTACACTTAACAAACCATTACCAATCTACACTTACTATTAGTTGTTTATCTAACACGTAAATCTTTATAAGGCTTTCATTTATCAAGGAAGGTTTGAGTGACCCAAGGCGACAACACATTCAACTCATTACAAAACGAAGGAAACTTTACTAATACTAGGAGTGAAACAACTTGGACAAGATGACAATTACTAGGAGTAGAAGGGTCACCTAATTTCTTCTAGGCTTGATCAAACAAATGGGGGTACTTTTCCTTCATCTCTTTTTCTGCTTCCCATGTGGCCTCCTCAACTTGTTGACTTCGCCACATTACTTTAACAGAGGCAACTTCCTTATTTCTCAACTTACGGACTTGCCTATCAAGAATGGCGACTGGAACTTCTACATACGACAAATCATCATTAACCTCTATAGCTTCGACTGGCATGATGGTGGATGGATCTCCAATCACTTTCTTCAACATGGACACATGGAATACCGAGTGCACTGATGACATCTCAGGAGGCAACTCTAGCCTATAAACAACTTGACCAATCCTTTGAATGATCCGATATGGCCCGACATACCTAGGACTCAATTTCCCTTTCTTTCCAAATCGCATGACTCCCCTTCATAGGAGATACCCTCAAGAACACCCAATCATCAACTTGAAACTCCAAATCCCTTCGACGAACGTCTGCATAGGACTTTGATGGCTCTGTGCTGTTTTCATTCTCTCCTGGATAACCTTGACCTTTTCCATAGCTTCGTACACCATATCTGGCCCTAGCAATTCCGCTTCACCTGCCTCAAACCACCCGATTGGGGACCTACATCTTCTCCCGTACAATGCCTCAAATAGGGCCATCTAAATGCTAGCATGATAGCTATTATTGTAAGCAAATTCTATCAGTGGCAAGTGTTCATCCCAATTACCTTTAAAATCTAAGACACAAGCCCGTAACATATCTTCAAGCGTCTGAATGGTCCGCTCGGCCTGGCCGTCGGTCTGTGGATGGAAAGCTGTGCTGAGATTCACCCGAGTTCCCAAACCTTGCTGAAACTTCTTCCAAAAGTTAGTTGTGAACTGAGCCG
Organism: Nicotiana noctiflora; assembly: GCA_032618575.1. Lineage (NCBI taxonomy): Eukaryota > Viridiplantae > Streptophyta > Magnoliopsida > Solanales > Solanaceae > Nicotiana > Nicotiana noctiflora. The sequence goes on from JASVEL010004837.1 coordinate 271,688, forward strand.
CGCGATCCGAGATAATAGAAAGTGGAGTACCATGAAGCCTTACTATCTCCTCGATGTACGACCTTGCATATTGCTCCGCAGTATCAGTAGACTTGACTGGCCGGAAGTGAGCTGATTTGGTGAGTCGATCCACTATCACCCATATTGAGTCAAACTTATGCTGAGTGCGAGGTAACCCCAACACGAAATCCATATTGATCATCTCCCATTTCCACCTTGGTATTTCTATATGTTGAGTTAATCCACTGGGCCGTTGATGATCGGCCTTCACTTGTTGACAGTTCGGACATTTAGCTACAAAGCTTGCCACATCCCTTTTCATACCATTCCACCAATAAATCTCCTTAAGGTCATGATACATTTTCGTGGAACATGGGTGTACCGAATACTAGGAAATATGAGCCTCTGCCATTACCCTCTCCCGAAGCTCGTCCACACCCGGAACACATAGTCTACCTTGGCACCGCAATACACCATCCTCGTTGCTGAGTACAAATGCTGAGGTCTTGTTATTCATAACTGCTTCCTTCACCCGAACCAATGCTTGATCCATGAACTATTTTTCCTTGATTTCCGCGACCGGTGATGATTCTGCTCCATTATGCACCAAAAAATCCCCCTCGTCAGATGCCGAGATACGAACCCCAAACTGACTAACTGGTAAACCCCCGAGCCAGGGGTCTCTGATTCATACCCGAATGAGCCAAACTACCCATGGATTTTCGACTAAGAGCATCGGCTACCACATTTTCCTTCCCTAGATGGTACAATATGTCCATATCATAGTCCTTGAGCAGTTCTAACCACCGCCGCTGTCTCATATTCAGCTCTTTCTGCTTGAACAAATACTGGAGGCTCTTGTGGTCTGAAAACACATCTACTTGTACCCCATAAAGATAGTGTCGCCATATTTTCAAGGCAAACACAACAGCTGCAAGCTCTAAATCATGCGTCGGATAATTCTTCTCATGGTTCTTGAGTTGCCTGGAAGCATAAGCTATAACCTTTCCGTGTTGCATCAATACACATCCCAAACCGACTCTGGAGGCATCACAATAAACTACAAATCCCTCTGTGCCTTCTGGCAAGGCCAATACGGGTGCCGAGGTCAATCTTGACTTCAATTCTTGGAAACTTTTCTCACATGCTTCGGACCACTGGAACTTAACTGCCTTCTGCGTCAGTTTTGTCAATGGGGAAGCGAGGGTTGAGAATCCCTCTACAAACCTCCGATAGTACCCTACTAAACCCAAGAAGCTACGAATCTCTGTCGGGGTCGTGGGTCTAGGCCAATCTTTCACTGCTGCAATCTTCTGAGGATCCACCTGAATTCCCTCACTGGAAATAAAATGCCCTAGAAAGGCTACGGACTCCAACCAAAACTCACATTTTGAGAACTTGGCATACAATTGATGATGAAGAAGGGTCTGCAATGCTGCCCTGAGGTGAACGGCATGATCTTCCCTGCTCCGAGAGTAGATGAGGATATCGTCAATGAATACAATCACAAAAGAATCTAGGAATGGCTTGAAAACCCGATTCATAAGGTCCATGAAAGCTGATGGGGGCATTGGTTAGCCCAAAAGACATGACCAAAAACTCGAAGTGACCATAACGAGTTCTGAAGGCGGTCTTAGGAATATCCTGCTCCCTGATTTTTAACTGGTGGTACCCGGACCGTAAATCAATCTTTGAGAAGAACTTCGCTCCCTGCAATTGATCAAATAGATCATCCACTCGAGGCAAAGGATATTTATTCTTGATGGTGACTTTGTTGAGCTGCCTATAATCAATACACATTCGAAGTGACCCATCCTTCTTTCTGAGAAAGAGAACCGGAGCACCCCATGGTGACACACTCGGTCGTATGAACCCTTTCTCTAATAAATCCCTCAACTGCTCCTTTAACTCCCTTAACTCTGCTGGCGCCATTCTGTAAGGTGGAATGGATATTGGCTGAGTATCTGGCAATACATCGATCCCAAAATCAATCTCCCTATCTGGCGGAATGCCTGGAAGGTCATCCGGAAACACTTCAGGAAATTCATTCACAATCGGTACGGACTCGAGGGTAGGCACCTCTGGGGTGGTGTCCGTTACCCGAACCAAGTGATAGATACACCCCTTCTTAATCATCTTCGAAGCCTTAAGGTAGGAAATAAACCTACCCCTTGGCACTATACCATTTCCTCTCCATTCAATAAACTGGCTCGTTAGGGAACTCGAGCCTCATAACTCTCGTCCGACAGTCGAGCTTGGCAAAGCATGAATAGAGCCAATCCATCCCTATAATTAGATCAAAATCAATCATCCCAAGCTCAATAAGATCGGCTGTGGTATCACGACCACTCACCGTGACAACACAATTTCTATAGACTCGTGAGGCTGTAATAGAATCACCGACCGGAGTCGACACAGAGAACGGCTCATGAAGCTGTTCGGGTTTTATCCCAAAACTTGAAGCAATGAATGGAGTAACATAAGACAAGGAGGACCCTGGATCAATAAGGGTATAGCAATCAATAGTCTGAACAGACAGGATACCTGTAACAACATCTGGAGAAGCCTCGGCATTTTGGCGGCCACTCAATGCATAGAATAGGCTAGGTCCACCCCTACCATGAGCTCCACCCCTAGCTGCACCACGCCCTGCTGATGCTGGAGGACGCGCCGATGATGTAGCAGCCGAAGAACCGGATGACTGAGCAGATCCCCTACCCATACCCTGACTGGGTGCACGGCAGTCCCTCCGAATGTGACCTCTCACCTTGCACCTGAAACATTTTGGCATGTCAAGGTAGCATGTCTCTGTATGAAATCTCCCACACTTGAGGCATGTAGGTCTCCCCTGCTGCTGGGACCTCACCCCAGGACGACTAGACTGACGAGACCTCCTGCTATCTAAACCGGGTCTCGAATGACTGCCCTGGTGATGACTGTGCATAGATGGCGGTGCACTCGCGGAGGACTGAGCATATGACTGGGATGGCCCTGATGACCCTCTCCCCCGAAGTGATCTCCCCGAATGACCCATTGACCGGGCCCTGCTGCTACTTTCTCTTTCTGCACGAATCTTCAATTTCCTGGCCTCTGTGGCCTGAGCAAACCCCACAATCCTCCCATAGTTCATGTCTGAGTGCAAAGCTGCTGTGGAGGCCTCATTCACTACCAAAGGGCTAAGGCCCTGAACAAACCGTCGAACCCGGGCATCCATGGTCGACACTAAATGAGGAGCGTACTTGGACAACCTTACGAACTCCATGTGATACTCCCAAACACTCATACTGCCCTGTTTGAGGACCTCGAACTCTGTGGCACGGGCTGCCATCACCTCGGCAGGCAAGAAGTGGTCCATAAATGCATCTACGAACTCATCACATCTGGCCGGAGGGCTCACCTCCTCACGTGAATCCTCCTACATCTCGAACCTTGAACGTGCCGCTCCTTTCAGCCTGTAAGAGGCCAACTCTACCCCCTCTATATCTGTAGCCTTCATCACTCTTAGGGTCTTGTATATCTCATCAAGGAATTCCTGTGGATCAGCCTGTGGATCGGTGCCTGAAAATTCTGGAGGGCCAATCGCAAGAACTGGTGGACTCTGGAGCCAAAGGAATCTCCCTGTCCGCTGGAGGATGCAGGGGCATCATGGGATCTCTGGGCCTGGGCGGCCACTAACTGTGTTAACATATGAATGGCTCCCCTAAGATCCTCATTAGAGATACCAGAACCAAAAACTGAAACTGTGTTTGAGTCAGGAACACTGGCAGGAGGGATGGTGGCATCCTCTGTCGCAACTGGAATAGGGACACTTGGGTTTTGAACGGATGGGCCAGGCAAATTTAGGACTGGTGGGTCATTCTCGGCCACGGCATCGGGCACATGATTTGCAACCACACTTGGGTCGGTATTGGTACCAAGGCCGAGTCTAGCCTTCTTCTTAGGCACCATATTCTGAAAATTTGGGAACAAGGCGCGAATTAGACACGGATATTTCCACATTGCACTTTACCGCACGATATAGATTAACAAAGAAATAGGTAAATTCCTAAATGCTCGTGTAGCCCCCAACTTATCTGATGTGGTCGACAACACACCGATAAGAAGGGCACTGCTAGACACGACTCCAAGATATCCTAGGACACTTTAAAACCTTAGGCTCTGATACCAAGTTTGTCACGCCCCAAATCGGGAACATGACCGGTGCCTGACCGGGTTGCCCCAGTCAAGCGTACCTGGGTGCCTTTCATTCCCACGCGTTACCCCTGTGTTGATTGTTTCTCATTAACCAAATATCTTACTAACCATGAATGATTTCACATTAAACAAATAAAACCATACGAGTGATTCATTAGCAAGTTTGCAGTTTTTACAACGCCCGACATAACATAATATATACATAAGGCTGGAGTCCCACAGTTTACATGTCTACAGAGCCTCTAGGATACAAAAAAGGGAATACAATACTTGCCGGTAACAAGGCTCCGGCTATACCTTACAAAACCAAAATGAAATCTAAACAAAAGTGGCATGAACCACACGGGGCCCCGAGGAAGAAAGGGGCTCACCAAAACGGGCAGTGGAAGGTGAAGAATACTACTGCCGATGCGCTGAAGTGCCTGCTATTGAACCACCTACAATCATAACACGAATGTAGCGTCCCCGGCAAAAGGGACGTCGGTACACTTGAATTGTACTGGTATGTATGGACAAACTTTGTCCCAAGTAAACTCAAGCCATTAAATTACATCAAAACTAATCAAGCTAGCCAACCATGTTTTCCACCTTTTACTCATTTCAGATAAGCCTCCACATAAGCACGTTCAAGGTCAACAAATAGAACAACAACCAATCAACCACATAAATTGCAAGTAGTCAAACATAGGGGCAATTAGTGCCCCCCCCCCCCAGGTTGCAAACTCTCCTGTTGTCTCCTTTCACAATTTCACATCATTGATTTTTGTATCAATTTTCAATAGCGATTTCGATCGCTTTCCATCCTTATTACCCCTGACCACCCTTATTACCTCGGCCATCCTTATCACCCCAACCCACACCTTATTTCTTCATGTTGCGGCACGCAACCCGATCCCACCGTACAGTTTTAAAACACAACAAGTACAAACAGCAGATAAGGCACTTCACACAATTTCAACAAGTTCAAATAATCAACTTACACATTTGTTCATGTTCTCAATTACTTCTCGAGCCAATATCACAACCAAGTTACAATGTTTTCATATTCAAGAATATTCACACAAGTATGTTCAATAACTTACCAATCCTCAAGTGTTCCGTTTCTTTTCCACAAGGTGCCATATAGGCCATCATAACCATTATTCACAATTCTTTACCCAATTCAACTCCCATTTATCTTTTGGTTCATATTCCATACTACATCACTCATAGTTGAACAACAACTTTGAATATCCAACAACAATATCAAGAATTTCACACAATTTGTCAAATTAACACGAACCAAACAAATTTCACACATATAGGCGATTTCACAAGAATCAAAATTAGCCATACATACCTGGTATGTAGTTTTCTTCCGTTAACTTCCTATTTTATGCTTACCCAAGATATCCTACTCTTGCCAACCTTGTTCTTGAAGACTCTTACTTCTACTTACTTCTTTTACTAGAAATCAAGTTCAATAATCATGCATGAGTATAAAATTCCATTTTCAAAAGCTATTATATGCAAACCTTCCTTTACCCATTTTAAAACTAAAAATTAGAGAAAATAGCTAGGGTTTTTACCTTGAAATGATTTGGGGAAGTTGAATCTTTGCCCTAGAATCCTTTAGACTAGATGTTTGGAACAATCTTTGAAGATGAAAGACTTCTCTCTCTAAAACCCCTCTCTTCTCTCTCTAATTTTGGTAAGATGATATGATAAAATAAAGGGGAAAGGTGTTATATGAAAGAAGAGGTCGGGTCAAAATTTTACAAAAATCTGGGCCGGGTCAATTCCGCGGTGCACTTTGCGACCGCAGAATCAACATGCGGTCTGCATAGTCACCGCAGAATGGCCTCAAAATTCACTCAAGTTCTGTTACAGAATGCGACCAATATGCGGTCCGCATTCTTGATCTGCGGTCGCAAAGTGCACCGCAGATTCATTATGCGATCGCATATCAACCGCATTTTCAACATGATTTTTGGGAGACTTCTGTTAAGGTCTGCGGCAAGAATGCGGTCCGCATAGCAGATCTGCGGTCGCATTCTTGACCACAGATTTGACATTTTTTCGGAAAAATTAATTCTCTACATTTTTGAAACTTAAATCACTACCAAGGGTCCGAACCGCGGCGAGCTTGCTCGCCGCGAAGAATTCTACGCATTCCTAACACATCATTCGAACCACGACACCATAGCTACTAGGTTTTATGCACAAAAATTTTACGGGGTCTTACAGATGGCTCTTGCTCGGGGAGGTGGTTATTCTTCAGACAAGAGGCCTCGTCATTCAGGAAGGTTCAGTGGTTCTTCTTCTGGTGGCAGGGAATCTTTTGACAAGAGGCCAGTCTTCCAGGCCTTTTCATTCCGCCCTTCAGGCTTCACAGGGTGGATCAGGTGATCGTGGTTCTCGGGGGCATTATTCAGACCAGTATCCTATTAATGCTCAGCCTCTTCAGAGTGTTCGTGGAGGCCATTCGGGTGGTCAGGGCCAGCAGCCCTATCAGTCCAAGAGCTGCTACAGTTGTGGTGACCCAGGTCACTTTATCAGGTACTGCCCTCGAGCAACGGGCAACTCTCAGCAGCGGGATCCTCATCCTATGATTCACACTCCAGCTGACCCTCAGCCTGCCCAGCCAGCCAGAGGCGGGGGTAGAGATTATAGAGCTCGAGGTCGAGACCGTAGAGGTGGAGACCATCCAGCCAGGGGTAGAGGTCAGCCAGTTGATGGCCGTCCTAGTGACATAGCTCAGAGGGGAGGTGCAGATCCCCGATTCTATGCTTTGCCAGCCAGGCCAGAGGCAGAGGCTTCAGATGTCGTGATTACAGGTACCATTCTTGTGTGTGGCAGAGGTGCTTCAGTATTATTTGACCCTGGATCTACATATTCATATGTGTCCACCTACTTTGCACCGCATTTGGCCGTGCCCAGCTATGCTCTGGATATTCTAGTTTATGTGTCTACACCGGTGGGTGACTCCATTGTAGTCGACCGGGTGCATCGTTCGTGCGTAGTTATCTTTGGGGGTCTTGAGACCCGTGTTGATATGTTGCTTTTGGATATGGTGGATTTTGATGTCATATTGGGGATGGACTGGTTGTCCCCATACCATGCTATTCTAGATTGTCATGCTAAGACTGTGACCTTGGCCTTGCCAGAATCACCCCGACTAGAGTGGAAAGGTACCTCAAGCCACTCCGTTCGCACTGTTATTTCCTATGTTAAGGCTCGACGCATGGTCGAGAAGGGGTGTCTAGCTTATCCGGCTTATGTTCGTGATTCCAGCGCAGAAGTTCCTTCTATTGAATCAGTCCCTATTGTACGGGAGTTTCCTGAGGTTTTTCTTTCAGACCTGCCGGGCATGCCACCCGACAGGGATATTGATTTCTGTATTGATCTAGCACCGGGCACTCAGCCCATCTCTATTCCACCCTATCGTATGGCCCCACCGGAGCTAAAAGAGTTGAAAGATCAGTTGCAGGACCTTCCTGAGAAGGGCTTTATCAGGCCCAGTGTTTCCCCCGGGGAGCACCTGTATTATTTGTAAAGAAGAAAGATGGCTCGATGCGGATGTGTATTGATTACCGGCAATTGAACAAAGTGACAATAAAGAATAAGTATCCACTGCCGAGGATTGATGATTTGTTTGACCAGCTCCGGGGAGCGAGGGTATTCTCAAAGATAGACTTGAGGTCGGGCTACCATCAGCTGAAGATCAGGGCGGCTGACATTCCTAAGACAGCCTTTCGCACTAGATATGGGCATTATGAGTTCTTGCTCATGTCCTTCGGGTTGACCAATGCCCCATCAGCATTCATGGAGTTGATGAATCGGGTATTTAGACCTTATTTAGATCTGTTCGTGATAGTCTTTATAGATGACATCCTGGTATACTCCCGCAACCAGGAAGAGCACGAGCAACACCTCAGAGTGGTTCTTCAGACTCTGAAGGATAACCAACTATACGCCAAATTTTCGAAATGTGAGTTCTGGCTGAGTTCGGTAGCATTTCTGGGTCACATTGTATCAGTGGAAGGTATTCAGGTGGACCCAAAGAAGATTGAGGCAGTCCAGAATTGGCCTCGACCAGCTTCAGTGACTGAGATCCGGAGTTTCTTGGGATTGGTAGGTTACTACCGTCGATTTGTAGAGGGGTTTTCTTCTATTGCAGCCCCGATGACCAGGTTGACCCAGAAGGGTGTCCAGTTTCAGTGGTCAGAGGAGTGTGAGGCGAGCTTTCAGAAGCTCAAGACAGCCTTGACCACCGCACCGGTGTTGATACTACCTACGGGTACAGGGCCTTATACAGTTTATTGTGACGCATCTCGTACAGGACTTGGAGCGGTATTGATGTAGGATGGTAAGGTTATCGCTTATGCTTCGAGGCAGTTTAAAATACATGAGAAGAATTATCCAGACATGATCTTGAGTTAGCAGCAGTAGTACATGCCTTGAAGATCTGGAGACATTATCTATATGGTGTGACATGTGAGGTGTACACTGATCACAAAAGCCTACAGTACTTGTTCAAGAAAAAGGAGCTGACAGCGGAGATGGTTAGAATTACTAAAAGACTATGATGTTACTACCTTATATCACCCAGGTTAGGCCAATATGGTGGCCGTTGCATTTAGTAGAAAGTCTGCTAGCATGGGTAGTCTTGCATTCGTTCCGGTCAGTCAAAGACCATTAGCACTAGATGTCCAGGCCTTAGCCAGCCGGTTCGTGAGATTAGACATTTTTGAGCCCAATAGGGTGTTAGCCTGCACGGTCGCTCGTTCTTCTCTATTAGAGCGTATCCGTGAGAGGCAATTTGATGATCCTCATTTGCGTGATTTGAGAGATACAGTACAGCGGGGAGGTGCCACAAAGGTAAATCTAGATGATGATGGGGTATTGAGATTGCAGGGTCGAGTTTGTGTGCCCAATGTCGAAGGGATTCGAGAGTTAATCTTAGCGGAGGCCCATAGTTCGCGGTAATCTATTCACCCGTGCGCCTGTACCAGGACTTACGACGACACTATTGGTAGTGTAGAATGAAGAAAGATATCGTTGCGTATGTCGCTCGGTGTCTAAATTGTCAGCAGGTGAAATATGAGAACCAGAGACCTGGTGGTGTATTCCAGAGGATTGAAATTCCTGAGTGGAAATGGGAGCGGATCACTATGGACTTCGTTACTGGACTTCCTTTGCCTCGAAGGAAATTTGATTCTATTTGGGTCATTGTTGATAGGTTGACCAAGTCAGCACACTTTATTCCAGTATCTGTCTCCTACTCGTCGGATAGGTTAGCGGAGATTTACATTAGGGAGATTGTTCGTCTTCATGGGGTGCCAGTATCTATTTTCTCTGATCGGGGTGCGTAGTTTACCTCGCGGTTCTGGAGAGCGGTCCAGCAGGAGTTAGGCACCCAGGTTCAGCTATGTACAGCATTTCATCCTCAGACGGATGACCAGCCCGAGAGGACTATTCAAATTCTAGAGGACATGCTTCGAGCCTGTGTTATTGATTTTGGAGGCTCGTGGGACCAGTTTCTGCCATTAGCAGAGTTCGCCTACAACAACAGCTACCAGTCTAGCATCCAGATGGCCCCGTATGAGGCGTTGTATGGTAGGCGATGTCGATCTCCAGTTGGATGGTTTGAACCGGGAGAGGCTCGGTTGTTGGGTACAGACTTAGTTCGAGAGGCCTTGGATAAGGTCAAGACTATCCAGGAGAGATTGCGTTTAGCTCAGTCCAGACATAAGACTTATACGGATCGTAAGGTTCGAGATATAGATTTCGTGGTTGGTGAGCGTGTATTGCTCCGAGTGTCGCCGATGAAGGGTGTGATGAGATTCGGGAAGAAGGGCAAGCTCAGCCCTAGGTATATCGGTCCATTTGAAATTCTAGACAGAGTGGGAGGGGTGGCTTATAGAGTAGCTTTGCCGCCTAGCTTATCAGTCGTGCATCCAGTTTTTCATGTATCTATGCTTCGGAGATACCACGACGATCCCACACATGTGTTAGACTTCAGTACTGTCCAATTGGACAATGATCTATCTTACGAGGAGGAGCCGGTGGCCATTCTAGGCCGGCAGGTTCGACAGTTGAGGTCGAAGAGTTATCCTTCTGTGCGTGTTCAGTGGAGAGGTCAGCCTCCTGAGGCATCGACTTGGGAGTCCGAGTCTGATATGCGGAGCCGCTACCCACATTTGTTCTCCGACTCAGGTACTGCTTTCTTTTGTGCGTTCGAGGACGAACGGTTGTTTTAGAGGTGGAGAATGTGACGACCCAAAGGGTCATCACTTATTTTATTAATCATTTCGAGCTCCTGAGGCTTTGAAAACCTCATTCTATGTTGTCTCGATTTACGTGCACGATCCGGGCATTTGGCCGGAAAGTTTTTATGTTGAAATATTTGAAAAATGTGAGAAATTTGAAGAATTTTGATATTAATATTGATATGGTTGACTTCGGTCAATATTTTTGGTAAACGGACCCGGATCCGGGATTGGATGGTCCTGAAAGGTCCGTAGGAAAATATGGGACTTGGACATGCGTCCGGAGTCGAATTCTGAGGCCTAGAGCCCAAGTTATGAATTTTTCTGTGAAATTGTTTTGATGTAATTGTTAAAAGAAAATGAATTAATTGACCTTGGTATCGGGCTCGTATTTTGGTTCCGACGCCCGGTACAAGTCTTGAATATTATATATGTGCTTTCTGCAAAGTTTGGTGACATTCGGATGTCGTTTGATATGTTTTGGACGTTGAGTTCCAAGTTTGAAAGTTTTGAAAACCAAAAGTATGAAAATCATGAACTTGAGGCTTGATTTGATGAAAACGATGTGACATTGGCAATGTGATCGCACAAACAAGTTCTTAATGTGTTTTTGATTTTGTGTATATGTTTGGTTTGGAGCCCGGGGGCTCGGGTAAAAATTTGATAGTCCGTTGGATGAAATTTTGAAATGTTGCATTGCTGGATTTTCACCCAGTTGTTAGCTTCGCAATTGCGAAGTATTTCTCGCAATTGCGAAGGGGGCAGTACAAGGCAGGGCTCGCAAATGCGAACCCTGATCGCAAATGCGAAGCCCTATTGACCCAGCCTTATTCGCAAATGCGAACCAAACCTCGCAAATGCGAGGCCTTCAGTGTTAAGACATTCTTCGCAAATGCGAAGGCCCCTCAGCCCAGCTTTGTTCGCAAATGCGAACAAATGTTCGCAAATGCGAAGGCCCCAGAATTGCCTTGGCTTCGCATATGCGAACAAAAGTTCGCAAATGCGAACTTCCCAGCCTTAGCTTATTTTTCAAACTCCAGAAATTGGTCGGGGTTCGCAATTGCGAACCCATGTTCGCAAATGCGAACACGGAGACCTGTAAATCACGATTTCCAGCTTCATTCTTCACATTTCACAACCCAAAAACACCCATTTGCGATTCTTCACAAACTCCCTCTTCTTCAAAACAATGGTAAGTCACTTTTTACTTAATTCTTTCAATTTCTAACAACATTAAACATGTTTTTCAATAGAAATCAAAGATTTTCATGGTAGAATTTCTTGTTTTTGGTAGAATATATGGTTTTTCATAAATTGAGAAATTAGACGTTGAATTGAGGTCCGATTTTTAAAAAAATCATATACTTGAACTCGTGGGGGGATGGGTAACCGGATTTTGGTCTGAACCCCGAGATCCGACCATGTGGGCCCGAGGTTGAAATTCACTATTCCGGGCAGAATGTTGTAAAAGTTGTAATTGGCCTTATGAAATAGTTTGTTGAGTAGTATTGATGATATTAAATCAATTGTGTATAGATACGATTGGATTGGAGCCAAATTTGAAAGGAAAAGGCATTGCCATGGATTGAATTGTTCATAAACATTCGAGGTAAGTGTTTGTTCTATCCTAGCTTGAGGGAATAGGATTATGTGTTATGTGTTATGTGATCGAGTGCGGTGTATAGGCTGTGGTGACGAGCATCCGTACGCTGGTGTCTAGTATGATCGTAAGTCGTTGTTAATACTTGTTGTGGGACATATTTGAATATCAATTGTTGAACCCTTGCCGGGTTGTAGAAGTGTTATTGTTCTCCCTTGTTGAGACTTGTTGTGAAGATGATTGTTGATTGCCCTTGTTGGGACGGTTTATGATTTATTGTTTCATTCTTTGCCCTTAACTGTGATTGTTATTTGGGTGAGGAAGAGTGATAATGCACGAAGGGTGATGTCGTGCCTTGATTATTATTTATGCACGAAGGTTAATGTCGTTCCTTGTTATTGATTATACACGAAGGTTAATGCCGTGCCATCTTTTATTGATTATGCACGAAGGTTAATGTCGTGCCATGTTTTATTGATTATGCACGAAGGATCATGCCGTGCCTTGTTATTGAACCATGTACGAAGGATCATGCCGTACCATGGATGTGAGGATGAGAGTAAAAGCACGAAGGGTGATGCCGTGTACTTTATTTGCTTATTTGGTGAGGATGAGAATAAAAGCACGAAGGGTGATGCCGTGCACTTTATTTGCTTATTTGGTGAGGATGAGAGTAAAAGCACGAAGGGTGATGCCGTGCAACTACTTGCTATTCCTTGACTTGATATTAATTATTTTCCATTATACTTTGTTTTCCTTGTGGACTTATTAACTGTTGTTAATTGTTGAGTTGTTTTGAGATATTCCTTATTGTGTTATTACTTGGTTATTTCTCGTTATTTTGTGGTATACATATATATTGAACTGCACAGGTTTATGTGGGTGTCTGGTCCTAGGTTTGTCACTACTTCGCCGGGATAGGCCAGACACTTACCAGCACATGGGGTCGGTTGTGCTGATATTACACTTCTGTGCATTTTTGCACAGGTCCAGGTTTCGATCAGGAGCAGCAGTAGATCTTTTGTGTGGGAGTTGAGCATCTTGAGACAGAGGTAGCTTGCAGACGTCCGCAGTCCCAACGTCTCTTCCTTTTATTATGTTACTAGCTGTAGTCTCCTTGTTCCGAGACAAACAGATTATGTTATATTTCTTTCGGACCTTTATGTGTAGTATTCATGTAGTAGTTCGTGAGTTGGTGACTCCACGTCTTAGGTAGAGGATTTCAGTATAAGTTGCCTTGAAACTGGTTATTTCTATTTCGATAAAGTCTTCCGCACTTATTTAATTAAAGTTATGGTTTTGTTGATAAATTAATTATGAAATATTATTAAAATCAGGCTAGTATGAATGTAGTGGCTTGCCTAGCTACAACGAGTAGGCGCCATCACGATCCCGATATTGGGGGAAAATCCGGGTCGTGACAGCTATGCTCTCCTATCTCTCTTTAATATGTTTTCATGCAAATACCTTCCCTCCATTCCCTTTTGCATGTTAGTACTATTCTGAATCATGACAGCATCTTATATTACTGCCCATGATCTAGAACCAGACTCTCGTGAGTCTCTACTCAAATGATTTCCCATTCCCTCTCCCCTTTATGTGTTGAGCTTTAACTTGGGTCTGGTAGTGTCCTAATCACCACTCAGACCACATATTTGACTCTCAGAGTCTGCTCCTATTTGTTTTGCCTAAGCAAGGGATCAGGGGTATGCCAGCTTATGCTATGGCTGGGTATGATCACCCTCTGCTGTGGTTCATCTCTCACTTTGCACTCAATTCTACTCTCCTAAGTTCTACCCCCTTTGGTAAGCCATGCTTTGGGACCCTAGAGTTCCCTCCAAACATAGATGCCTAAGGTCTGGTAATTCCACACTTGCACTATTCTGTTACAATATTTACTATTTAGAGTGTAAGCATTGCCTGGGGTCCTAGAGGCTCCTTGGAACGTTGAAACACTCTGAGTAAGATAGGTCCTTGGAATCTGGAGTCCGGATTTGGTGAAACATATGTTATTGGATGTCAAAGTTTGCATTAGGTAGTGTGGATTTTGTTGTAGGCTGTGATGTATTTTTGTTTACCTTTTTTCTTCTTATTTTGTAATAACCTTGTAAAAAGAACTCGCAAAAATATTAGTAAACGGTGCGGGAGGGGTTTACTTTATTGCTAAAGAGTAGATACCATGCCCATAGGACCAATGTTTTATTTAATTATTTATATATCATGCCTATAGGTTCAACGCTTTAAATCACCTACAGATCATGTCTATGGGCTTTTGAATTCTTTTCAATCATTTAGAAATCATGTCCATAGGATTTAATGTTTAACCATGCCGCAAATCAGTAGATATCATATCTACAGAATCTAATAATCAAACAACAAATTGCATATAGAAATCATGGCTATAGGAAATGCCTAAATGCTAGGCAAACTGTAGGTTAATATTCATTTCGTAACCAGTTTAATTACAATATTATTTCTTTAATCAGGACACAGAAATCATGCCTATAGAAATTCAAACTCGTCTAATTAGTGTAATTAATAATTTACCAGCTGGTTTCAGAATTTTCAGTACAGTTCGTTCAAACCACTCTTATAAATGTGCCTTTAATTCCGTTCAAACTTGTATTTTTTTAAGTAACGTCTTTAAACATTTGCCTGAATTTCTCCTCCCTTTTTGAAGTTGTCTTCTGAAATAGAGTTTCAACCATATTTTTTAAAGTATTTGTACTCCCTAAACTCTTTTACAAGGCAATCTTAAATGGTCTATTTCTTTTTTAAAACGTCTCACTTTCGAAAACACTACTTATACTTCTGTTTTATTTTTAGTTAAACAATTATTTTAATTTCGAAATCATCTTTGAACTTCTGCAATTTTCGACCTTCTGTTTCAAACTCTTCAGCAATAGATTCTTAGTCAGTAACTTATTTTAAATACCTCAACCTCTGATATTTGGATCCGGGTTTCCTAATGCAGACTTTTTATCCAACTCCGTGTGTTAGACTAATATGTCCACCGTTTAATTTTTCTTAGACCAAATCAGTATATGAAAGACATGCTAAACTTAATGTTATGTGATTTATGGGGTTTATGTGAGCCTCTTATGTATTTGTTCATCCATCAATATTTGCTACTTGTTTTGTTTGTCTCTGTACTCTTTTATCCTTTTGAAACTCCATATATGCCAACAATTCCTCCCGTCCTTTCTTTAGGATTAGAAGTCCTAAAATCCCAGGACTGATAGGTTGGGATGGGTGTTAGCAAGCAATGAGTAAACGAGACTTATCACATTTAATACCTTAACGGGGTAGGAAGGGTTGAATGCGGATATGATGACGGGTGCCCTAATATATCGGGTGAGAATGATTATTCGGTATTGCACCAATGTAATCCATATTATATTTAAACATAGAACCTTTTTTCTATATTTTTATGATGTGATGTTTTCTTAAAAATTAATATTTTCTTTAATTAATTCTTTTCTTTCCAAAACAACTTACGCCTTTTTTCTCTCTCTTTTTTCTTTCAAAACTTTCAACTTATTTGTATTACCTATGTGCAAACATTGTTTGTTTACTTCTACTCTTCTTAAAGTCACAATTAAGCATGGTCGGAAACCACAATAGTGGATCTTGAGGGGTGACTAACACCCTCCCCTCAAGATAATCTCAAGCCCTTACTTGAACTCTGGTTTTACTTTAAAAAATTCTTTTTTTTTAAAGTGTCCTAATGCACTATAATTATTAGGCGGTGACTCCTCAAATTCTATAACCTGATTCATCAAAAGGGAATGAGAGTTGTTTTTTCCATAATTTCATAAACCCGATTTTGCCTTAGGAAAATGGGGCGTCGACATATAGCCTGATAAGTGTGTCACAACTTTCTGATAGAGGTAATCTTGTAGTTATCACCTCTATCAAATGCTTTGTGATTAACCTTACTACTGACAAAATTATTTTGTAGGGAAAGAGAATTAACAATATTTACATTGTAGATTTGTCAACTCTCTCTGAAAAAGAACTCACTTGCCTAAGTGTGTTAATTAAGGACCCCCTCATTTGGCACAAATGACATGGTCAGGCCAGTCTAAATCAATTGAACAAATTAGTCTCCAAAGACTTGGTGATAGGGTTACCTAATATCAAGTTTAAGGAAGACAAAGTTTGTGAGGCATGTGCAAGGGGGAAGCAGGTAAGGTCATCCTTCAAATCAAAGAAAATGGTAAGTAAGTCCAAGATGTTGGAACTGGTTCATATGGATCTCTACGATAGAATGAGAACCATGAGCAGAGGTAGAAAAAGATATGTAATGGTTCTTGTTGATGATTACTCTAGACTTACCTGGGTGTTGTTTCTAACCTCTAAAGACGAAGCATTTGAGATGTTCACTACTTACGTTAGAAAAACCATAAACAGTTAGGAAATCAAGTTGCATCCATTAGGTCTGATCATGGAACTGAATTTGAAAATGCAAAGTTTGGTGAATTTTGTGATGAAAATAGAATAGATCATAATTTCTTTACTCCTAGGACCCATCGGCAAAATAGGATGGCTCAAAGGAAGAATAGGACCCTTGAGGATATGGCAAGGACCATGCTTCTTTCATGTAAACTACCTCAAAGCTTATGGGTAGAGGCTATAAACACTACATGCTACATAATCAACAGATGCATAACTAGACCTCTTGTACAGAAAACTCCCTATGAGTTAAATAAAGGGAAAAAACTAAGCATATCCCATCTTAGGGCTTTTGGTTGCAAGTTCTATCTGCACAATAATGGCAAAGACTCCCTTGGTAAGTTTGATCCCATAAGTGATGAGGGAGTATTCTTGGGATATTCTTCACATAGCGAAGCATATAAAATGTTTAATAAAAGAACTCTGTGTGTAGAAGAAAGTGTACATGTTGTATTGGATGTGTACATGTTGTATTTGATGAATCTAATACTATTTCAGAGATACAGGAACATGAAAATGAAGCCATTGGACTGGTGAAACAATTGACAGAAGCCATAACACAAGTCAAAGTGGCATCAAGGTAAGGAATAAGTGATGGAACAGGTCCTTCCAATTAGGGAAACATGACACGGGGAACTAATCTGAGAGAAATTGAAAAAAACTCTATGAAGGAACCCGTACTTGAACCAGTTCCTCAAAAACAGAAAAATGAAGAAACATCGAGCAAGAACTAGCAGGCGGGGAAATCATACAACTACCTGAGCTATCATCCCGTTGAGAACATCATCAATGATCCAACATTTTGAGTCAAAACTAGATCTCAACTGAAGAATGTGTGTGCATTTGATGCTTTTCTGTCCATCATTGAACCCAAAAATGATGTTGAGGCTTTGCAGGATGCAAATTGGCTCAATGCTATGTAGGATGAACTCAATTAATTTGAGAGAAGTCAAGTCTGGCATTTGGTTCCAAGACCCAAGGATATATCAGTCATTGGCAAAGAATGGGTCTTCGGGAACAAACTAGATGAAGATGGAACAGTTACAAGAAACAAGGCAAGGCTGGTAGGTCAAGACTACAGTAAAGAGGAAGGTATTGACTATGATGAAACCTTTGCTCCAGTTGCTAGACTTGAAGCAATTAGACTCTTTATATCCTTTACAGCACATATGGAATTCACTCTTCATCAGATGGATGTCAAAAGTGCCTTCCTAAAAGGCTACCTCAAGAAAGAAGTGTTTGTGAAACAACCTCCAGGATTTGAAAGCAAAGAGTGTCCTAAACATGTGTGCAATCTAGATAAGGCTCTATACGGTCTCAAGCAGGTCTAATAGCTTGGTATGAAAGATTATCAAAATTGCTACTGGAGCATGGGTACAAAAAAGGTAAAATTGATAGCACTTTGTTCCTAAGGGAAAAAGGTAAAGATCATCTTGTTGTACAAATATAAGTTGATGACATAATATTTGGGGCCACTACAGATAGATTGAATAAGGACTTTGAAAAACTAATGGGAAGTGAGTTTGAAATGAGTATGAAGGGGGAACTCAACTTCTTCTTAGGTTTGAAGATCAAACAAAGTCCAAATTGAACTATGATCCATCAGTAGAAGTACACAAAAGAACAAATCAAAAAGTTTAAAATGAAAGAATCCAAAGAAATAGATACACCTATTGCTACTGCCACTAAGTTAGATATTGATGAACAATGTTCATTAGTTGATCAGAATTTGTATAGGGGTATGATTAGTTCACTTTCATATCTTACTGCCAACAGATTTGACATTGTTTTCATTGTAGGGCTTTGTGCTCGTTTCCAGGCGAATTGATGTGCCGGAAAGATTCGGCACATTTACATACTAATTGCTCTTATATTAGCTTGTTTCATTACAAAATGTAGTCCATACTTATGTGATTTTATGGTTTTACAGATAAAGAAGAAAAAAAGACCAATGACACAAAAATGGACGCAAAAAGATAAGAAAGTGGGCAAGTTGTGCAAAAGAGCAAATCTGCGGACCAATATGCGGTCGCATACTTCATGTGCGAACCGCAAATAAGCAACCAAATCGCAGAACTAAATAGTGAATGGAGCTGAAATGCATGGCAAGAATGCGATGTCTTTTGCGATCACACATTCAATATGCGGTCCGCACTTCTGTCGTATAATGAACACAAAGGAAACCTAAGAGGCAAGTCTACGGTGCTTTCTGCGGTCACACAATCAACATGCGGACCGCAGAATGGTTACGCGATAAACACATGAACAGCTAGGGTTCCTATCCGCGACGCAGCCTCCCAAGATTGCGGAACGCATACCTGTTATGCGACAGATCTGTGGTCGCATACTTGACCTGGAAGGGCAAACGTGTCCGCTTTTTGTCATATCTTGGTCCCTCTATAAATAGCTTTTTAGAATTTTGTGTAAGGGCATCTTGTGCAGACTTTATACTACACTCAAAGACTTTATTACTTCATCTTTTTGGAAGCTTTTGGTTGAAGCATCTTTTACTTTGTAAGCATTTATGACATTTATTACACCTTGTATTTTACATTTTAGCATGTGTGGCTAAGCCTAAATACTAAGGTTGTGAACCCTAAATGGGTGTTATGTAAATGGGTGTTTAACATTGAATATATGCATAATGGTTGGTTGATATTTCTTCACTTCTCATTCTTCATTCATTATTGGTGGTTGCAAACACTAATTAAAGACATTAAAGTCCTACCTTACTTGGGAAAGTGGGTTAGATTTTGGAAGAAGTAGAGAACAAAAACTCGAGGCCTTACACCTCGTTTAATAGAATCGCTTAGGGATAAGTGGGTTTTATTTGGCACTTATTGATTGTTATACATTGTGACTCTTAGACTTTTGGGAAAAAGCAAGAGAGGAAATACTAATCAAGTATTGGGAAATATTGGGTAGTTGCATAGAAATCAATTGCATATCAATAAGCAACCATTAGAAATATATCATATTAACACCGATGGCATTACACTACATTTATGGGGACACAACCTTTGTTTAATCAATTCTATAGATTATTACATTAAGCATCTTCATTAGTTAAATATTCTAAATCAACCTTCACTCATACTATCACTCTTACACCATTTCTATGTCACTTCTAACAGAATAGATTCAAGATTCGAGTCGGGTAAAACACTAATTCAAGTGATCATTTCACACCTATTCCCTGTGTGATTCGACCCCAATCTAGTTGGGTTACTATATTTGACACTGACCGCCTTACACTAATTGTAAAAGTGTAATTTGAGCGTATCAAATTTTGGCGCCGTTGCCGGGGAATACGATTTTGAAATTACTCATTAGTGTGTACTTTACTTGATATCTAATTCTATTCCATTACACTTTGCTTGTTTTGCTTGGTGTGATAGGTTACAATGTCTGATTACGAGGACGAAGGGGAAGAGAATCCTTTTGCGGATATCGATGACACAAATGCAACTGTATCCCCTGTTGTTGGTGCCTCAACATTTAAGGTGGATCATGGTTTAATCCTCATGCTCAAAGCGGAAGGTGTTTTTCAGGAATTCCACCGATGACGACCCAACTCAACACTTGAGGAATTTTATGGGAGTGTGTGCTATGCACAAACAAACCAATGTCTCAGAAGATGCCTTAAGGTTGAGAGTTTTCAAGTACTCCTTGGCCGGTGATGCTAGAAAGTGGCTTCAAAACATGCCACCAAATTCAATCCGATCATGGCCTGAACTTGTCCAGGCAATTCTAGCAAAATGGTTCCCTCAAAGCAAAAAATCTGAGCTTAGAGATAAAATCTTTTTCTTTAAGCAACAACAAGGGGAACACTTACATGAGGCGTGGGATCGCTTTAAACTATATTTGGTGAGATCCCCAAATCATGGATTCCCTGACTCAATTTTGCTTGAGAAGTTTTCAATGGGTCTTGATCCCATGAACCAAGCCATTGCAAAGAATGCGGCGGATAGATGTTTTATGGACAAGTCTTTTGCTAGAGTGACTCAAATCCTAGACAAGATGGCCAACATAATCAAACATGGCATTCTGAGGATTCATCTGGTGGAATATCTTATGGGTCTCCTTCTTTGACAAATTTGATCAAGGAAAACCAAGAGAGAGACCAAATCATTGCGGGGTTGGCCACTAATGTCAATGTGTTGACCAAGATGTTTACAGAAAATCAAACGAAGAAAGTCAATGTTGTCGAGGACATGCCGTCCAATTCTAATGAAGATTTTGAAGAGGCGAATTACATCAACAACCCCCAAGGAGGAGGGTATCAAAGGCAATACTATCAAGGTCAAGGAGAACAAAACCAATGGAGGCCAAACCCACAAGGGCAAGGAAACCAACATTGGAGGTATGACCAAGGTAGCTCACAACAAAAAAATTGGGGCAACAACAACAACAATTTTTCTAACCGGAGTGAAAATCCTTATGTTCCTCCAAAAGGACAACATTCGAACCAAAGGTCCTCAAGTGATTCAAAATTGGAAGCTATGCTAGAGAGAGTGCTACAAAATCAAGAAAAGTCTGATGCTTCATTGAGGAACATGACCAAGGTCGTTGGCTCTCATACCGCTTCCATCCAAAAGTTGGAAATGCAAATGAGAGATCTTTCAAAGGAACAAAATCCCAAGCAAAAGGGAACACTACCTAGTGATACGATTGCAAACCCAAGAGCTACTTGGAGAGAAGGAACACATAGTTGAAGATGTGGAGACCAAGCAAACGGTTGAGGGTGAATAACAAGAGGTTATAGAAGTTGAAAAGAAAAAAGTTGTTGTGGTTGACAAACCAAAAGTTGTTGAAATTGAAAGAATTCCAAAAAAGGCTAGAGCACAACAAGAAGATCGAGAAGAGGAAAAGAAAAAGGGGAACGAGTCATCAAAACATCTTCCACCTATTCCTAGACCTCCTCCTTCATTCTCTCAAAGGCTACCAAGGAAGATTGGTGATAGCAAGCTTGAAAAGTTCTACAATATTCTCAAACAATTGACGGTGAACATACCTTTTGTAGAAGCTTTTCAAGAAATGCCAGGGTTCGCTAAGTACTTGAAAGATTTGATCACTAAAAAGAAAACCTCAAAGCATGAGGTGGTAAGCATGACTCACAGGGTAAGCTCTATCATTGTTACAACCCCGGTTTAAAAGAAGGAGGATCCGGGGGCCTTTACTATAACTTGTACTATTGGGACGCGTGAATTTGCAAGGGCCTTATGTAATAATGGAGCTAGCATCAACTTAATGCCACTAGCCATCTTTAAGCAAGCGTGATTGGGTATGCCTAGACCTACAAGCATGAGATTTCAAATGGCCGATCATTCCATCAAGCGGCCAATTGGAATTGTGGATGATGTACTAGTAAAAGTGGGGAAATTCCATTTACCCGCGGATTTTGTGATTCTTGATTGTGCTGTCGATAAAGAGATCCCTATCATTTTGGGAAGACCATTCTTGGCTATGGGCCGAGCACTCATGGATTCTGAGAGAAATGAGATAAAGTTCCAGGTGAATGATGAAGAAGTCACTTTTGAAGCTAGAAAGGGCATGAAGCTACCCCACAAATATGAGAGCATCTCAATGATAGAAGCGGTGGATGAGGTAGAGGATGCCGTGGAATTGAAAATTGAAGAACAATGCCTTGGTGAGGCATTAGCGGCAATCCTAGTAAATTTTGATGGGGAAAACATAGATGGGTACATAAAATCGGTGAATGCATTGGAGGGTCTTGGATCCAATACGTACAAGCAGGCAAAGCTCTCTCTTGACTTAGAAAATAGAGCTACTCCCCCCGCCAAGCCATCAATCATTGAGCCACCACAATTAGAGCTCAAACCACTCCCTTCGCATTTGAGGTATAAATTTCTTGGCTCTAATGATACTTTACCCGTAATTGTGTCTCCTTTGTTGCATGATGTGCAGGTAGAGCAATTATTGAAAGTCCTAAGGGAGCACAGGCAAGCAATTGGGTGGACAATCGCCGACATCCGTGGCATTCCCGCGGGTATTTGTGAACACAAAATCCAATTGGAGAATGACACCAAGCCAAGTGTGGAGCATCAAAGGCGATTAAATCCTTCAATGCAAGAGGTGGTGAAAAAGGAAATTATCAAGTGGTTAGACGCCGGATTTGTCTACCATCGCCGATAGTTCTTGGGTGAGCCCAGTACAATGTGTGCCAAAGAAGGGGGCATAACCATGACTGAAAATTAAAAAAATGAGCTCATCCCTACTAGAACGGTGACCGGGTGGAGAGTGTGCATGGATTATCGAAAACTCCATAATGCAACTTGCAAGGATCATTTCCCTATGTCTTTTATTGATCAAATGTTTGATCGGCTAGCAGGAAGAGCCTTCTATTGCTTTCTTGACGGATACTCCGGCAACAACCAAATCAACATTGCTTTGGAAGATCAAGAGAAAACAACTTTCACTTGTCCTTATGGGACATTTGCTTTTAGCCGGATGCCATTTGGGTTGTGTAATGCTCCGGTGACCTTTCAAAGATGCATGATGTCGATATTTTCCGATATGGTGGAGGATTTTCTAGAGGTTTTCATGGATGAATTCTCTATTGTCGGTGATTCCTTTGAGCATTGTCTTGCAAATCTTAGACAAGTGCTCAAGAGATGCGAAGAAACGAATGTTGTGCTAAATTGGAAAAATGCCACTTCATGGTGGATGAAGGTATTGTGTTGGGGCACAAGATTTCTAAACATGGCATTGAAGTGGATCGGGCAAAGATCGAAATCATTTCTAAACTTCCTCCACCAAATTCAGTGAAAGGCGTTCGAAGCTTTCTGAGCCACGCCGGATTCTATCGGAGATTCATCAAGGATTTTTCCAAAATTGCACACCGAATGTGCAAGCTTCTTGAAAAGGATGCAAAATTCATGTTTGATGACAAGTGCCTCAAAGCATTTGAGGAATTAAAGTTGAGGCTTACCACGACACCCATTATTGTCACTCCCGATTGGACTCTTCCTTTTGAACTCATGTGTGACGCCAGTGGTGTAGCTATTGGAGCAATGCTAGGTCAACGCCACAACAAGATACTTCATCCGGGCTATTATGCAAGTAAAACTCTCAATGGGGCACAAATGAATTACACTGTCACTGAGCAAGAGTTTCTTGCCATTGTGTATGCTTTTGAAAAATTCCGGGCCTATTTGTTGGGGTCCAAGGTGGTGGTCTACACGGATCATGAGGCTCTTCGATACCTCATGGCAAATAAAGATGCAAAACCTCGACTAATTCGGTGGGTTCTCTTGTTGCAGGAATTTGACTTTGAAGTAAAAGATCGCAAAGGTATTCAAAATCAAGTTGCAGACCACTTGTCAAGGCTTCAGGAAGCAGGGAGGCCTAAAGAAGAGCTTGACATAAATGATGCATTCCACGATGAACATATATTGGCACTTTCCAACACCTTTGCTCCTTGGTATGCCGATATTGCAAATTATTTGGTGACGGGGTCATTCCGGAAGGGTTAGAACCCCATCAAAAGAAAAAACATTTGAGGGATTG
This sequence comes from Nicotiana noctiflora, assembly GCA_032618575.1. Lineage (NCBI taxonomy): Eukaryota > Viridiplantae > Streptophyta > Magnoliopsida > Solanales > Solanaceae > Nicotiana > Nicotiana noctiflora. The sequence continues at coordinate 295,718 of JASVEL010004837.1, forward strand.
TCGGCAATACTACTAGGAGGAGCCTTATTTGTTTCGAGTGTGTGCTGACAACATCATCCGGAGGTGCGTACCAGAGGAAGAAATCATGCCAATCCTCAAGGAATATCATGACTCACCGGTTGGAGGCCATCATGGAGGCAATAGATCTCCGGCAAAGATTCTTGAATGTGGCTACTATTGGCCTTCCATATATCATGATGCAAACCAATTTGCAAAAGCTTGTGAGCAGTGTCAACGGCAAGGTTCAATCTCCAAAAGGCATGAAATGCCTATGTAATATGTGTTGGAGATAGAAATCTTTGATGTATGGGGAATTGATTTCATGGGCCCCTTTGTGAGTTCCTATGGGATGGAGTATATTTTGGTGGCTGTGGAGTACGTCTCAAAATGGGTTGAACCCGTTGCCTTACCAAACAATGAGGCGAGGAGTGTGACCGCTTTTTTGAAGAACAATATATTCACTCGGTTTGGCACTCCTAGAGCCATTCTTAGTGATGGGGGATCGCACTTCTACAACAAAGCATTCATAAGGTTACTTGAGAAATATGGGGTGAAACACAAGGTGGCTACACCATACCATCCGCAGTCGAGTGGTCAAGTTGAGGTTTCAAATCGAGAGATCAAGAGTATCCTATCCAAGACTGTGAACGCCAACAGAACTGACTGGTCTAGACGATTAGATGATGCATTGTGGGCCTACCGCACGGCCTTCAAGACTCCTATTGTTACTTCTCTCTACCGACTTATTTTTGGGAAGGCATTCCATTTACCGGTTGAGCTGGAGCACAAGGCCATGTGGGCACTCAAGAAGCTCAATTTAGAATGGGCGGAAGCTGCAAACTTGAGATTGATGCAACTAAATGAACTAGAGGAATTTCGATTCCATGCGTATGAGAGCGCAGCGGTATACAAGGAAAGAATTAAATTTGTTCATGACAAAAAGATCTTGAAAAGAGAGTTCAAGACGGGTGACATCATCTTACTCTTCAACTCAAGATTAAAATTGTTTCCAGGCAAATTGAAATCGAAATGGCCCGGCCCCTTTAAAGTGGTAAGTGTATCCCCATATAGAGCTGTAGAGTTAGAATCTACTGACGGGTCTCAGGCATTTAAAGTAAATGGCCAACGCATCAAACACTACTGGGGTGCTGATGGTGAGAAGAAGGTGATAGAGCAGCTGGCTCTACAAGATGAACCCTACCCGTCAAAAGGATGAAATTGGAGTCAGTCCCGTCGTGCCGCGACACTAAATCAAGCGCTGCATGGGAGGCAACCCATGGGTGGTAACACCCTCTTTGAATTTTGAATTTTCTTTGTTCATTTTTTTCCTTAACATCTGTGAAGTGTAGGGAACCCAACAGTGATGATATTTGGTGGATGCACCCATGGACAGATATGCGAAAGAAGGAGGGTAGAAATGCGGTAGAAATGCGACCGCATAATTGATGTGCGGACCGCAAATCTACCGCAGACCTAACCAGTGAGCCCTCTAAATTGGAAGTTGCAATGCGTCCATTCTGTGGTCTGCATATTAGTTGTGCGATCGCAGAATGGACCGCAAAAGTGACTCTGAGAAAGCTACGTGTCGCAGCAATATGCGACCATTATGCGGACCGCAAAACAGTTCTGCGATCGCAATAATGGTCCGCAGACTTGACGTCACAAAAGTGTGTAACTCCCCCCAGGTACGTTCCTAAATGCCCTACACAACAGAACAAAAAAAAAGAGAAAAAAAAACAAACAAAAGACAAAGAGGAGAAAAACAAAAAGAAAAAGAACGAATAGAGGCAAGTTCGAATCGGCACTCCAGGCATCCTCCTGTGAATCAATAGCATTCTCAACATCTGGTATGTGTACTGTTTCCCCCATCACCATTGATTAAATAGTTTGAGGAAAAAGTTGTGGGAAATGGTTGTGGGCTTAATAGCATGGCTAAGGTAGTAATGAATTAGACGTTGGGGTAGGAATTGGTTGAAGATTGGGCACCCATGGTTGAATAGTTGAACTGTTGCATTAAGTTGCTCCGTTCTGCGGTCCGCATGTCTAATATGTGAACCTCATCGTTGTCGCAGACCTAACCCTAAGTCATATGAAGAAGACAACTTATGCGGTCACTATGCGATCACATTATCACTTTGAGGTCCGCAAAGTGACCGCATAGCTGTCACCTTGGTAGCCCTCTCAAGCATTGAAATGTGCGATCGAGTATGCGGCCGCAGAATTGATCTGCGGTCCGCACACTCAACGCAAAGTAAAACAGTGAACTAGGAAATTTGGACTTTGCAAGGAGCCATTCTGCGATGAGTATGCGGTCCTCATAACCGTTATGCAACCGCATATATCATCGCAGAATGGAATGAAACTTCAGCAGAAAAACTTTTGCGACGACTCTGCGGTCCGCAATCCTGTTTTGCGGTCTCAGAGTGCGTCGCATCCTTCCTCTTAGTTAAATGTTTCCTATTCTCTACCCTCCTGGCTATACTAACAATGCTCCCTTTGCAGACATGGCTCAAAAACGACTTGCAAACAGGCCCCGTGCTTCTAAAAGACAACGAATGGACTCGCCACGAGAAGAAAATGACCAACCTGAGGAAGTAGATACCCAGCCTGCAGTTGACATACATGTTGAGGAAAGGAGAAAGCAGGCTGCGGAGGGACTTTCATATCATCTCAGCTGGGGCATTGAGGGGTCGAGGGATAAATATAAAGTCGGGCTTGAACGGAGAAAGATCCTCCCTGAGAAGCAATTGAGCCTAAATGGGCTTAAAGAAAAGTACCCCCATATCCTTACCAATATCAAGCGGAGAAAATGGATGAGATTCACTGACCCTCGGGCCAAATACAATGAATCCATTGTTCGGGAGTTCTATGCCAATTATGGAGCTTCCCGTACCAAACAGCATAAAAGGCAAAAGATGTACCTCGACAAGGTGGAAGTTCGAGGTATCCCAGTCAAATGCAGTGCAAAAGCCATAAACAAGTTGTTGATCCCAGACTGGGACGAGGACACCTCCACATCTGAGTATAAAGCCAAATTTGCCAACAGAGAGAGTGAAAGAAGCTGGATTGCTTCCGTCATCGCAACTAGAACCCCAATATGGATACAACCGGGGAAAAAGATTTATAAGGAGAGCTTTTCAAGGGAAGGGAGATACTGGCTTGCATTTCTCGCATCCAGATTGATCCCAACGAATCATGAGACAAACATAGGTATCGAGAAGGCCCTGCTCATTGCTTGTATCATACAGGGCGTTAAAGTGAATGTGGGAGAAATAACTTTCCAAGAAATGGGGAGAAGAGCAATGCAAGATGCCACTTCACTTCCGTTCCCATCGTTGATCACTACTTTGTGCCACGAGGCCCAAGTTCCTGTTGACCTTCGGGATGCGACAGGTCAAGAGCAAGGTATTATAGACATCAACCGCCTTGCTGATGCGGCAGTACCTCCTCCAGCAGTTGTTAAGGAAGACCTACTCTCCTCCCAGCCCCCTATTGCTCATGATGATGCGGCACGGTCTTCCATTCCTTCCACCTCTGCTCAAACTACCACTGCTATTGCTCAGCCTCATCCAACAACTCCAGCAGTCTCACAGCTTGGTCTTTTAGCCAAACATGCAAACTCCAAAGTTGACCAGCTTGTTAAGACGTTTCCTAACTTAATCAAGCAGGCTCTCACTCCCATGCAGTCCGCCATAGCAGAGATTCAGCAAAAACAGATAGCATATGCTGAGTGAGTGCAAGGGCTTGAGTTGAGGGTGGAGCAGCTAGAAAGGGGAGAAATGCCTGGTTTGCATGATCTCAAGACAGAGGTGGCCTCGATGAAGGTCGAATTTCAAAAGATGCAAAACCTGGACTTCGACGTTTCATCCTTCTTTCCGGGAGCAGGTGACAAGAGTGCTGATGAGGTGCCTGATTTAGGCCTTGATTTTACCAACCTAATGGCCCACCCTACCGTTCCTACTCCCGGAGACTCACAGGCCCCAGCTCCCCCTAGCCGTATTGATATTGCCTCTGATGAGGAAGCTGAGGGAGGTAGTGACAGTGATGAAGATGAGGATGACTCGGGATTCTCCAGCGATGATGCTCCGCAGCCTGTAGACAAGGGGAAGGCAGCAGCTCCAGCGTCACCTCGGGAGGATGATGTTGTGGATGAGGATGAGCGCGCTCAGCTTGAGGTGGCCTTGCAGAGATCATTGATTGACCGAGGAGGACCCATAGTTCATACATCAGCTGAGGCATCTAGCAGCTCTCAGATGCCGGCTGTGGTCATTGCAGCCCCACCATCAGCTCCAGTGCCAGCCTTGCTTTCTACACCAGAGCTTCCACCAGCAGCAGAGGTCGCACCCTCGACCGTGCCTATGCCAGATACACAGGAGGGTGATCACCCCGGCACACAGCCAGCTGCCGACTCCCATAGCACTTAGTGTGCCTCAGGGAGTCTCTCCTCACACTTTGTACTTTTATTATCTGCATTGGGGACAATGCATCATTTTAAGTTGGTGGTGGGGGTACTTTTGGTGTTTTGATTTGATATTGCCATTTTTGTGCTTTTGTGTATCAAACTTGTACAACTTTAATCTATAAAGGAGTGTATATACAATGTTTTGATTTGTCAATATTTGTTTATGATTAGTTAGCCAATCTATTCATCTTGGTTTTTCTTTGTCTGATTCTTTTCCAATAGTGTAATAGTAGAATCGAACCTCGTGTGTAAATCAATGTGACCAGTTTAGTGAAATTGTTCAGTGCCAAGCATGCATACCTGTACATAGAACATATCCTCCTATAGTCATTTTCCTTGACTCGTCCCAATGATAGATAGATTGACGTCTGTCTTAAGGGAACTTGTCTCTATGACCAATCTTTTGAATTTAAGGCTCACTTTGTAACTATATAGCGACCCATAAAAGCTTGAAATTGCAAAGTAGTTGCTCGAAAGTGCTAAACAATGTGAATTAAGCAGTTCAAGTACAATGTGTGTAAGTGAGATTTTCTACTTGTATATAGTTCTTGTGTCCACTTCTATCATCTAGAACATGCCTGGTTGGTCTTTCAATACTACTGATAGTATGTTCGGTTGGAGGAATGATCTTAGGCATTCGTTGTGTTAATTTGAAACATCTCTCTAGCTTTTCAAACCTACCATTGTGTAAATAATATCACTCGTACCCCTCTTTGAGCCTTCAAACCTTTCTTTGGCCAACTCAGTACAAACCATTCCCTTTTTGCAAAATGATCCCCTCTTTTGAACTTGTCCCTCTTTGAACATTGAAAATGAGGCTAAAAGCCTAAGTTAGGGGTGGTGTCAAAGGGAGATAGGCAAGGTTATATATTGAATCTAAGGCCACATACCTCATAGTGTGTATTAAAGTATTCAAGCTCCAATAAAAAAAAATAGATATACATTGTGGAGACTTGAATAAAAATTGGGAGAGGCATGCAAGGTGGTTCTATAATCGGGGTCTAGATGCTAATAAGGCTATGTGAGTTAAAGAAAACCAAAATGCAACAGAATGAAACTTGTAAGTAGTGTTCAAGGAGGATGAAGTCATATGTACCCAAATGCTTACCTAACCTTCCCTAAACCTACATTACGAGCCTAAAAAGTCCTTATGGGACCTCCAACCGATCATTCTTGAAGAAGTGGCGAATTAAAATAAGGGCAAGCCTATGGTATTACATGTAGTGGCACTTGAAGTTCCTTCTGAGAGTGAGTGTTCTTTTTTGACTTGTCCTTGTGAATATTGTAAATATGGTGAGTATAGGACATCATTTCTGGTGAGAGTGCTTGAACTGCAGAATTTACTTAAGTTGAGCCTTTAGAGTCTAATGCAAATGCAGTCAGCTGAGGGTAACATTTAGTCACAATGTGAAGCTCAAAGCTTGCATGATTGGTCTGTCTCTACATATTTGCTCTTAGTCAAGGAGGAGTGGAGCGATTGTTCCAATACATGCTTGAAGAACTGAACATTAGCACAAATCTTGTGTCATTATTGTGTTAAGCGTTAGAAATAAGTGTGGCGTAGGTGTATTCTGCTTGCTTGAGGACAAGCAAGAGCTTAAGTTGGGGGTGTTGATGTGCCGGAGAGATTCGACACATTTACATACTAATTGCTCATATATTAGCTTGTTTCATTGCAAAATGTAGTCCATGCTTATCTGATTTTGTGGTTTTACATATAAAGAGAAAGAAAAGACCAAGGAAACAAAAATGGACGCAAGAAAATAAGAAAGACCCAGTTGTGCAAAAGAGCAAATTTGCGGACCAATATGCGGTCGCATACTTCATATGCGGACCACAAATAAGCAACCAAATCGCAGAACTAAACACTGAATGGAGCTGAAATGCAGGGCAAGAATGCGATGTCTTTTGCGATCGCACATTCAATATGCGGTCCGCACTTCTGCCGCATAATGAACACAAAAGAAACCTAAGAGGCAAGTCTGCGGTGCTTTCTGCGGTCGCACAGTCAACATGCGGACCGCAGAATGGTTACGTGATCAACACATGAACAGCTAGGGTTCCTATCCGCGACGCCGCCTCTCAAGATTGCGGACCACAGACCTGTTATGCGACAGTTCTGCGGTTGCATACGTGACCTGGAAGGGCAAACTTGTCCGCTTTTTGTCAGATCTTGGTCCCTCTATAAATAGCTTTTTAGAATTTTGTGTAAGGGCATCTTGTGCAGACTTTATACTACACTCCAAGAATTTATTACTTCATCTTTTTGGAAGCTTTTGGTTGAAGAATCTTTTACTTTGTAAGCATTTATGACATTTATTACACCTTGTATTTTACATTTTAGCATGTGCGGCTAAGCCTAAATACTAAAGTTGTGAACCCTAAATGGGTGTTATGTAAATGGGTGTTTAACATTTAATATATGCATAATGATTGGTTGATATTTCTTCACTTCTCATTCTTCATTCATTATTGGTGGTTGCAAACACTAATTAAAGCCATTAAAGTCCTACCTTACTTGGGAAAGTGGGTTAGATTTTGGAAGAAGTAGAGAACAAAAACTGGAGGCCTTACACCTTGTTTAACAGAATCACTTAGGGATAAGTGGCTTTTATTTGGCACTTATTGATTGTTATACATTGTGACTCTTAGACTTTTGGGAAAAAGCAAGAGAGGAAATACTACTCAAGTATTGGGAAATATTGGGCAGTTGCATAGAAATCAATTGCATATCAATAATCAACCATTAGAAATATATCATATTAACACCGATAGCATTACACTACATTTATGGGGATACAACCTTGGTTTAATCAATTCTATAGATTATTACATTAAGCATCTTCATTTGTTAAATATTCTAAATCAACCTTCACTCATACTCACTCTTACACCATTTCTATGTCACTTCTAACGGAATAGATTCAAGATTTGAGTCGGGTAACACACTAATTCAAGTGATCATTTCACACCTATTCCCTGTGGGATTCGACCCCAACCTAGTTGGGTTACTATATTTGACACCGACCGCCTTACACTAATTGTAAAAGTGTAATATGAGCGTACCACAAATACAAAGGAGTCACACTTGACAACTATCAAAAGGATATTAAGATATTTGAAAGGAACCATTGATTTATGTCTTTGGTATTCCCAAAGGTAGTAATTTTGACGTAATTGGATACGTTGATGCTGATTATGCAGGTTTTCTCGTGGAAAGGAAGAGCACCTCAGGTATGACACACTTCCCGGGTTCTTGTCTTGTATCATGGGTTACTAAAAAATGGAATTCAGTAGCTCTCTCTACTGGTGAAGCTGAATATGTTGTTGTTGCTTCGTGTTGTGCTCAATTGTTGTGGATTAAGGAATAACTGGTAGATTTTTTAATTTAAGTGGGGTGCGTACCAATATTCGGTGATAACACTAGTGTTATAAGTATGAAAAAGAATCATGTTCATCATAAAAGGACTAAGCACATAGATGTTAGAGACCACTTTTTAAGGATAACAATGAGAAAGCGTTAATCTCCATAGAATTTTGTACTACTGACAAGCAAATAGCTGACATTTCGCTAAGGCACTAAGTCGAGAAAACATTGAAAGGAACAAGATGGAATTAGGCATGATTAAGATCACCTAAAAGGTCCAATTCAGAACGCACAATAAAAAAATTAAAAAAATTATGAAAAACAATTATGAAAAAAAAATAAAAAGAAATATTGGTTAGGAGTTCTTAATTCATGTAAATATCTAGACAAATTCTTACTCAGTCTTATACTTTAACTAGTATACTTAGGTGACAAGTGTTTATATGACTCACTGATCTCTTACAAAGTTTTCTATTCTAACATTTGAGGCATAATCAAGAGAAGTTCTACTAGATGAACCTGGTTCAACAATATATGCTCATGAGAAAGTTTAGGTATATTTCTATACTTTGCACAATTAGAAATATGAAATTCACAATCCTAAGTAGAAGTCCTTGTTACACCAAACGTCCAGGAAATTTTATTCATCGAGCAATTGAACAAGTTTCATTAAACTAGGAGTCTAACTATAAGGGGTCTCTTTCCTAAAATCTAGAAATTTTCATTAATTACTTTGTGGACCGGAGCTCTAACTTGATTAGACTCCTAATCGACCTCTAAAAAAGCTGCCATAGCTGCCCTAATCAAGACTTCTCTTTAAGAACCCACCAAATGACTCATAACCATCACTTTAATTCTAAAATTTCTAATCATCTACTTTCTTCTCTAAAAATCCCATAAATTCCCAAAATTTCTCCGCCATGACTAATCCTCAAGACAACCACTGAACTCCCCCACGAGTCTCCCCCAACACCTCATATTCAACTCCTCCTAGGGAACCCCCAAAACCTAGATTTCATCGCCTGAAAATGTGAACTAGAAAAATAGTTGCATCTAGTTCTTTAAGGAAAGTCTTGAACGAAAAATTACAGGCTAGTCAAAGAAAAAAAGTTACAACCAAAGAAAGCGACTCAAGCTCTGAATCTGAGAAATTTATCCCTTCCAGTGAAGGAGAAGAACCTGGGTCTTCTAACACTGACAATAGTCAAGAAACCCAGGAGAGGTAAACACTTGTTATTGTTTTTTGATGTATTAGAAATGGAAGATAATAGGTTTGTTCTGGTAGGGTCTGCTAAAAATATTGAAAGGGCTTAATCTAGTAAAATAAGAAAGAAAAAGAAAGGAATATTTTAGCTATATGTGGTAGTGGAGAAGAGGAAGGAATGAAGTCAGGGGGAAGTGGGTCAGGTGACGCTGCTGAGTGACTGATAAATTTGAGTGAACAACTAGATGAACCTGGTTCATCTGTGGAGGAGACTTTGGCAGATATGCAAAGGAAGGTTGAAGCCAACTATGATCCAAAGAAACGCAAAGCCTCCTCACAAAGGACCCCGGTTGCATCCAAACCAACTAAGAAGAACAAAGTTTCATCACCTAAGTCTGCTACACCTAGGGGTAGAGCAACAAGAAGTAGGTTGAGGCAAAGTGAAGCAGAACTCCAAAGAAATGCTCTAGAGGCGAGTAAGGAAAAGATGAAAGAAAAGGGAAAATAAAAAATTGTTGAAAGTTCTGAGGCTGCTGTAGAAGAGGAAGAGGAAGAGATGGAACTGGTCCATCAAGAGAGAGGTATGAGTGTAGAAGTTCCCACTACCAATTCAAAGAGAATTAGTTATTCTGCAAAGAAGCCCTCCAAGTTTATACCTGTTGAATCCTCTCTAGCTAAAAGAACTAGGTCAGATTGAAAGGGAAAACAAGTACAAGTTGAAGAAGAGGAGGATAAAGAAGGGAGTGACGAAGAATGATAAGAAGAGTCAGAACATGAACAAGAAAAGTTTGTCAATTTTGTCAAAAGAAATATTCTGAAGGGTAAATTGCTCAAAGACCTGGACGAGCCAGGCATGGTAAGATTCTTGACTTCACTGGAGGCACATGGATAGAAGGACGTGGTACTTCAGATGGATAAAAGATTGCCCAGAAAAGAACTTATTGAATTCAAGGATAATGGGACTATGAAGAATGATTTGGTAACCAATATAGTGAAGGGGTGAAGGTGAAATTTGATTCACCCGAGTTGGGCAGAATCCTGAACATTCCAAGTGATGGCTATGATGATTACATAAGGCAAAAGTGGCCTTGTCTTGATAATCTACCTACTGAACTTCAAATCACTAGGAACTTCTGTGACACTAAAGATGCTGAGGATGTGCTTGAAGAAAGAGCTATTCAAAAGAGTGAGATGAGGGCAGAGCATAAAGTGCTCTTTGAGTTTGTGAACAAATGCCTCCTTCCTAGACAGGAGAAGAGGCACACAACAAACTACATGGACCTAGTGCTTATACAATGCTTGGTGGAAGGAAAGCAAATTAACTGGCTTGCTTGCATTATTAAGCAGCTAGACAGGGTCCTCAATGGTTCAAAGGCTCATGTCATCCCTTGTGGGTTTATTGTAATAGTTGCGCTGCACAACATGAACGTTCCCTTGAAGAAATGGAAATGGCTTCCAGCAAAGAGCACTTTGGCATCAGGACGCTTCAGGCATGTGACTATCTCCTGATTGTAGGCTCTATTGAATCTAGTTCATCAATAAATACTCATGTGAATATCAAGGTCAGAGCCTTGGTTCAGGAGGTAGGGACAAATGATTCTGAGATTGCAAAGCTTCAAGCTCGAGTTGTTAAACTAGAAGAGGATAGGAATGGGTCAAGAGCTGAAGTTGCAAAGGAAAAAGAAAAGAGAGAATGAATGCTCCAAACTATGCTTAATCTGCTACAAACCCAATCCTCTAGATCATCAAAGCCTTAGGTTTCTTTGTCCTGTTTTAAACAGTCTAGAAATCCCCTAGTGACCGAGATTTGGGACTTTCTTTTGTTCTTGCCCATGGTTGGTAGTTTTTGTTCTTTCTTTTCGTGGACTTTTATGTTGAAGTACTGTTTATCAATGACAATGTGCATTTCTATTGCTTTATGTTAATTCTAATCTTTATAGTTATTTTTGTCAAATTAAGTTTTGATTAATTAAAACATGCTGTCACTTGTAGTTGCCCCAGTGGCCATGAGTACTAATTAATATTCTGGGATTCACATTATTTATTCAACTTTTTGATGATCGCAAGAGAGTGAATATATTGTGCTTAAACTCTATTATCTGAACAGTGATGTTTTTGACCTAATTAAATCTGGCCCTTAATGATAAGTTAAAATTTTAAGTTCTGATATTTTAGTTGAGTTCCGTAGGTTCTATGATCATAAAAGCATAGAGTTTTTCGTCATCAAAAATGGAGAATTTGTTGGCCCAAGTTCAGTTGAAGTTTTGAAGATTGACAAATAAACTCAGTGATGGACCTGGTCCATCCGGTGAAACACAGTGTTTATCAATCATTGCATATGAGATGCATGTGAGGAAGATATACCGTAGAGATAAAGCAACAATATATTCTGAACTAATCAAAAAGATTGCAGTTGGGATAAAGAGAATAGTCTCCATTTGTAGTTGGGATAAGGAGAACAGTCTCCTTATGCGGACAGAGCACAATCCTAAACTAGGATAAGTGTTGGAGTTTGTATTGGTCAAGGACTCAAAATGGCCTAAGGATAAGCAATAGAGTCTCAATCAAACTCTAATTACTAACTCAATAAATAATTGAGTTTATTCTCTCTTACAAGTATTGCACATACACAGAAGAAAAACATAATTAAGAGCAAAAGATCAAGTCTATTTTGCGAGCAATATATGTGAGATATAGGTGTCCACGCATGAAACTACTTAAACGAGATAGAAGAACCAATTCCATTGTGTTTATTCTTATTCTAGTTCAATTGTAGTAAGAATTTCTATTTGTACCTTTCAGCTTATTTTGAAACAATTGTATTAGGTACTTTAAGTATTCAAGTTAGAGTTAACTTGAAAGTGTCGCAACAACTGTGTGCCACACTGGTATTAGAGTTAATCATTAGGTTTACAAAGAGTTTTTGTAAATGATGTTTTGGCTTAGTGATTTTAGTAGAAGTTTGGGAAAATCCTACTGAGTAGTAGGTCGTGGTTTTTTTACCTTTTGGGCTAGGTGTTTTCCATGTAAAAATCTCTGTGTTCTTTATTTTCTGTAATTATATTCTGCAAACAACAGTAGTTAGTACACCTAGAAAAACTAGCTTCTTCTAGAGCAAAAACTAGGTACCACAGAAATCACCCCCCATCTTGTGTGGTATTGATGCTTAGAACATCACTTGAACTTGTCAAGTACCTTTTCAATGTAGTGAGACTATGACAATTCTAGACCTTCTGAAGTCTTGCGAATTTTGATTCCTAAGATCATATCAGTAACTCCTACGTCTTTCCTTTCGAATTTGGTAGCCAACATGCACTTTGTAGCATTTATATCTGTGATACATTGCTTATTATCAACATGTCATCAACATATAAACAAACAATCACTTCATGACCTAGAGTATTTTTAATGTAAACACATTTATCACACTCATTGATTTTAAATCCATTTGCTAACATTGTTTGGTCAAATTTTGCATGCCATTGTTTGGGTGCTTGTTTAAGTTTATAAAGCGACTTAAATAATTTTCACACTTTCTTTTCTTTATAAGGAACCACAAAACTCTCATGTTATTCCATGTAAATTTCTTTCTCCAATTCTTCATTTAGGAAAGCTGTTTTAATATCCATTTGATGGATTTTAAGACCATACACGGCACCTAGTGCCACTAACACCCTAATAGATGTTATCATTGTTACTGGCGAGTAAGTGTCAAAGTAATCAAGGCCTTCCTTTTGTCTATAACCTTAGACAACAAGTCTCGCCTTATATATGTCAATAGTGCCATCAACTTAAATTTTCCATTTAAAGATCCATTTCAAACCTAAAGGCATATTTCCTGGAGGAAGATCTACCAACTCCCATGTATGATTATCCAAAATTGATTGAATCTTACTATTTGCTGCCTTTTTCCAAAATGCTCAATCAGAAGACGACATAGTTGCTTTAAAGGTTTAAGGCTCATTTTCTAGCAGGAATGTCACAAATATGGTCTGAAGGACGAAGATGTTCTTTGACGCCTGCTACACCTTGGATCTTCTATACTTGGAGTATTTCCTTTAGTTCATCTCAAGGTCGTTTAGTTTTTTCACTTAGTGACTCTCTTTAAGTTTTATACGGATAGATGCTTTCAAAGAATTCAGTATTATCTGATTCCTTTACTGTATTAATATGAATCTCAGGATTATTAGATTTATGAACCAAAAATTGACATGCTTTACTATTTGTAGAATATCCAATGAAAACGCAATCTACTATTTTTGGTCTAATTTAAACCCTTTTAGGTAAAGGCACATGTACCTTTGCTAGAAACCCCCACACTTTGAAATATTTTAAGTTGGGTTTTCCTTCTTTCTGTTTTCCATATGGAATAGATTACATTTTGTTGTGGGGTACTATGTTGAGTATTCGGTTAGCTGTAAGGATAGCTTCTTCCGACAAACTCTACGATAATCTGGAATTTATTAATAATAAAATCATCATTTCGTTTAATCTCTGATTTTTCCTTTTCACAATTCTGTTGGATTGAGATGTGTAAGGTGCAATAGTTTGATGGATAATTCCATATTTCGAACATATTTTTGCAAACGGGGATTCATATTCTCCACCTCGATCACTTCTAATCATTTTGATCTTTTTGTTCAATAGATTTTCCACTTCATTCTTGTATTGCTTAAATGCTTCAATTTCTTCATCCTTACTATTAAGTAAATAAACATAACAATATCTAGTGCAATCATCAATAAAAGTACACCTCGAGATGGTGTCGACTTCATATCGCAAATGTTAGTATCAATTAAGTCTAAAGGATTTGAATTACTTTCAACAGACTTATAAGGATGTTTTACAAACTTAGATTCAACACAGATTCGACATTTCAGTTTATGACACTCAAATTTAGACAATACATCTAAATTAATTAATTTTAGGGAGGTTTTATAATTGACATGTCCTAAACAAATATGATTTGACTCCAATAAATAAGAAGAAGATGAAATTTTATTCATATTGTCAAGAACCATTACATTGAGTTTGAAAAGTCCCTCTGTGAGGTAGACTTTTCCAACATACATTTCGTTCTTGCTTACAACAACTTTATCAGAAACAAATACACATTTGAATCTATTTTTTACAAGTAAAAAAGTAGAAACTAAATTCTTCCTAATAGTAGGAACATGAAGAATGTTGTTGAGCGTTAACACCTTGCCGGAAGTCATCTTCAGGAATATCTTCCCATTACCTTCAATCTTGGTTGTCGTACTATTTCCCATGGAAATTTCTTCTTCCGGACCAGCAGTAGAGTAAGTCGCAAATGCTTCTTTGACAGCACAAACATGTCGAGTGGATCCAGAGTCAATCCACCACTCTTTCGTATTTCCAACTAAATTGCATTCCGAAAGCATTGAACAAAGATCATCAATCACATTATTCTTCTCCACTATGTTGGCTTGTCCCTTCTTCTTATCCTTTTACGGAAGACGACAATCTGGGTTTTGTGACCAGCTTTTCCACAATTATTGCAGCTACCCTTGAATTTCTTTTTGTTCTGCTCCTTAGTTTTTCTTGAAGACCCCTTCCTCTTCTTAATGTTTAGAGCAATCTCATCAACGATATTAGCTCCCATAATCATTGAATTTCCACAAGACTTCTTCTCGGCTATTTTGTTATCTTCATCAATCTTTAGACGTATCACAAGATCTTCCAACTTTATTTCTTTGCATTTTTGGTTCAGATAGTCTTTTAAATCTCTCCACGAAGGAGGCAATTTTTCAATTATAGTAGCTACTTGAAATGCTTCATTCATGACCATACCTTCAGCTATAAGGTCGTGAAAATAAAGTTGAAGCTTCTGAACTTGGGTTCGCACAGTTTGGCACATTGAACAAGTCATCTTCTAAAGCACTTAAGATATAGCCTTTGCAAAAAAATATGCCTACTTCCATGCCCTAACAACTATGAACTTTTCATTTTCCGGCATATTCACAGTTGGCACCAGAGGGTCTTCATTAGTGAATTTCTGCATAGAAAGTGTGGTAATCCAGAAGGACACCCTTTGATGCCATCCTTTGAAGCTGGTTCCAGGAAATTTCCCAATTTCTTTTTCGGAGGAACATTAGTGCGGCTTGACGAGGCTATCATTGTTGTACAAACAATCGCAAAAGGATTTCCATTTTCATTTGCCATTTCTTACTATCAACAACAGAAGAAATCAATAAATGGCAAAACCCAAATAATAAATAATATCGTAATCGATATATAGTACGTAATAAAAACAACTAAGATTTTTATATACTGTTGTATAGAAAAATGATGAAGTCTTTATGTTCTTCAAATCATTTTCTGAATTTCAATACCCTGAAGAAGTTTTTATATCTTCAAAATAGAATAGAAAAATTCATACAGAATACAGAATATAATAACTATAATGTTCTTAAGATTGTTATTTATCTATATTGTTGTAAGTAAAAAAATCTTTCTAAAAAAGAAAATTGAATGTTAGTAGAAATAATTCTGAAAAATTATATTCGAACTTCAAAATAATTTTTGAAATGTTGAAGGAACAAATCGAGCCCACTGAATATACAGTGTGTCCTTAAGAAAATTATTCCCCTCAGGTACCCGAGTTTATAGAATATATCCTCGCAAGATAGGACGATTTAACTCACCGGAGTGTTGGTACCAAAAACGTCGATGATCAGCAAACCACTCGATGGAAGCAAAATACACTGGAATTTTTGTGCAGAAGAAGAACAAGATAATCAAAAAATTTCTTAAGCAAATATTATGGGATTTGAAGGTCTATTTATAGCCAACTAGGTGATGTTTCTGAAGTGGTTCGCAACCTTTCAAAATAGTCATGACTGTTGGAATAGCTATAACCCTCTAAAGAAGTTTGCAACCTTTCCGAATAGTTATGGCTGTTGGAACAGGTGTGACCCTCTAAAGAAGTTTACAACCTTTCAGAATAGTCATGGTTGTTGGAATAATGTCACGACCCCAAAACCCGGTCGTGATAGCATCCGGCACATTGCTAGGCCAGCCTGACCAAGCTATCATAATTTCGAGCTACCAGCTCTCACTTTACCTCAAAAGCATTATCAGTATGATAAGAGAATACGAAATTTAGCATAATTTGCAAAAACAACCCAAACAGTATAACACCTCCCACAGAATCTGGAGTCATAAGTCAAGACCCTCTACCAAGAGTATAACAGTGATAGTAAATACATAATATATCTAAAAAATGCAAAAAAGTCTCATATAAAAGGGGATAACTGGGAAAGTCAGGTCCTGCGGACGCTAAGCAGCTACCTCGACAGTCCAGATAAGATCTCTGAAGCAGTTGGGGAGTCAGCCCTACCGTGATGTACCTGGATCTACACAGAAGGTGTAGGGAGTAGAGTAAGTACTTCCAACTTAGTGGTAATAAGCATGGATAAATACATTAAAGGTAAAAATACCCAATAGACCACACAATAAAGCTATAGTATACCTCTTTTTACTATTTTTAACAGTATAAGTCTCAAATAAAGCAAAGACAGCTAAACCACTACAATAGATATATATCTAAATTCAATGCAGATGCATGAACATGATCGCTACGGCGTGTTGCCCGATCTATTTGGGTACCCGTGCTCACTGTGGGGGCTCAGACTCCGGAGGGGCTCCTACAGCCCAAGCGTAACATCACTGATATGCTGCGGCGCGTAGCCCAATCCACTACCAGTCCAGCTACATGCAATGTAAGCCTCACATGCCATAGTAAATCATCATTTTGAAATCCTTTTTAATAGTAATAGTAGAAACGAGAGTTCAAAAATACCAGAGTTTGGAAAAAAACATTTTAGACAGTGTTTAGCTTAGGACTAATATTAGGATAACATGTGAGACTCATAGAAATAGTAATAACGATCCTCACGTGATCCAAATAACTGGCTCACATCCCACATATATCCACAACCATCCAAGTATGAGGTTTACCGGCTCATTTATAGCCATCAACACAGTATACTACAACACAGTCGGACTAAGCCATTCTACCCAATAACAATCGACCCTGCACTCATAGTAGAGTACGTGCCTCGCCTAAATACAGCATCACATAGTGATATACCGGGGTTTGTGTAAGGCCCCGTAAAATTTTTGTGCATAAAACATAGTAGCTATAGTGTCATGGTCCGAATAATGTGTTAGGAATGCGTAGAATTAGCTCGCCGCGGTTCGGACCTTTGGTAGTGATTTAAATTTCAAAAAACTATCAATTTTGCGGTCAAGAATGCGACCGCAGATCTGATATGCGGACCGCATTCTTGCCGCAAAGCGTACCAGAGAGTTTCCCAAAATCATGTTGAAAATGCGGTCGATATGCAATCGCATAATGAATCGCGGTGCACTTTGCGACCGCAGATCAAGAATGCGGACCGCATATTGGTCGCATTCTGTAACGGAACTTGAGTAATTTTTGAGGCCATTCTGCGGTCACTATGCGGACCGCATGTTGATTCTGCGGTCGCAAACTGCACCGCATAACTTCGCCCCGGCCCAGATTTTTGTAACATTTTGACCCGATCTCTTCTTTAATATAACACCTTTCACCCTCATTTTCTCATATGATCTTACAAAAATTAGAGAGAGAATAGAGGGGTTTTAGAGAGAGAAGTTCTTCATCTTCAAAGATTGTTCCAACCACTTAATTCCAAGGGATCCTAGGGCAAGGATTCAACTTCCCCACTCTTTTCAAGGTAAAAACCCTAACTATTTTCTTTGATTTTCAGTTTTAAATTGGGTAAAGAGAGGTTTGCATATAATAGCTTTTGAAAATAGAATTTTTACACTCATGCATGATTATTGAACTTGATTTCTAGTAAAAAGAAGTGAGTAGAAGTAAGAGTCTTCAAGAACAAGGTTGGCAAGAGTAGGATATCTTGGGTAAGCATAAATTAGGAAGTTAACGGAAGAAAACTCATCACCAGGTATGTATGGCTAATTTTGATTCTTGTGAAATCGCCTATATGTGTGAAGTTTGTTTGGTTCGTGTTAAATTGACAAATTGTGTGAAATTCTTGATATTGTTGTTGGACATTCAAAGTTTGTTGTTGAGCTATGAGTGATGTAAAATGAGAGTTTAATTTGGTAAAAGAATTGTGAATAATGGCTATAATGGCATATATAGTACTTTGTGGAAAAGAAACGAAACACTTGAGGATTGGTAAGTCATTGAACAATACAGTATGAATACTCTTGATTTTTGGAACACTTGTAACTTGGTTGTGATATTGGATTGAGAAGTAATTGTGAACATGAACCAACCTGTAAGTTGCTTATTTGAACTTGTTGAAATTGTGTGAAATGCCTTATCTGCTGTTTGTACTTGTTGTGTTTTAAAACCGTACGGTGGGATCGGGTTGTGCGCCGCAACATGAAGAAATAAGGTGTGGGTTGGGGTGATAAGGGTGGCCGAGGTAATAAGGCTGGTCAGGGGTAATAAGGATGGAAAGCGATCGAAATCGCTATTGAAAATTGATATAAAAATCAATAATGTGAAATTGTGAAAGGAGACAGCAGGAGAGTTTGCAACCTGTGGGGCACTGATTGCCCCTTTGTTTGACTACATGTGCTTTACGTGATTGATTGGTTATTGTTAAATTGGTTGATCGTAGAAAGTGCTTTGTGTTGAGAATTATTTGAAATGAGGAAAATGTGGAAAACATGGTTGGCTGGCTTAATTAATTGTTGATGTAATTCAATGGCTTGAGTTTACTTGGGACAAAGTTTGTCCATACATACCAGTACAATTCAAGTGTACTGACGTCCCTTTTGCCGGGGACGCTACATTCGTGTTATGATTGTAGGTGGTTCAGTAGCAGGCACTTCAGCGCATCGGCAGTAGTATTCTTCGCCTTCCACCGCCCATTTTGTTGAGCCCCTTTCTTCCTCGGGCACTGTGTGGTTCATGCCACCTCTATTTAGATTTCATTTTGGTTTTGTAAGGTATAGCATGAGCCTTGTTACCGGCAAGTATTGTATTCCCCTTTTTGTATCCTAGAGGCTCTGTAGACATGTAAACTGTGGGACTCCAGTCTTATGTATATATTATGTTATGTCGGGCATTGTAAAAACTGCAAACTTGTTAATGAGTCACTCGTATGGTTTTATTTGTTTAATGTGAAATCATTCATGGTTAGTAAGATATTTGATTAACGAGAAACAATCAACACAGGGGTAACGCATGGGAATGAAAGGCACCCAGGTCCGCTTGACTGGGGCAACCCGGTCAGGTGCCGGTCATGTTTCTCCGATTTGGGGCGTGACAAACTTGGTATCAGAGCCTAAGGTTTTAAAGTGTCCTAGGATGTCTCGGAGACGTGTCTAGTAGTGCCATTTTTATCGGTGTGTTGTCGACCACATCTGATAAGTTGGGGGCTACACGGCCATTTAGGAATTTACCTATTTCTTTGTTAATCTATATCATGCGGTAAAGTGCAATGTGGAAATATCTGTGTCTAAAGCGCGTCTTGTTCCCAAATTTTCAGAATATGGCGCCTAAGAAGAAGGCTAGACTCGGCCTTGGGGCCAATGCCGGCCCAAGTACGGCTGTTAATCATGTACTCGATGCAGTGGGAGAGAATGACCCACCGGTCCTGAATTTTCCTGGCCCATCTGTTCAAAACCCAAGTGTCCCTATTCCAGCTGCGGCAGAGGATGCCACCATTCCTCCTGCCAGTGTTCCTGACTCAGATACAGTTCCCGCTTCGGGCTCTGGTATCTCTAATGAAGATCTTAGGGTAGCCATTCATATGTTAACACAGTTAGTGGCCGCCCAGGCCCAGAGATCCCATGATGCCCCTGCATCCTCCAGCGGACAGGGAGATTCCTCCGGCTCCAGAGTCCATCAGTTCTTGCGGTTGGCCCCTCCAGAATTCTCAGGTACCGATCCAGAGGCTGACCCACGGGACTTCCTTGATGAGATATACAAGACCCTCAGAGTGATGAAGGCTACAGATATAGAGGGAGTAGAGTTAGCCTCTTGCAGGCTGAAGGGAGCGGCACGTTCATGGTTCGAAATGTGGGAGGATTCCCGTGAAGAAGGGAGCCCTCCGGCCGGATGGGATGAGTTTGTAGATGCATTTATGGACCACTTCTTGCCTGCCGAGGTGATGGCAGCCCGTGCCACGGAGTTCGAGGTCCTCAAACAGGGCAGTATGAGTGTTTGGGAATATCACATGGAGTTCGTAAGGTTGTCCAAGTACGCTCCTCATTTAGTGTCGACCATGGATGCCCGGGTTCGACGATTTGTTCGGGGCCTTAGCCCTTTGGTAGTGAATGAGGCCACCACATCAGCTATGCACTCAGATATGAACTATGGGAGGATCGTGGGGTTTGCTCAGGCCACAGAGGCCAGGAAATTGAAGATTCGTGCAGAAAGAGAAAGTAGTAGATGGGCCCGGTCAATGGGTCATTCAGGGAGATCACTTCCAGGGAGAGGGTCATCAGGGCCGTCCCAATCATATGCTCAGTCCTCCGCAAGTGCACCGCCATCTATGCACAATTATCAGCAGGGCAGTTACTCGAGACCCGGTTCAGACAGCAGGAGGTCTCATCAGTCTGGTCGTCCTGGGGTGAGGTCCCAGCAGCAGGGGAGACCTACATGCCCCAAGTGTGGGAGATTTCATACAGAGACTTGCTACCTTGATCTTCCAGTATGCTTCGGGTGCGGGGTTAGAGGTCACATTCAACGAGACTGCCGTGCACCCCGTCAGGGTATAGGTAGGGGATCTGCTCAGTCATCCGGTTCTTCAGCTGCTACATCGTCAGCACGTACTCCCGCATCAGCCGGGCGTGGCGCAGCTAGGGGTGGAGCTTAGGGTAGGGGTGGACCTAGCCGATTCTATGCATTGAGTGGTCGCCAAAATGCCGAGGCTTCTCCAGATGTTGTTACAGGTATCCTGTCTGTTCAGACTATTGATTGCTATGCCCTTATTGATCCAGGGTCCTCCTTGTCTTATGTTACTCCATTCATTGCTTCAAGTTTTGGGATAGAACCCGAACAGCTTCATGAGCCGTTCTCTGTGTCGACTCCGATTGGTGATTCTATTACAGCCTCACGAGTCTATAGAAATTGTGTTGTCACGGTGAGTGGTCATGTTACCACAGCCGATCTTATTGAGCTTGGGATGGTTGATTTTGATGTAATTATGGGGATGGATTGGCTCTATTCATGCTTTGCCAAGCTTGACCGTCGGACGAGAGTTATGAGGCTCGAGTTCCCTAACGAGCCAGTTATTGAATGGAGAGGAAATGGTGTAGTGCCAAGGGGTAGGTTTATTTCCTACCTTAAGGCTTCGAAGATGATTAAGAAGGGGTGTATCTATCATTTGGTTCGGGTGACGGACACCACCTCAGAGGTGCCTACCCTCGAGTCTGTGCCGATTGTGAATGAATTTCCTGAAGTGTTTCCGGATGAGCTTGCAGGCATTCTGCCAGATAGGGAGATTGATTTTAGGATTGATGTATTGCCAGATAGTCAGCCAATATCCATTCCACCATATAGAATGGCGCCAGCAGAGTTAAGGGAGTTAAAGGAGCAGTTGAGGGATTTATTAGAGAAAGGGTTCATACGACCGAGTGTGTCACCGTGGGGTGCTCCGGTTCTCTTTGTCAGAAAGAAGGATGGGTCACTTCGAATGTGTATTGATTATCGGCAGCTCAACAAAGTCACCATCAAGAATAAATATCCTTTGCCTCGAGTGGATGATCCGTTTGACCAATTGCAGGGAGCGAAGTTCTTCTCAAAGATTGATTTACGGTCTGGGTACCACCAGTTGAAAATCAGGGAGCAGGATATTCCTAAGACCGCCTTCAGAACTCGTTATGGTCACTTCGAGTTTTTGGTCATGTCTTTTGGGCTAACCAATGCCCCAGCTGCTTTCATGGACCTTATGAATTGTATTTTCAATCCATTCCTAGATTCCTTTGTGATTGTATTCATTGACGACATCCTCATCTAGTCTCGTAGCAGGGAAGATCATGTCGTTCACCTCATATCAGCATTACAGACCCTTCTTCAGCATCAATTGTATGCCAAGTTCTCAAAATGTGAGTTTTGGTTGGAGTCCGTAGCCTTTCTAGGGCATGTTATTTCAAGTGAGGGAATTCAGGTGGATCCTCAGAAGATTGCGGCAGTGAAAGATTGGCCTAGACCCACGACCCCGACAGAGATTCGTAGCTTCTTGGGTTTGGCAGGGTACTATCGTATATTTTGTAGAATGATTCTCAACCCTCGCTTCCCCATTGACAAAATTGACGCAGAAGGCAGTTAAGTTCCAGTGGTCCGATGCATGTGAGAAAAGTTTTCAAGAATTGAAGTCAAGATTGACCTCAGCACCAGTATTGGCCTTGCCAGAAGGCACAGAGGGATTTGTAGTTTATTGTGATGCCTCCAGAGTCGGTTTGGGATGTGTATTGATGCAGCACGGAAAGGTTATAGCTTATGCTTCCGGGCAACTCAAGAACCATGAGAAGAATTATCCGACGCATGATTTGGAGCTTGCAGCTGTCGTGTTTGCCTTGAAAATATGGCGACACTATCTTTATGGGGTTTATGTAGATGTGTTTTCAGACCACAAGAGCCTCCAGTATTTGTTTAAGCAGAAAGAGCTGAATCTGAGACAACGGCGGTGGTTAGAATTGCTCAAGGACTATGATTTGAACATATTGTACCATCCAGGGAAGGCAAATGTGGTAGCCGACGCTCTTAGTCGGAAATCCATGGGTAGTTTGGCTCATTTGGGTGTGGATCAGAGACCCCTGGCTCGGGAGGTGTACCAATTAGCCAGTTTGGGGGTTCGTATCTCGGCATCTGACGAGGGGGATTTTTTGGTGCATAATGGAGCAGAATCATCACCGGTCGCGGAAATCAAGGAAAAATAGTTCATGGATCAAGCATTGGTTCGGGTGAAGGAAACAGTTATGAATAACAAGACCTCATCATTTGTACTCAGCAGCGAGGATGGTGTATTGCGGTGCCAAGGTAGACTATGTGTTCCGGGTGTGGACGAGCTTCGGGAGAGGGTAATGGCAGAGGCTCATATTTCCAAGTATTCGGTACACCCAGGTTCCACGAAAATGTATCATGACCTTAAGGAGATTTATTGGTGGAACGGTATGAAAAGGGATGTGGCAAGCTTTGTAGCTAAATGTCCGAACTGTTAACAAGTGAAGGCCGAGCATCAACGGCCCGGTGGATTAACTCAGCTTATAGAAATACCAAGGTGGAAATGGGAGATGATCAATATGGATTTCGTGGTAGGGTTACCTCACACTCAGCGTAAGTTCGATTCAATATGGGTGATAGTAGATCGACTCACCAAATCAGCCCACTTCCTGCCTGTCAAGTCCACTGATACCGCGGAGCAATATGCAAAATTGTACATCAAGGAGATAGTAAGACTTCATGGCACTCCACTTTCTATTATCTCGGATCACGGGGCTCAGTTCACAGCTAACTTTTGGAAGAAGTTTCAGCAAGGTTTGGGAACTCAGGTGAATCTCAGCACAACTTTTCATCCACAGACCGACGGTCAGGCCGAGCAGACCATTCAGACGCTTGAAGATATGTTACGGGCTTGTGTCTTAGATTTTAAAGGTAATTGGGATGAACACTTGCCACTGATAGAATTTGCTTACAATAATAGCTATCATGCTAGCATTCAGATGGCCCCATTTGAGGCATTGTATGGGAGAAGATGTAGGTCGCCAATCGGGTGGTTTGAGGTAGGTGAAGCGGAATTGCTAGGGCCAGATATGGTGTACGAAGCTATGGAAAAGGTCAAGGTTATTCAGGAGAGAATGAAAACAGCACAGAGTCGTCAAAAATCCTATGTAGACGTTCGCCGAAGGGATTTGGAGTTTCAAGTCGATGATTGGGTGTTCTTAAGGGTATCTCCTATGAAGGGAGTCATGCGATTCGGAAAGAAAGGGAAATTGAGTCCTAGGTATGTCGGGCCGTATCGGATCGTTCAACGGATTGGTCAAGTTGCTTATAGGCTAGAATTTCCTCCTAAGATGTCATTACTGCACCCGGTATTCCATGTGTCCATGTTGAAGAAAGTGATAGGAGATCCATCTACCATCATGCCAGTCGAAGCTATAGAGGTTAACGAAGATTTATGATATGAAGAAGTTCCAGTTGCCATTCTTGATAGGCAAGTCCGTAAATTGAGAAATAAGGAAGTTGCCTCTGTTAAAGTATTGTGGCGAAGTCAACAAGTTGAGGAGGCCACATGGGAAGCAGAAAAAGAGATGAAAGAAAAGTACCTCCATTTGTTTGATCAAGCCTAGAAGAAATTAGGTGACCCTTCTACTCCTAGTAACTGCCATCTTGTCCAAGTTGTGTCCCTCTTGGTATTAGTAAAGTCTCCTTCACTTTGTAACTCCTTCACTTTGTAATGAGTTAAATGTGTTGTTGCCTTGGGTCACTTGAACCTTTCTTGATAAATGAAATCCTTATAAATGTAAGGCCCCGTAAAAATTTTGTGCATAAAAACTAGTAGCTATGGTGTCATGGTCCGAATAATATGTTAGGAATGCGTAGAATTCTTCGCGGCTCGCAAGCTCGCCGCGGTTCGGACCCTTGGTAGTAATTTAAGTTTCAAAAATGTAGAGAATTAATTTTTCCGAAAAATGTCAAATATGCGGTCAAGAATGCGACCGCAAACCTGACATGCGGACCGCATTCTGACCGCATATCGTTCCAGAGAGTTTCCCAAAAATCGTGTCAGAAGTGCGGTCGATATGCGATCGCATGTCAAATCTGCGGTGCACTTTGCGACCGCAGAATCAACATGCGGACCGCATTCTGGCCGCATTTCTTAACGGAACCTGTGTAAAATTTGGGGCAATTCTGCGGTCACTATGCGGACCGCATGTTGATTCTGCGGTCGCATAGTACACCGCATAATTGACCCCGGCCCAGATTTTTGTAACATTTTGACCCGATCTCTTCTTTAATATAACACACTTCTTCTTCATTTTATCATATCATCTTACAAAAAAATTAGAGAGAGAAGAGAGGGTTTTTAGAGAGAGAAATCTTTCATCTTCTAAGATTGGTCCAACCATCTTAATTCCAAGGGATCTTAGGGCAAGGATTCAACATCCCCAATCTTTTCAAGGTAAAAACCCTAACTATT
This sequence comes from Nicotiana noctiflora, assembly GCA_032618575.1. NCBI lineage: Eukaryota > Viridiplantae > Streptophyta > Magnoliopsida > Solanales > Solanaceae > Nicotiana > Nicotiana noctiflora. Next base: position 320,941 of record JASVEL010004837.1, read on the forward strand.
TTCTTTGATTTTCAGTTTTAAATTGGGTAAAGTGAGATTTGCATATAATAGCTTTTGAAAATAGAATTTTTACACTCATGCATGATTATTGAACTTGATTTCTAGTAAAAAGAAGTGAGTAGAAGTAAGAGTCTTCAAGAACAAGGTTGGCAAGAGTAAGATAGCTTGGGTAAGCATAAAGTAGGAAGTTAACGGAAGAAAACTCATCACCAGGTATGTATGGCTAATTTTGATTCTTGTAAAATCGCCCAAATGTGTGCGAATTGTTTTGGCATGTGTCAAATTGAGAAATTTTACGTAATTCTCTGATTTCCTTGTTGAGCATTTGATTGATGTTGAACTACGTGTGGTGTGTTATGAAATATGAATTGAAAGATAAAAAGGTAATCGAGATTGGTAAAGAATTGGGAACAACCATTGTGATGGCATATTTGGCTTATTGTGGAAGGAATTTGAAACACCTTAATTGTGGTAAATTGTTGAACATGATTATGTGGGCATTTTCGATTTTGGAATACTTGTAACTTGGTTTTGATATTGGCTTGAGAAGAAACTGAGAACATGAACCAATGTGTAAGTTGATTATTTGAACTTGTTGAAATTGTGTGTAGTACCTTATCTGCTGTTTGAAATTGTTGTGTTTTCAACTGTAAGGCGGGGTCGTGTTGTGCGCCGCAACGTGGGGAAATAAGGTGTGGGTTGGGGTGATAAGGGTGGCCGAGGTAATAAGGGTGGTCGGGGGCAATAAGGATGGAAAGCGATCGAAATCGCTATTGAAAATTGATACAAAAATCAATAATGTGAAATTGTGAAAGGAGACAGCAGGAGAGTTTGCAACCTGTGGGGCACCGATTGCCCCTTTGTTTGACTACTTGTGCTTTACGTGATTGATTGGTTATTGTTAAATTGGTTGATCGTAGAAAGTGCTTTGTGTGAGAATTATTTGAAATGAGGAAAAATGTGGAAACATGGTTGGTTGGCTTAATTAATTGTTAATGTAATTTAATGGCTTGAGTTTACTTGGGACAAAGTTTGTCCATACATACCAGTACAATTTAAGTGTACTGACGTCCCTTTTGCCGGGGGCGCTACATTCGTGTCATGATTGTAGGTGGATCAGTAGCAGGCACTTCAGCTCATCGGCAGTAGTATCCTTCTCCTTCCACTGCCCGTTTTGGTGAGCCCCTTTCTTCCTCGGGGCCTTGTGTTGTTCATGCCACTCGGTTTAGATTTCATTTTGGTTTTGTAAGGTATAGCCGGAGCCTTGTTACCGGCAAGTATTGTATTTCCCTTTTTGTATCCTAGAGGCTCCATAGACATGTAAACTATGGGATTGTGGCCTATGTATATGTATGAGGCGTTGTAAATATAAATTATGAACTTGTTAGTGAATCAATCACATGGTTATGTTTATGCATTATGAAATCAGTCATTATTTGTAAAATATTTGGTTAATGAGAAACAATCAACACAGGGTTAACGCGTGGGAATGAAAGGCACCCAGGTCCGCTTGACTGGGGCAACTCGGTCAGGCGCCGGTCATGTCCCTCGATTTGGGGCGTGACATATTCGCGTGCTAAATAAACAACTAATAGTAAGTGTAGATTGGTAATGGTTTGTTGAGTGTACATGGTGTTAAAATGGTTAAATAAGGTAAGAATTCATTGAAGTGACTAGTTTTTGTGCAATTGTAACAATGTGATAGAATATGTGCATTCGTTGAGGTAAGAAAGTGTATACCAGATGTGGGAAATGTTGTATTTGTGTATTGTTGTTTGGTAATGTGTTTCGGGGGCCCTCTGATAGGTGGATATGTCCATAATACAAAGGAAACTCTGGCGAAATTTTTCTAAAATATAAGAGTTAGTCAAAATTTTAATAGTTGCATATCATGTCTTTCAAAACCAACTCATTTATTTCAAAATCCTCATTCGAGGACGAATGATCTTAAGAGGGGGAGGATGTAAGGCCCCGTAAAATTTTTGTGCATAAAACATAGTAGCTATAGTGTCATGGTCCGAATAATGTGTTAGGAATGCGTAGAATTCTTTGCGGCTCACTTGCGCGTCGCGGTTCGGACCCTTGGTAGTGATTTAAGTTTCAAAAATGTAGAGAATCATTTTTCCAGAAAACTGTCAATTTTGCGGTCAAGAATGAGACCGCAGATCTGCTATGCGGACCATATTCTTGCCGCAAAGCGTACCAGAGAGTTTCCCAAAATCATGTTGAAAATGCGGTCGATATGCGATCGCATAATGAATCTGCGGTGCACTTTGCGACCGCAGATCAAGAATGCGGACCGCATATTGGTTGCATTCTGTAACAGAACTTGAGTCATTTTTGAGGCCATTCTGCGGTCACTATGCGGACCGCATGTTGATTCTGCGGTCGCAAAGTGCACCGCAGATTCGCCCCGGCCCATATTTTTGTAACATTTTGACCCGATCTCTTCTTTAATATAACACCTTTCACCCTCATTTTCTCATATGATCTTACCAAAATTAGAGAGAGAATAGAGGGGTTTTAGAGAGAAAGTTCTTCATCTTCAAAGATTGTTCCAACCACTTAATTCCAAGGGATCCTAGGGCAAGGATTCAACTTCCCCACTCTTTTCAAGGTAAAAACCCTAACTATTTTCTTTGATTTTCAGTTTTAAATTGGGTAAAGAGAGGTTTGCATATAATAGCTTTTGAAAATAGAATTTTTACACTCATGCATGATTATTGAACTTGATTTCTAGTAAAAAGAAGTGAGTAGAAGTAAGATTCTTCAAGAACAAGGTTGGCAAGAGTAGGATATCTTGGGTAAGCATAAAGTAGGAAGTTAACGGAAGAAAACTCATCACCAGGTATGTATGGCTAATTTTGATTCTTGTGAAATCGCCTATATGTGTGAAGTTTGTTTGGTTCGTGTTAAATTGACAAATTGTGTGAAATTCTTGATGTTGTTGTTGGACATTCAAAGTTTGTTGTTGAGCTATGAGTGATGTAAAATGAGAGTTTAATTTGGTAAAAGAATTGTGAATAATGGCTATAATGGCATATATGGTACTTTGTGGAAAAGAAACAAAACACTTGAGGATTGGTAAGTCATTGAACAATACGGTATGAATACTCTTGATTTTTGGAACACTTGTAACTTGGTTGTGATATTGGCTTAAGAACTAATTGTGAACATGAACCAACCTGTAAGTTGCTTATTTGAACTTGTTGAAATTGTGTGAAATGCCTTATCTGCTGTTTGTACTTGTTGTGTTTTAAAACTGTACGGTGGGATCGGGTTGCGTGCCACAACATGAAGAAATAAGGTGTGGGTTGGGGTGATAAGGGTGGCCGAGGGAATAAGGGTGGTCAGGGGTAATAAGGATGGAAAGCGATCGAAATCGCTATTGAAAATTGATATAAAAATAAATAATGTGAAATTGTGAAAGGAGACAGCAGGAGAGTTTGCAACCTGTGGGGCACCTGATTGCCCCTTTGTTTGACTACTTGTGCTTTACGTGATTGATTGGTTAATGTTAAATTGGTTGATCGTAGAAAGTGCTTTGTGTTGAGAATTATTTGAAATGAGGAAAATGTGGAAAACATGGTTGGCTGGCTTAATTAATTGTTGATGTAATTCAATGGCTTGAGTTTACTTGGGACAAAGTTTGTCCATACATACCAGTACAATTCAAGTGTACTGACGTCCCTTTTGCCGGGGACGCTACATTCGTGTTATGATTGTAGGTGGTTCAGTAGCAGGCACTTCAGCGCTTCGGCAGTAGTATTCTTCGCCTTCCACTGCCCGTTTTGTTGAGCCCCTTTCTTCCTCGGGCCCTGTGTAGTTCATGCCACCTCTGTTTAGATTTCATTTTGGCTTTGTAAGGTATAGCCGGAGCCTTGTTACCGGCAAGTATTGTATTCCCTTTTTGTATCCTAGAGGCTCTGTAGACATGTAAACCGTGGGACTCCAGTCTTATGTATATATTATGTTATGTCGGGCGTTGTAAAAACTGCAAACTTGTTAATGAATCACTCGTATGGTTTTATTTGTTTAATGTGAAATCATTCATGGTTAGTAAGATATTTGATTAACGAGAAACAATCAACACAGGGGTAACGCGTGGGAATGAAAGGCACCCAGGTCCGCTTGACTGGGGCAACCCGGTCAGGCGCCGGTCATGTTTCCCCGATTTGGGGCATGACAGTTTCAAACCCTCAGGTCATCATCCATACCCATGACTCACCTCAAACCAGCTCAAACACTAGTCTGTAATGCCCTAGCCACAAGAATTGGCCTCCACGGGTGTAGAATCTGACAAAACCAATAGGAATACATCAAAATAGGCTAAACGAACATAACCTAATCGAAATAACTCAAATTACACCCAAAAAACACAAAGTTGCCAAAACCCGAGCCTCGAGCCCGCTTCTTAAAAAATTACGAAACCCGTATTTGCATAATCCTCTTCTCTCCACGAGTCCATACATATAAAATTTATCAAAATCAGGATCCATTTGCTCATTCACATCATCAATTTTCATTTTCTTAGGCTTAGAGCAAAATCCTCCATTTTTACACCTTAATTCCTCTATTTTCAGAGATTAAATCCATGATTTATCAACATATTAACATAATTTGGGTCCAAGAGTTCTTACCTGATGATACTCTTCAATTTCCTCCTCCAAATTGCCCAATTTGATTATAAGTTTGAAGCCCCACATAATTTTTATCTACTGAAATTTCATAAGACTGACACATTTAAGCCCTCAGCGATTTTCGCTCTGTGGCTCTTGGACCGCAACTACGGTCTAGCTTTCGCGGTTAAATTGCCGCTTCTGCGGCTTCTTATTAAATCTTTGACTATCGCTTCTACGGACTACATACCGCACAAGCGGTTCCGCTTCTATGGTGCTTGATCGCTTCTGCGGCTTTTCCCTAAATTCCCTGAACCGCTTCTACGGTCCTTTTCTCGCTCCTGCGAACTCGCTTCTGCGAGTTAATTTCAGCTTCTGTGGAACCTGAAGGACTAACCCGGACATTGCACCTGGGGACACTTGTCAGCTTCTGCGGAGCCGCATCTGTGACCTCCCTTCCGCAGATGTGGAAATACCTACTACAACTCAAAACCAGCAGACTCCAAACTCTAAATTCTCTCGTTCCACCACCCAAAATTACCCCGAGGCCCCCGGGACCTCAACCAGAAACACAAACCTACTCTAAAATATCATACACACTTGTTCCAATCATAATAACATACCCTTAAACACAAGAATCATCAAATTGAGGCGGATTCAAGCCTAAGTTTCAACCAAAACTTCGGAAACCTATATTCCATAAAATATTGACCAAATGATGTCCGAATGACCTTAAAATTTGCAGACATATCCAAATTCACCTAACAAAGCTACTGCAACTGTCAAAATTCCATTCCGACTACCGGATAAAAATCTCACCTATCGATCGAATTTCGCCAAAATTCCAACTTAGCCAAGTCAAGCCAATTTCTACACTGGACCTCCAAATTCAATTCTTATTGCTCCCCTAAGTCAGAAATCACCTCCCGAAGCTAACAAAATCACCGGAATCCATATCCGAGCCCTCTAACCACATAGTCAACTTCAGGTTGATGTTTTTCAGAAACAAGCTTCACTCAAAAAGGCTATATGCCTTATTTTCAACCAGAATCGATCCAAATTCACCTTATAGACTCTAATACAAATTTATAAACATGAAACACATAAAAAGAAGATAATGGGTTGGTAACTCTTGTGACGTTGGGCTAGGTCATCACATTATCCCCAACTTAAGCAAATGCTCATCCTCGAGCGGGTCAAGGAACATACCTGGAGCCTCAAATAAGTGAGGATATTTGCTCGGTATCTCTTGCTTGATCTCCTAGGTGGCCTGCTTCACGGGCCGACCTCTCTATTGAACCTTCACTGATGCAATATCTTTGGACCTCAATCTCCTCACCTGACGACCCAATATAGCTATAGGCTCCACATCATAGGTCAAGTCATCATCAAGCTAAACTGTACTGAAATCCAACACATGCGATAGGTCGCAAACATAATCCCAGAGCATAGACACGTGGAACACTGGGTGAACTCCCGATAGACTGGGCAGCAAAGGAAGCATGTATACCACCTCTCTAATCCTCCTAAGAACCTCAAAAGGGCCAATAAATCTTGGACTGAGCTTTCCTTTCTTCCTAAATCTCATGATGCCTTTCATAGGCGAAACCTTCAGTAAGACCTTCTCTTCCACTGAATAAGACACATCCTAGACCTTCTGATTTGCATAACTCTTCTGGCGCGACTAGGCTGTGCGAAGTCTCTCCTGAATCACGTTCACCTTGTCCAAAGCATCATGGACCAACAATGTCCCCAACAACCTGGCCTCACTGGGCTCACACCAACGTACTGGAGATCTCCACCGTCTCCCATATAAAGCCTTATATGGCGCCATCTGAATACTGGATTGGTAGTTGTTGTTATAAGCAAACTCTGCGAGAGGAAAATAATCAGCCCATGAACTACCGAAATCAATAACATAAGCGCAAAACATATCCTCCAAGATTTTAATGGTACGCTCGGACTGTCCATCCGTCTGAGGATGAAATGCAGTACTGAACTCAATCTGTGAGCCCAAATCACACTGAAATGTCCTCCAAAACTGCAAAGTAAACTGAGTACCTCTGTTTGATATGATAGATACTGGAACTCCATGCAATCTCACAATCACGAATGAATCTGCTAACTGCTCTGATAAGTATGTAGTACACACAGGTATGAAGTGAGCTGACTTGGTTAGCCTATCCACAATAACCCAAACTGAATCAAACTTCCTCGCTAAATCAAACTTCCTCGTTGTCCGAGGGATTCTACTAACAAAGTCCATAGTGATAGTTTCCCACTTTCACTCGGGAATATCAATATGCTGAAACACGCCATCGGGCCTCTAATGCTCGTACTTGACCTACTGACAGTTGAGGCACCGTGCTACATGACTCACAATATCATTCTTCATCCATCTCCACCCGTAATGCTATCTCAAATCCTGATACATCTTCGCGGCACCTGGATGGATAGAATACCGCGAGCTATGGGCCTCCTCCAATATCAATTCACGAAGGCCATCAACATTAGGCACGCAAATCCAGCCCTACATCCTCAACACACCACCACCATCAATAGTGACATCTTTGGCATCCTCATGCTGAACTCTATACTTAAGGACAAGCAAGCGTGGATCATAATACTGGCGCTCACGAATGTTTTCATATAACTGAGAAATAATGCAAGCCAACACCCTGCTGGGCTCTAAAATATCCAATCTCACTAGTCGATTGGCCAATGCCTAAACTATGGTAGCTAACTCCAAATCATGAACAGGGTAGTTCTTCTCATGAGGCTTCAACTAACGAGAAGCATAAGCAATAACTCTACCCTCCTGCATCAATACACAACTTATCCCCACTCTCGAGGCATCACAATATACAATATATGAACCTGAAGTTGATGGTAAGACTAACACCGGAGCTGTGCTCAACGCTGTCTTCAGCTTCTGAAAGCTCTCCTCGCACTCATCCGACCATACAAATGGTGCACCCTTCTGCGTCAACCTGGTCAAAAAGGAAGCAATAGATGAAAATTCCTGAACAAACAAGCGATAATACCCCGCCAAACCAAGGAAACTCCGAATCTCCGTAGCTGAGGATGGTATAGGCCAACTCTGCACCGCCTCTATCTTCTTCGGGTCAACCTGAATACCATCACTAGACACCACATGACCCAAAAATGCTACCGACTCGAGCCAAAACTCGCACGTGGAGAACTTCGGATACAATTTCTCTTCCATTATCCTCTACAACACAATGCTCAAATGCTGAGCATGCTCCACCTGGCTACGAGAGTATACCAGACTGTCATCAATGAACAAGATCATGAAAGAATCAAGATAAGGCCGGAACACACTGTTGATCAAGTGTATGAACGCAGCCGGGACATTGGTCAGCCCAAAAGACATCACAAGAAACTCATAGTGCCCAAATCTCGTCCTGAATGTTGTCATCATAATATCAGAATATCTAATCTTCAGCTGATGATAGACTGAACAAAGATCAATCTTCGAGAACACCCTCGCTCCTTGTAGCTGATCAAATAAATCATCAATGAGCGGTAGAGGATACTTGTTCTTCACTGTTAACTTGTTCAGTTGTCTATAATCAATGCACATCCTCATCGAGCCATCTTTATTCTTAACAAACAACACATGTGTACCCTACAGTGACACACTAGGGCGAATGAATCCCTTATCTAAAAGCTCATGAAGCTATTCTTTCAATTCTTTCAACTCAGCTGGTGCCATACGATAAGGAGGAATAGAAATGGGATGAGTGCCCGACGACAAATCAATACCAAAATCGATATCCCTGTCCGGCGGTATGCCCGACAGGTCTGATGGGAACACATTTGGAAAGCCCATCACAACGGGCACAGAATGAATACTAGGGGTCTCGACTTCCACATCCCACGCAAATGCTAAATACGATAAATACCCATTTTCAACCATTCTCTGAGCCTTCAAGAATGCAGTAACACGGTTAGGAACATAATCAGTCGAACCCTTCCACTCAATCTAAGGAATATCAGGAATAGGCAATGTAACTATCTTGGCATGACGGTCGAAAATAGCATGGCACATGGACATCCAATCCATGCCCAAAATCACATTGGAATCCACCATACCCAATAATAGCATATCCACTCGGGTCTCCAAAACCACAATAGAAACATACAGGATCGATAGACGTGATCCACAATAATCGTCTCACCCATTGGGGTGGATACATGAAAAGGCAAAGCAAGACTACCATGGGTCGCACAAAAATGATATGCATAATCAGAAGACACGTACGAATATTGAGACCCGGGATCAAACAAAACAAAAGCATCTCTATGACAAACTGAAATGATACCTGTAATCACTGCATCTGAAGCAACATCATCAGTCCTATCAAAAAGTGCATAGAAACGTGCCTGACCACCACTCGATTACTCCTCACTTCTGGGGTGACCTCTAGAAGACTGACCTCCACCCCTACTAGCCTATGATGGTGCTGAAGTAGATAGAGCAGAAGAGCATGGCTGATCCTTCTGATGAGTCCTACCCCTATGAAGTCGAGGATACTGTCTACTAATGTGACCAAACTCGCCACACTCAAAACAGTTGCCTGCCTCTGGAGAACGGGACTCAAGGGAACCCCTCACCGCAGATGAACCCTGGGCCAAAGAAGTAGGTGTTGAACTCTTAGCTGGGGGAGTGCTGAGTGAAGACAGGCCCTGTTGAAAACCCTGATGGCCACTGTTGAAAGAAGCTCCACTATGCTTTAGTTGACCTTGCTGAGGAGCTCTAGATGAACGACATCTACCCTGATGAAACTGGCCCCTGGATAGAGCACCACTAAAACTTCCAGAACCTCGAGGCTTCTAAGCCTCCCTCTCCTCTCACTCACGGCAACAATCCGCCTCAATCGAGCGTGCCATATCAACAACCCCCTCGAAAGATGCTGCCATTACTCTTTCCGTGAACATCAAGATACAAATAGAATAGTTGAGGCCATCAATGAACCTCCCGATCCTCTCCCGATCTGTCGGGATCATCCAAATAGCATGCCTAGCCAATTGAGTATACCTCAACTCATACTGAGTCACTGTCATATCACCCTGCACTAGCCACTCAAACTGGCGATGTAGCTCCTCTAGACGGGACTGAGGCACATACTTCTCTAAAAATAGAGTGGAAAACTGCTGCCAAGTAAGGGGTGCTGCCCCTGCAGGCCTACGCCTCTCAAACTCCTCCCACCAAATGAATGTTGGACCTGAAAACTGGAACGCAGCAAAAGAAACACCACTAGACTCAAGAATCACCGCTATACGCAATATCCTCTAACACTTGTCAAAAAATCCCTGGGCATCCTCACCCTCAGTACCACCAAATGTAGGTGGCTGAAGTCTAACAAATCTCTCTAATCGACACTGCTCTTCGTTAGGCATCACTAGAACAACATACCCTGGGGCTAGCACAACTGGCATATTTGGTGCAACTGGAACAGCCAGTGCAATTACCTAAGCACGGACTGCCTCTAGCGTCTGAAGTGCTTGCACAACCTGCTCTGGTGTGTGCGAGCTGGGGGGGTCTGATGACCACCCCTAGTCTAAGATGTCTCTTATACATTAGTAACTGAAACTGCCTGAGCCAACCAAGTACAAATAGATAATATCTCGGCCAGTGCCTCCTGAAGGCCAGGAATAACAATAGGCACTGCCCGTGCCTGAGCGGGTGCTACTGAAGCCTCAACCACTGGGGGTTGATCCTAGATAGGGGCAACGGGTGGGTCTACTGGCACTGCCCGTGCCACTCTACCATGACCACGACCACGACGGGTGGGTCTACTTCCAGCTCTCACTTTACCTCAAAAGCATTATCAGTATGATAAGAGAATATGAAATTTAGCATAATTTGAAAAAACAACCCAAACAGTATAACACCTCCTATAGAATCTAGAGTGATAAGTTAAAAGCCTCAACCAAGAGTATAACAGTGATACTAAATACATAATATATCTGGAAAATGTGAAAAAGTCTAAATATAAAAGGGGATAACTGGGAAAGTCAGGTCCTGTGGACGCTAAGCAGCTACCTCGACAGTCCGGATAAGATTTTTAAAGCAGCTGGGGAGTCAGCCCTGCTATGATGTACCTATATCTGCACACAAGGTGCAAGGAGTAGAGTGAGTACTTCCAACTCAGTGGTAATAAGCACGGATAAAGACATTGAAGGTAAAAATACCCAATAGACTATACAATAAAGCTATAATATACCTCTTTTTACCATTTTAACAGTATAAGTCTCAGATAAAGCAAAGACAACTAAAGCAGTACAACATATATATAGCTAAATGTAATGCAGATGCATTGACATGACCGCTACGGCACGTAACCCGATCCCTTTGGGTACTCGCGCTCACGGTGGGGGTGCGGGTTCAATTCCCGGAGATCCTAGGGCTGCGGGTTTGATTCCCGAAGACCCGGAGTTTATTGAGATATTGAGATACGAACTGCGGGTTCAATTCCCAGAGATCCAAGAGTTGCGTGTTCGATTCCCTTCGACCCGGAGTTTATTGAGATATTGAGATACGGACTCCGAGTTCAATTCCTAGAGATCCAAGGGCTGCAGGTTCGATTCCCAGAGACCCGGAGTTTATTGAGATATTGAGATGCGGACTACGGGTTCGATTCTCGGAGATCCTGAGCTATTGAGACACGGACTACGGGTTGAATTCCCAGAGATCCTGAGATATTGAGGTGCGGACTGCGGGTTCAATTCCCGGAGATCCTAGGGCTGCAAGTTCGATTCCCGAAGACCTAGAGATACTGATGTAGGGACTGCGGGTTCAATTCCCGGGGATCCTGAGTTGTTGGATATAGAGAGACTGCGGGTTCAATTCTTGTAGATTCTGGATTTGCTGATTTGAATTTATGTTGTGTTGGTTACTTGTTGTCAGCTTAATTGTAGACGGTTGCAGTTTTCACTTTATTGTTGTTATTTTAGACTCATTCTTATTTAAACTGCTTATTATTGTTATTATCATTATGTTATTGTCTCTCGGTAGGACCCTGACCTTCCTCGTCACTACTCAATTTAGGTTAGGCTTGGCACTTACTGAGTACTGCCGTGGTGTACTCATGTTACTCTTCTGCACACTTTTGTTGTGCAGATCCAGGTACATCAGATCAGGCACAATACAGGTTTTTTAGGAGCACTTTCAGGAGACTTGAGGTATGATCTTCTATGTACGCGGATCCAGAGAGTCCCCTTCTATTCTCATTAGTGATATCAGTTATCTCCCTTATTTTCGTTGTATAGACATTTTTGATGCATAGAGCCACAATTGTACTCTATCTTGGTCTGTGTTGCCCGTGGGTTTCCGGGTCTTCGTAGTATGTTCCCTAGTGGTATTTGGAGAAGTGTATGTACCGAGCGGCACTTATTACATTTCATTTATATTATTCCGTTGTTATCTTATCTTTTATTCGTGAAATTGTATATTCCGCATCGTGTTAGGCTTACCTAGTCACGAAGACTGGGTGCCATCATGACAGGTTAACGATTGGTGAACTAGGGTCGTGACAAATTGGTATCAGAGCTCTAGGTTCATAGGAGTCACGGGACACAGATTAGTTATTTAGAGCCTCGCTGATCGATACAGAGATGTTTGTATTTTTCTACGAGAGGCTATGTAACCGTCAGGAAAATTCCACTTCATTTCATTCCTTATCGTGCGTCATTTATTCAGTTGGAGCCTATATCATATGTTCTTTTTCATTCACTCGTGTATTGAAATTGCGCACTCGGTATCAAGTATCCGTCGACGGTTTGTGATGCTACAGAGGGATTGTGAGGGAGCCAAGAATTTACTCAACCATTGTTACCGCGTCTCATCCATATCGATAATGCAAAAGTATTAAGAGATCCATTCAATTGTGCACATGGGGACGCACTAGGTTTTGAAATTCAGTTGATAAGTACGGTCTTAAGAAGGTTACTTAACTGCCTAATCGTCGTAGTAATGTTAGAATCACGAGGTGGATGTAGATCTAAAGATAGTTGGTGGTAATAAAGACTATATGGTTCGTATGAGATGTCTATTTAGCGAAGGGTACAACTACCAATAGAGATACTGGGAGAAGTGAGTTTAACTATCCTAAGAAGGACATGTACCAAACAAATGTCTTGAGTTGTCTTATGATGATGACGTACAAGCGATAAAGGTTAATATCGTGGATTATCAGGATGTATCTTATGGCTTTGCGCCAAGTGAAAGGAGTTCATTATCAACAATCAAATTGTGGGTCGTGTGTCATATCAGATGTGGCATGCGATGTATTTAAGTGGTATTCAAGAGTTCTCTGAAACTTGCATATGAGTAAGAGCTGAGATTTGTATGGGATGGTGTTTGGACCTTCGATGTTCCTATGTCCATAATAATTCTATATTCCATACCAACAGGGAAATGAAAACGATTTCAGAATACTCGTAGTGTTCCAGTTAATCATGACACGCAGTCAACACACTCTATTATAATTACTAATTTACATACGCTACAAGTTAGAGATGGAGAACATATTGGGTAGATGGCGCCTAAGAGGTGGATGCCCAACCCATTGATATAATTGCTATAGTGTGGCCAAGACTACTACACCAAATGGTGTCATCACAACTATAATTTTGATAGATATAAAAAGAATATTATTCCTTAATTTGATGTGATTTTGAAAAAAATTGAGGAGTCCTCTTAATATACTCCACTTATGAGTGAGCTTCGTAATCTTGAAACACTCACGTTGGGATATTATATGGAGATAGCTATCCGTATAATTATGTGTTGGTCACTAAAAACAAAAAATATCTATGAGGCTAAAAGTGACTTTCTATAACTTACTACAGTGAGTTTTGATGTAATTTTAGGATAATTAATTGCAATTGTCAATTATATGCCCTATCGGTATGAGGGTTCATTATATGTTGTGATTCTCTTTGACGGAAATTGATGAAAAGATAAGGAAAGGAAATGAAAACTTTCAGTTGGTACAATGTGCAAATACTTGTGATTCAGAGTTGAGGATAATACCCTCGAATAATTATATGATGTGAAATGTTTTAAACCGAGCTAGAAGTTGCGGTGGATATTATATAAGGACAAGGTCCTAGCGGTGAAAAATTATGTGTTTAAAATACTCAATTTATGAAATTTAAAATTTTGTACAATCTTTTAAATGGGAGTCATGCCTGTTAGGCTTATTTGACAATTCTTGTGTATTTTCTGTTAATATACAGTCATTTTGTGTTGCAAACATTGAGTTTTAACTAGCGGACAATATATGCACAGTGGTGGGCCGGGTTAGTACAAATGGTATCAGAGCCGACTCTCTGGAGTACGATGGGTGGGTACTCACAACGAGGACGTTGTGTCCTTGTTGGTGGGGTTAGTGGTATCAGTGGTATCAGCGGGTAGCTATAGCTGTAGCTCACAAGAGTCCCACATCGGAAATGAGAGGGAGTCCCTGGGCTAGTTAAGTAAGGGTGTTGGACCACCATGTGCATAGGCCTTTTCCCCAGTGGACCAGCTCGGGAGGAACAAAACCGTGCGGGCTAGGCCCAAAGCGGACAATATATGCACAGTGGTGGGCCGGGTCATTACAATTGGTATCAGATCCAGGTTCTCTGGAGTACGATGGGTGGGTACTCACAACGAGGACGTTGTGTCCTTGTTGGTGGGGTGAATGGTATCATTGGTATCAGCGGGTAGCTGTAGCTGTAGCTCACAGGAGTCCCACATCGGAACTGAGAGGGAGTCTTGGGCTAGTTAAGTAAGGGTATTGGACCACCATGTGCATGGGCCTTTTCCCCAGTAGACCAGCTAGGGAGGAACAAAACCGTGCGGGCTAGGCCCAAAGCGGACAATATATGCATTGTGGTGGTCCGGGTCATTACAATTGGTATCAGAGCCGACTCTCTGGAGTACGATGGGTGGGTACTCACAACGAGGACGTTGTGTCCTTGTTGGTGGGGTGAGTGGTATCAGTGGTATCAGCGGGTAGCTGTAGCTGTAGCTCACAGGAGTCCCACATCGGAATTGAGAGGAGTCCTGGGCTAGTTAAGTAAGGGTGTTGGACCACCATGTGTATAGGCCTTTTCCCCAGTGGACCAGCTGGGGAGGAACAAAACGTGTGGGCTAGGCCCAAAACGGACAATATATGCACAGTAGTGGGCCAGGTCATTACAAATTGGTATCAGAGCCGACTATCTCGAATACGATGGGTGGGTAATCACAACTAGGACGGTGTGTCCTTGATGGTGGGGTGAGTTGTATCAGTGGTATCAGCGGGTAGCTGTAGCTGTAGCTCACATGAGTCCCACATCGGAACTGAGAGGGAGTCCTGGGCTAGTTAAGTAAGGGTGTTGGACCACCATGTGCATAGGCCTTTTCCTCAGTTGACCAGCTGGGGAGGAAGAAAACCGTGCGGGCTAGGCCCAAAGCGGACAATATATGAAAAGTGGTGGGCCGGGTCATTACAAATAGTGGTATCAGTGGTATCAGTGGGTAGCTGTAGCTTTAGCTCACAGGAGTCCCACATCGGAAATGAGAGGGAGTCCTGGGCTAGGTAAGTAAGGGTGTTGGACCACCATGTGCATAGGCCTTTTCCCTAGTGGACCAGTTGGGGAGGAACAAAACCGTGCGTGCTAGGCCCAAAGCGGACAAAATATCCACAGTGGTGGGCCGGGTAATTACAATTGGTATCAGATCCAGGTTCTCTGGAGTACGATGGGTGGGTACTCACAACGAGGACGTTGTGTCCTTGTTGGTGGGGTGAGTGGTATCAGTGGTATCAGCGGGTAGCTGTAGCTGTAGCTCACAGGAGTCCCACATCGGAACTGAGAAGGAGTCCTAGGCTAGTTAAGTATGGGTGTTGGACCACTATGTGCATAGGACGTTTCCCCAGTGGACCAGCTTGGGAGGAACAAAACCGTGCCGGATAGGCCCAAAGCGGACAATATATGCACAGTGGTGGGTCGGGTTGTTACACATTTGTTTTATGCGATCGCCGGGTAGCAGTGCGATCGCATAGAAGTGTTGGAGAGGCAGGGTTGTTTGTGCTCTGCGATCGCGGTAAGCATCAGTGTGATCACATAGTTTTGGATCCTGAAGCAATGTGATCACGTGGGGATATTCTGCGATCGCATAGACCATTTTTGGGCCCTGAGGAATTTGTGCTATGTGATCGCAGGGCCTTGGATGCGATCGCATAGAGTAATAACTGGGCGACAGGAGAGTTTTTAATATCATTTCATCCGCGCCTTATCTCTATTTTTTCTCTATTTTTGCACACCTTGAAATCTTGTTGGTAGAATGTAAAGGGGATTTCATCGGGAAGTGATTGGAGGTAATCTTCCATAAATTCTCTTAATTTGGGCATAAATTGAGGAAGTTAGGGCTTGGATTTTTGCTATGTAAAATTGGGATTTGGTGGCTCATTTGAACTTCAATTTTGATAAATTTTATATGCACGAACTCGTGGCGAGACGAGGCTTCCAAAAGTATGAATTTCGTAATTTTTCGAGAAGCGGCCCCGGGGCTCGGGTTTTGCCAACTTCGTGGTTTTTCGTGTTTTTCGAGTAATTTCAATTGGGTTACGTTCCATTAGCCTATGTTGATGTATTCTTATTGGTTTTGTCACATTTGGCACTCGAGGAGGTTGATTTGCGAGGAAAGCACATGGTAAGCAAGGATTTTGGCCGGTTCGAAGTGAGTGGTAGATATGAATGATATACTGAGGGTTTGAAACCCCATATTTACACTATACGTTGCTATGTTGAAATGAAACATGCGTCGTGTGATGAGCGTGGTGATACTGTGATTGGGGATTCGGACTTAGTCCATCCTGATAGATGGTTTACTGTACTTATTGACTAAGACTGAGCTTATATTCGTATAATTGTGTTAGTTGCCATTTTTGCGGCCTTGTGCCGATCTGTAGAATCTTAGGGGAACCTGTGGAGTTAAATGTCCCATATACCTGTTGAACACATACCCTCAATCGTACTTTTAGCTGTAAAGTATAACATGAATCGGTACTAGAAGTGTACTCTAAGTGAGAATACATTGGGTTCAATACCATGTTCTAGCTGAGTGGGACCGAGAGGCCAAGTCTATATTGACGGAGAGGGGCCGAGGACAATTGGTGAGGTATTGATATATATATATACCGGATCGGGCTGCATGCCACAACAGTATATACATATACATGTATTGGATCGGACCGCACGTCACATTATTATATATATGATTATATATGATATATATATATATATATATATATATATATATATATATATATATATATATATATATATATATATATATATATATGGATCGGACTGCACGCCGCAGTATTAGCGCTTGGACTGAAGGAGCCCCTTCGGGGTCTGCACACACTACCAGTGAGCGCAGTTACTATTATATTAGATCGGGCAGCACACCGCAATATTATATCTAATATATTGGATTAGGCTGCACGCCGCAACATTATATCTATTATATTGGATCGGGCTGCACGCCGCAACATTATATATAGTATATTACATCGGGCTGCACGCCGCAGTAGCATCAGTAAGGATCGAGTTGCGCGCCGCAGCAGTGTTAGAAAATTGTGGGACAGTAGTAGACTGATACTGGACTTTCCTCCTTAGAGATGTTCTTAACTGTACTATTACTTTTAGAAATGTTTATTGTTCTTACAAGTTTTCTTACCTTCAGTTATTATTTATCGCTATTACTCACTGAGTTGGAGTACTCACTCTACTCCCTGCACTTTGTGTGCATATACAGGGATCCAGGAGGGCAGTTGATATATATTGTTGTTGTTTCAGCTTACTGCGGAGTTACCGAGGTAGCTGGCGGCGTCCGCAGGACCCGATTTCTCCTTCCCGTTATCTCTAGTACTTCTGCTTTAGACTTGGTTGTATAGGATATTACTCAGTTGTTTAGAGGCTCAGACTTGTGACACCAGATCTTGTTGGGCTGTTCTTTCAGTTGTTTTGATTTCCGCACTCTTATAATTATTATGAAAACAGAAAATTTTACCAAAATTGGAATATTTGAAATAATAATTGGAATTGTTAATGGGTAACGGTCGGGCTTGCCTAGCAATGTGTTGGGCGCCATCACAAACGCGGTTTGGGTCGTGACAGAGCACCTAATAACTATATCCACCTTCAAGTAATTTTAATTATATTTTAGATAAGCTGTTAGTGTAAAAATAATTTTGCAATACAAATTAAATTCTCTTAATCCCAAACTAATTAAGCCAACATGATTTTAAAGCGAATGTAGTAATTTAACAAAAGATAGTCTGGTGCACAAAGCATTTCCTTATTCACGCAGGAACCGGAGAAGGATCGCATCCCAAAGAGTGTGACATAGGCAACCTACTGTAATGCAAGTATTAGTGATTGTTTCAGCCATTATAACCTATAATCCATATATCACACTTGTGACGTAGACAACTTTAACCATTGCTCCAAGAGTCATATCTAAACATAGTATTTTAACCAATGGAAACATAATTTAAAAGTACAATTCATACATTTGATTTATATGAAGAACATTTCATCCAATGTTTTGTCTAAGATTTCATTTCAAGAATGAGCATTAGAATCCACCATTCTTGTAATTGGCAAACCATCCATATTCACCTTCACAAACCCTAGTTGTCCTTTTTGTTTGACAGTAGCAACATCATTATTGGTATTTTCATGATTTATCTTTTTCTTGGAATTCTCTTCCTTTTCGCTTCCACCAACTACATTTTCTTGTTCAACATTTGTAACCTTCGATTGGTTAACCAATAAGCTCTTATTGGTGGACATCCCACAACCTGACTATTTCAAAATAGGGGCGGCTCGGCAACTTATGTGGCCTAAAGCCAAATTTTAATTTTTTAAAATTATTTATTTATTTAAAGTCTATATTTTTAGCATTTTTTAGATACAAAATTATTAATAATTTTCTTGTAATAAATAACTCCTAATAAGTTTTTCTTAATATAGCTAATCAATTTAATCTTTATTGAGATATTATTGATCTTATATGAGGTCTTATAATTTTAATTTAAAAATTTCTTTCCGATTAAACGATGGAAACAAGATTTGTTAAATTTATTCCATAAGTAATATAGGCATTGGAAAAAGAATTAATTTTTTGACCGAGTGTATCAATTTGATTGTTCTTTTCTAATTGTACTGTTTTCTTAATATTTCTAGTTCCGAAAATAAATCCAAATTATCAATATCAAATAGATTATTATGCTTTAAGGAACAATCAAGAATAAAGTAATATTTTTTAAATTTTTATTATCTAGTGATCTTAATTTTTACCGCTAAATAGAAAATTAAAAATATTTTTATATGCTTCAAATTATTCAAATCTATTTTAAAATGAAGAAAAGAATCTTGTCTAAATATATAAAGTAATCAGCTCCAAAGGATTATCCAAAAGATTTTGAGTTTTATTATCAACATTCTCATCAAATTGTTATTTCCTATATATCATACGTTTCGTATAAAATTCAGGTTCGATATTTATACAAGTGTAATTTTCTTGGCAGAAATCATAGCAGTTGTCAATCCTTCTTCTCTATACATGTTAAAGAAAGAAATTAATTTTTTTCACTTCACATATCCTTTTTTTAAACTTATACATAGCTTATTAAGTGTAACAAAAAATGGAGCCCTCATAAATATGGGGCCTAAAACAGTTGCTTTACTTGCTTTATGGAAGGATCGCCCTTACTTAAAAATGCAAATGTGTCAATTATAAATACTCCACTCATCAAGTAAAATATGTATATTTTTATTAATGGTTCTAACTTAGAAGCAACATGTCAAAAGGTGAAACAGTGACAACATATTCGACGTACTCCTTCGTTTACTTTTAATTGTGAAGTATTCTAAAAATAAATTTTTACTTTTACTCATCACTTTTTGTATATCAATAGAAAAATAATTTATTTTTTCTATTTTGCCCTGAGCATTAATTATACATTCCAAATAATTTGCTAAATTTATTAAAATTATACATCCATTAACACGGATGTCATAGTAAATTATATACTTTATTTATGATAAGGTGCATTCGAAGTCCAAAATGGGCAAGTAAAAGTCAACGGATGGAGTAATTTACCAAATTAATTTATATGAGAAAATATATCGTAATGTATTTGACCAAAAAATAGAATATGTTATCGGTAGAATAATCTAATAGACACCTCTACTCCCGTTTTGTCATCCCAATAATATATATATACTCCACAGGATTATATCCAAATATATATTACTCCATATGTTTTAATTTATGTGAATCAGTTTGACTGGACACGAGGTTTAAAAGAAAATAAATACTTTTGGAATTTATGGTCCTAAAGAGGTAAAAAAGTACCAGAGTATTTGTGTGGTTATAAAAGTTTCTCATTAAGGAAGGAGTTGTAAGTTTAACTTAAATTATTACCAAATTTAGAAATAAATCATTCTTTTTTGAACGGATCAAAAAAGAAATAGGTTCACCAAAACTGAAACTGAACGAGTAACTTGTATTAGTAGTACCTGGCACCAAGGGCGGAGCTACAATAGTGAGTGTGGGTACGGACGAACCCAGTGAATTTTTTTCGGAAATGTATTTGCATTGAAAAACTTGTCGAAAGGATACAAGTATAGAACGGCGAACCCAGTAACAAAAGGGTAATGGGTTTAACAACGTTTCTTTTCCTGTCTTGGGAAGAAACCACAAACTTATTGCTAAGACAAAAGCTCCAAAATAGTCCCATCCACTTCTTTGAGAGGGCTATTCTCCAATAAAAACCAAAAGAAAAGTAAGGGAAAGAGTTAATGTTTTAGAAAGTTTTTTCATTGTTTAAAATCAAAATCAAAAATACCAAATAGTCATATTTTTCTTCAAGGTCCATCCCTGCTATTCCATTTTCTTTCTACTTTTATTTGTTTGCCTTCCTTTTATCTTTTGATTTTTAAATAATTATTAACTTGGTTTCAAAAAATTTAATTCTAAATATTCACGAGATATGGAGATTTGTTTATTTAGGTAAATTTGATATTTTCCTTGGCTACTACAATTGTAGAAAGAACTTTTAGTTTTATGAAGTTTTGCACGGATGATATCATTTGAATTTTTAAATAAATATTAACTTGGTTTTAAAATTTTTGATTCCAAATATTCACGAGATATGAAGACTTGTTTATTTGCTTGAGATTTGATATTTTCTTTGGCCGTGGAAATTGTAAAAGGAATTTTTAGTTTTATGAAGTTTTACACTAGTGATAACTTTTTGAATGATTGTTTAGTTTGATATATAGAGAACATAATGTTGAAACTTAAAGACATCCCTAATGATGTGAGCATTTTTTGTTTACAAAACCTGACAAGTTGTCAAGTATAATTATAACAATAATTTTAATTGGTCGTTAGTTTTTATATAAATATTAAATATTAGTACTCGTTTCATAGTATTATTGTTGTGTATATTAGGTTAGGTTGAGGTTGCGGGCCTGTTTTAAAATTCAAAACGACAGAATCGATACATTTAAATTTCTGGCTCCGCCTCCACATGTGGTAGCATATTCATTAATCTCTGTAATAGAACAAACATTAACACCTACCTCTTTTTATGCCACAAACACTATGAATATTATTATTAACCCCCCCCCCCTTTAAATCCATTGGGAAAGTCATCTTTTAACAGTCAAGATTCTACCATACTTGCACCATGTTGTTTTCGTAGTCTTTGTCACCCCACCATCGTAACTAAGACCTAAGCCCAACCTCAACTCAACCTCAGTTTCATCATCATCAGAATAAGATGAAGACTCCATTTTTGACAAATGACTTGAACTTGTATCTTCACCAACTAGTAAACCAAGGGTTGTTTCCATGAGAAGGGTTTCAAGATTGTTATTGTATAGGGTCAAAATTCTGATCATTATGATAGCAACGACCCATGACTAACCAATAATCGTGGTGAGGGTACGACCTCAGAACGTCGGAGCGAATACATGCTCTTAAGTATCATCCTCCCCTCGAGGACACATAAGCTATCCTTGTATTATTTTATTATTTTGAGAGGCTTCTCCTGTTATATAAAGGAAGATTCCAATATTGTAAATGGGTCTTTTTTAATACAATCTCCTCTCTTTCTCTCTCTCCCTCTCTCTCTCTCTTTCTCTCTCTACCTTTTACTTTCTAGAACATTCAGTCTATCAAAAGCAATAAGATATATTATTCACATTTCTAGGTCCAAAGGAGGATTTCAATATTGTAAATGGGTCTTTTTTAATACAACCTCTCTCTCTCTCTCTCTCTCTCTCTCTCTCTCTCTCTCTCTCTTTCTCTTCCTACCTTTTACTATCTAGAATATTCAGTCTATCAAAAGCAATAAGAAATATTATTCACATTTCTAGGTCTTATTATTTTTGATTACGATTTACCTTTGATCTATTTTTTGATTTTATTTGCTTGCAAAGTATTTTTTAACTTTCGAGTCAAACAATTTGGCACCGTCTGTGGGGATTTCAGCAATCAAAATCGTAGTTTACATCTAGAATCTAAAAAACAAACCACCTTTCTTTATACCCTATTGAAATCAAATATTAGCAGAAAATGATGCAAGATTGAAAGCAATAGCAGGTGTCATAACAACCCTTATTGGTCCCCTTAATGAGGCCGGTAGAGAAAATATCTTGAGCACAACACCTAGCAGCATTCAAGAGGGAGAAATCTCACCCTTTCCATTTGAAGATCTGACGATCTTGCGCGAAAAAGGAGCTTCCACGTCTACAGTCAAAGAAAAACCACCCCCGGTGGTCAAGAAGCTACTGGAAGAATGGTTGATGAAAACCCTAGGCAGCTTGCTCGAAATATTGCTCCAAAACAACATTACGATCCCTTTGATGATAGACATCGCTACCACCAGTGAACATGATACTGTATGTACAAACAACAATCACTCCAATGACCAGACCAGCAATGGCACACTTGCTGCCATCATTAAAAAAATGGAGGAAATGGAGAATGAAAACAAGTCACTTCGGGATCAAATGAAAGAGCTTCAGGAAAGGGTAGATAAAATTCCCAGCGCTCCCAAGTTCCTACTAAAGCGCGACATAGGAAAATTCATCGAACAGCCATATAGCGAAGAAGTTGCACCTCGCCCGATTCCATAAACCTTAAAAATGCTGCCTTACTTAAGGATATAGGACGGGACAATGGACCCCATGAAAACCACCTGATCCACTATGTGACCGCTGTAAAGGGTAACGGTTTGTCAAAGGAACAAGTACCATCTGTACTGCTGAAAAAGTTTAGAGAAACGTTAATGGGGGGTGTTAACATGGTACTCGTAGTTGCCAGCCAGAAGGATATTAACATTCGAAAACATGGTGGATAAGTTCGCCACTGCCTATGCAGGAGCAAAGAAAGCAGAGGCCAGAGTCAGCGATATCTTCGCCATCACACAAACCACAAGTGAGGGACTTAGGGACTTCCTGGCCAGATTCAACAGAGTAATAAAGAGCCTACCAAACGTATCGGAAGGCATGGCGGTCGTACTTTTCAAAATGGGCTGAGCAGATATGGTTCGAGAGCAACCAAAAGCTACTAAGCAGACTCATGAAGTATCCCCTCACCAAATAGGAGGAAATTCACAATGCCTACTGCGCTGAGCTACGAGCAGATGAGGATGAACTCAACAGACCAACCCAACGGCTGACGACGATATAGTTAGAAGAAAGGAGGGATCGACGCAGCCAGGGCCGGTGGGAAGACACACAGAAGCACTACAACGACATGTCGCACCACTCTGTAATGAAAGAGGTATGCCCCTTTTATTATCTGCCCATAACATTTGTGTGTCCCCCTCAGAAATATTGTACGCACTGGAGAAGCTGGGCACTAAAGTACAATGGCCGCAGAAAATTAAATCAGATCCCGCCACAAGGAAGTCAAATGTCCTGTGCGAGTTCCACTAGGAACGAGGGCATACAATCAAAGATTGCATATGGCTACGGCAGGAGGTGTCACACCTCCATTTTCTTTTACCACCACTTACCCGAAGGTAGTGTGCCACTAATTACTACAACACCCCAACAAGGGATATAATAATAATAGGGAAAGTGTTTTTCCAGTTAAAGGACATTCGGAACGGGATTTATTTATTAATTTTCAAAGTCACCACTTGGGAAAATAATGGTGTCCCAAGTCACAGGTTTAATCCCGAACCAAGGAAATTATGACTCGGTTTAACAATTCGCGAAACTAGAAATTTGGATAAGGAATTATGTTAACCCGGGAAAATGTGTTAGGCACTCCTGGATTCTGTGATTCTAGCATGGTCGCTTAACTGCCGTATTTTTTTTATCTGATTTCCTCATATGCTTCAATTTTCAAGTGTTATTAATGTCCCGCTTTGTTATTTTTTAAGACTTGTGACGTCATGAAAATGCATTTCGAGTCACACCGTAACTAGTACGTCTGCGACTTTAGTGCATTTTAGCTTCGCCAGGATTTGAGATTTGGGTCACATAAAATGTGCACCCGTATTAGGAATGTAATTTTATTGATCGTGCCTATAATGTCTACGTCTTTATTAACTTTGGAAAAGACCATGAAATTCACTAAACGGTCCTTCCGAGTCTAGAATTTTACATTGAAATCTATTTGGGGGCCCCGTTTATTTTCATTTTGGAACGAGGCTCATCCCTTATTTTTAAGGTCCAATCCTATTCATATATTATATTTTCTATTTTTGTTTTTTATTTCTAATTCATATTTGTTTTTGTGTTAAATATTTAAGCTATAATATTGGAGTCCAGAGCATTATTCATTATGGGCCTGGACTTCAGACTGCTTAACAGTCCATTATTAAAGACAATTGGGCTTCTGGAGTCCAATGTATGCTACAGTTCCTACTCGAGGGTACAGGTACCATATTAACCAGATCTGGGCCTTTATACATAACTAGGCCCAGACTATATAGGTAAAAACAAGCCATTATTTCAACAACAACACTTGAACAATTATTATTCAGTATTACTACTTAATCATTTTTCAAACGATACCAAATGACATTTTGATCACTACTAATTTCAAATTTTAACAGCTAATTAAAATTCTAGCATAGTAATTTGAATCCGTGCTGTTATACTATATGGCAGGTTCTGATATTCAAGTAATTATTATGATACTAGTTTGCAGAATTATTTTGTCACTTATTTTAACTAAAGGAAAACAGTGTTGTAACATTAACTAAACATGCTTGAGTTGTTAGCAACCACAGAAGTCTAAAAGCAAATCGTATATAAATCATTTTTAAGTGAAGGTAGGCGATAATACAGTTTAAACTTCTAGACTACTTATTTTCTTTTAGATTAAATCAATCCTGATTCAGAGTTTAACTAACAAATGTAGCTAGATACCAGTTTATACGTCAAGTTTCAGAATCGTACTTATTTACCTAAGTATATTAGCTTTGTATTAGCCTGTTTTAGTTTTGAATTAGGTGATAGCTATATCTAATTGTTGAATTACGTTTAACTACTATATTAACTACTTTACTCTAATCTTGATCGAACTCATAGATGTTAATTATTACAACCATTCCTAATGAATTACAATGATTCTACGAATTATAACTACAATTAAATAGAAGAAACAGAAATAACTTCATCGAAAATCCATTTAACTTCATTCCTTCATCATAATTTCACTTACTTCTTAAGGAAGCATAAGTGTACCTGATCAAACGAAACAAACTGATGAGTTCTAAGGAGATGAAAGACAAGAGAAGTCAGCAATGGTAGCAGCAACAGCAAACAGGAGCATGAAATAACACAGCAACTCCCAAACTCAATAGACAAACAGTAATCAGCTCGAGAAAATCAGAAATCCAAGCTAGTTGAGATAACACAGCAGAAAAACACCACCAAATATCCCGGGAAACAATTCTCGACTCAAAGCTAAGTAGAAGAGCGATATATGTGAAGCTTTGAACTCTTAAAACTGTCCCTAAGAATTCATTCAGCCTCAAAGAATTTTCCGAACCTTAGAAAATTTCTGAACTGTGTGAACCTTTTAATTGCCAACCCCTTTCTCAGGCTTGTAAAAGCCTATTTTTGAGTTATTTTGGGGGGAATTTCAAATTAGTTTAATTCTATTTCCCTCTCTTGCTTTTTTCAATTAGATACATTAAGGTCTAGCAAAATTGTAACGTAATACCCTTGAACCCCTGCTAGAAGGTTCTGGTGTGTTCCTTAGTGTTCTATTGGGCAAGTTTTACCTAATTATCCCCACTTGCTAAGGTTTATTACACAATTATCTTTTAGCTCTTCCTAGTATACACCATATTAGTCAAGTATTTTCAGAAAAACCAAGCACTAAAGTCATTTGTATGCCTATACGCTCTATTTAATCTACAAGAATATTATTTTCCTTTCCCTTTTTAACCATTGTATTTTATTATAATTACCCGACCTACCTTAGGTGTGTCAAGACTAGGGTAACTTGAATGTATTTAACAAATAGCCCCCTAAGTCTTGTCTTTAAAACGTAACCAATCTCAGAGTATAGACTTTTTCAATTTTAGCAACTTTTACAATGATAGCCATTAATCAGAACTCATACTTTGTTTGCAAACATAGCCACAAAAGCATTTACACATATAACCTAAGTACACATAAGCACTCAAAAGTTCAGAAGAAACTAACATACAAATCAAATTGCAAATATAGCCAGATTCATGTTGTTTTGCACAAGTAACCCTAATCACGACTTAACTTCAAATTAATCAGAACTCAGAGGTAAAATTTGATAATGGTTGAATTCCAACTAATTAAAACCCTAATCGAGATTGGATATACAAAACAATCACATAAAAATTGCAAATAGCATATGATTTACAAGTAGCTAATATCAGAACCTGAGAACATTTAGATGATTTTAGGCACATATGAAATAAAATTCATGGCTAGTATGAACGAGTATGAATCAAGATATAGAACATAGATAGATTCATGTTTTAGACATGCATAGGAATAGATTCAAGTTCTAAACAGACAAGAGCATGATAAGAACATAAAGAGACAAAACAAGTTCAAGCATAAAAGCACTAAACGGGGTAGGGTACTTAGCTATTAGGGCCTTTCTTTCTTTTTCCTTTTCTTTATTTCTTTTACTTCCTTCTTTTCTTATTTTTCGTTTCATTCTTTCATTTTTTATTTTTCCAATGTTTCAAAGTCTCTTGGTCTCCTGGGTATCAGATCTCCCAAGTAGGGCCTTAGGGATTTGATTTGAGTAGGATAGTGGTGTTTGGGGACTTGGGGTAAGGTATTGAAGATGTGTTGTCTTTGGGTGCTCGGTTGTGTAGACCCGGCCCGTGGTCACTAGAATTACTATCACGTTACCTTGTATTTATGTGTTTTATGCTTTTATATCTGTGTTAGAGTCTATCGGGTGAGTTATGAGTGATTCTGGTTGGAAATGAGGCAAATAGCCTTTTTGAAGGAAGCTTTAATATAAAAAGTCAACATGGAGTTAACTATTTAGTTAGAGTGCTCAGAATCAGATTCTGATGATTTAATTAGTTCTGGGAGGTGATTTTTGACTTAGAGGAGCGATCAGAATTGAATTCGGAGGTCCGGTGTAGAAATAAGCTTGAATTGGCTATGGTTGAATTTTGGCGAAAACCGATCGGTAGGTGAGATTTTGATCCGGGGGTCAAAATGGAATTCTGACAATTTTTGTAGCTTCTTCATGTGATTTTGGATATGTCTGCAAATTTTCAGGTCATTCGGACGTCGTTTGATCGGGTTTTTGATTGAATGTTAATTTCAGAAGTTTAGATGAAAACTTAGGCTTGAATTTGCTTGGAATCGATGTTTTCTATGTTTACGGGCGTGTTTTTATGATTGGAACAAGTTTGTATCTTGTTTTGGATTAGGTTGGTGGTTTTCGTTGGGGTCGCGGGGGCCTCGGGATGAATTCGGGGGTCCAAACGGACCAATTTGTGCCAAAGGCACTACTGTTTTCTGTTGCAATAAGTGCAGAACTATTTTGCTCTCCGCGATCGCGGAGGTAGCCATGCGATTTCGTAAGGTGTTATTGTAATGCATCGTGATCGCGATGCCAAGTGTGCGATCGCATAGGAGGAAAACTTTGAGCTCTGGGATCGCGAGGTGAAGTCTGCGATCGCGTAAGTCTGGAATTGGAAGCAGTGCGATCACGTGAGGGCGCATGCGATCGCGTAGGGTATATTGTCTGAAGCAATGCGATCGTGTGGTGCATGTCACGATCGCGTAGTGTAATTTTGGGAGCCGGCCGAGTTTGTTCATCGCGATCGAGAGCCTATGGCTGCGATCGCATAGGGTCGCCTGGCAGTTAACAGAACAGTCAATTCGCGAACCTCATACCCATAACCTCCATTTTTGAGTTCTAAGAGAAGATATTGATGGGAAATTACTGGGAATTAATCGGGTATTCGTCAGAGGTAAGTTTTATGGCCTAATTACAATATTTTCTCATGAAATCTTTGGGTATTTCTCTGAAAATGGAAGATTAAAGGGGGATTTTAGCCCTAGGCCTAAATTATAGAAAATCACAGATTTGAGTGGCAAATGGAGTCCGATTTTGGTAAATTTTATATGCGTAGACTCGTGTTGAGATGAGACTTCCGAATATATGAATTTCGTAATTTTCAAGAAGCGTACCGAAAGTCGGGTTTTGACAACTTTTTAAATTTTTGTGTAAATTTAGTTGTTTTGACGGGGTATCATTCCATTGGCCTAATTTGATGTGTTTCTACTATATTTGATCAGATTCTATGCGTGCGGAGCTTAATTCTCATGGCAAGGGCATCACGGACTAGTCATCGAGCTGTACTAAGGTGAGTAATGGATGTGAGTGATGACCAGCGGGTTAGAAACCCCGGTATACCACTTTGTGACGTTGTATAGCGGCGAGACACGTACTCTCTTGTGAGTACGGGGTCGATTGTGATTTGGGGACTATGGCTTAGTCCGACTTGTTGATACTGTATTATGATATTGGCTATTCTTGAGCCGCTGAACCTCCTTCTCGGACGCTTGCGTGTTATATAGTGATATTGGCTACTCTTGAGCTGTTGAACCTCCTTCTCGGATGGTTGTGTACATTTATGGGCTGTGAGCCAGTTATTGGGATCCTGCGAGGATCGTTATCATTGTTCTATGATATTAACATGCTAGTTTTACTACCAGTCCGTAGCTATTACTGTTATCATGAACCTTGATATACTGTTTTCAACTAAAAAATGATAAAAGAGTTTCCAAAATTACTTTTGAGCCCGCGAGGCTGCATTTGCGTATTAGCTGACTGGTAGTGGATCGGGTTGCGCGTTGTAGCATATATTCATGATATTGTGGTTGGGCTGTAGGAGCCCCTCTAGAGTCTGAACCCCCAAAGTGAGCATGGGTACCCAAACATGATCGGGCTACGCGTCGTAGCGGTCATTTCATGCATTGCATTGCATTTATCTACATCTGCTAGCTGTTATATATTGTTGTTGATACTTGTTGGTACATTACTGTTGATTTTAAACTGTTACAGGGTATTGATTACAGCGTTACATAGTGCTTTATTGTGGATTTCTTATCTACGTTGTCTTACCCCTGTTTATTACCATTGAGTCTGGAAGTACTCATTTTACTACTTGCACCTTGTGTGCAGATCCAGGTACCTCTCAGCAGTCCTGATCCGGTACCTGTTCCAAGGCGATATCTGCAGGATAGTCGAGGTAGCTACAGAGTCCGCAGGACCTGACATCCCTTCCATCTGTCTTTTGATTTCGTATTTCTATTTCTTTCAGCACTGAGTATCATGTAAAACACTATTACACTTATGTTATCTGTAGAGGCTCTTGACTCTTGACCCCTCGGTCTATGGGGAGTTGTACTGTTTGGTACTTCATCCCCGTATTGGTATTTCTATCTTCACTAACTTATTTTGTTTTGCTTAAAAATTTGGGTAAAGTGAGCTCTTAGCTCCGAAATTGTAGTTCATTGGTCGGGTTGGCCTAGCAGTATGTTGGGCACCATCACGATCGGGTTCGGGATCGTGACAAGTTGGTATCAGAGCCTAGGTTACTAGGCCTCATGAGTCTTGAGCCGGTTGGTAGAGTCTTGTGGATCGGTACGGGGACGCCTGTACTTATCCTCGGGAGGCTGCGAACCTTTAGGAAACATTTCACACTTCTTGAAATTCTTATCGTGCGTTGATTCAGCTTGAGATACACTTTTTGAAATTCCTTCCACACGTCTGTGTATGCATCGATCGCTTAGTAATATAATTGCCTTATGGATTCTGATTCCCCGATCGAGGGGCGAGATATAACCTCTGTGAGTTCATGTTGGGCCAGTCGGGAGGACTTGATGCTGGACCTTGTTTATGACTTGAGCATCGTGGTGCTGATTTTGTGAGTGGTGGCAATAGATAATGTACTGAGGGTTTTAAACCTAGTATTTGCACTATACAGTGTTGTGCTAAGATAGAACAAGCATCATGTGACGAGCGTGGTGGTATTGTGACTGGGGATTTGGACTTGGTCCTTCCCGATTGATAGATTACTGTGTATAATGACTGAGACTGGGTTTATATCTTTGTATTCGGGTTAGTAGCCATATTTGGGGCATTGTGCCGATCTGTAGAGTATTAGGAAGGCTTGATGATGGATGAGCTGTTAGTTGTTCGACTCTTATCGTAATCTGTTGTGTGGCCTCGAGCTATAGGCGTGGTGAATATTTATCATATCTCTGAGTTGGAAGGTAAAGCGCCTTGCGTGTTGTGGAACGAGTTCAGACTCAGGAAGACTAAAGTGATTATGCTATGTGTATCCTGGTGGAAGGTATTGTGCTGAAATGCTAAATTGAGGCGAAGTAGGTGGGTTGATTCTCATGTGTAATTGAAAGGTATTTCATATGTGTTATGATTCGAACAGGTGCAATGCATGTTCATGTAACAATTATGATAATATTATTTATGTAGTATTGAGACTAATGTTGTTGATATGCTTTGTGATGTGTTGTCGAGTTGTGAATGTATTGTTAGGATGGTTTTGGTGATTCTCTAGCAGGTGGATATGCCAAATTACAAAGGAAACCCTGTCAAAAATTTTGGAAAATTTGGGACTCAGAAAAGATTTTGTCATCTAAAGAATGGGCTTAATGGCTGTGTGTGAATGAATACAAGGATTGCAAAAGAGTTAGGATTTTCGATTATTCGAATCTCCGCCGAAGCTTGTAAGAGACTTGAGTTTAATTTAACTAGAACATTGTGGCGTCATTTGAGTAAGAATGCTATGGGTGAAAAAAAATGCTTAGATGTATGGCTCCAAGCCAAGTTGGGGAGGTTGTTATTGATTAAGTGATTACATTATTGTGTGCTATGTTGGTTCTGTCTCTAGGTATGATGGAAAATTTTGATAAAGGTTATGGTGCATCGCAGATGTGAAGAAATACTAGAATGTTTTGAACTGATGTTGGTAAGGAATTTTTGGTGTATAGAAAAGAAAGATAGCTAATTGTATTTGTATGTAATCATGTTCTGCGGTGTGAGAGTTCTAGCAAGGCACGAGTGGTTCTGTTCAATAAGACAGTTGAATTACAGCTGAATGAGGGTGAATGATGCCCGGGAATGGTTTTACGGTGCTCAAGATTTTGCTCGAAACAGTTAGGTGTCTTAAGATTGTGCATGCGCTTAAATACGGTGGTTTCGTTAGAAGAGATCAAGACTTGTGTTATATCATGTGAATGATGGGATTCTATGTAACCGTATTGGAAGGTAATGATAACGAATTCAAATCGCAGGAAGTTCTTCAAAATAATGTATTGTAGAATGTGGTACTTCTGGGAAACATTGAGAGAGTATTCAGTGACCTATGGGTCTTATGTACGAGTCTAGTGTGGTAACATGAGTTGATGTATTATGGTGATTACAGTAAAGGCTAATATTAAATTAAAAATGAAACAGAAAGGAAACTGGGTAAATGGAACAACTTGTTAATAAACCAAAACGGAATGATAAGGAATACGATTAATTCTTGGCATGTGGTTGAAGTAATGAGTCTTGCAGATATTGTGCAACAAAGCTCTTGAGTGTTGGCAGTTGTGTAACTCGATATGGGTATAAGGACTCAGTCCTGGCAGTTTAACTTATGCAATGTAATTGGGAGAAAGAGTTTATGATGTGTTTTACCGTGGTTTGAAAATGGGTGTATTTTTCCTGTTGGTATGCAAGACTTGGGATGTGTAATGAGTTTTCTCTATATGGGATCAGGAAAGTCCTTGACTAGTTGAGTGCGCCGATGTTTGCGACGTAGGAAAGGGATATGAATTTCCATGTTGTCTTAGTGTGATATGGTATATGCGATGTGTTATGGAAAGTTGATAATGGCATATTCAAGGTTTTGAGATCAGTTCATATATATGGGAAGTCATTAAAAAAATATTATTGAGTAGCGCGGGCAGCTGCAGGTGATTTAGGAATCGATCTTTTTGGTGATTAAGGAAAATGGTATAGCTATTCTAGTGAATTGGCAGGGAATATGGTCCAAAAGGACAAGGTAATGTAACCTGATAATATCTAGTGGTATGGTGGTATGCTCTTGTTGGATCGACTGTAATGACTGAGTCGTTGATGGCATAGTGAAATTTCTGAATGGCTTTCGTGGTATGAATGGACGCTTGATGTGCGGTATGTATTCGTACGGTGAAGTACGGAAACATGCATGGTGATTCATATGTTATATATGTGTTGGAGACTTGAAGTTCTCGTTATTTTGCCTATGCAGTGGTTGTATATCGTGTGTATCGGCACCGTTTTGTGATTATTGGAAATCGGAAGACCTAGTGGCTCTCTCTCAACTTGATATTACGAATTTGGATTATGATACTTGATTGCTGACTGGTTGTCATAGGTCAGGTTGTCTAGACTAATGTGATATGGACTATGATGGGATGGCACAAATTGCGTAGCGGAGTGCATCAGAGTATGCTCCAGCGGGGTAGTTGTACCTCAGGACCAGCGGACGGCTGGTAGGTATTGCTTTGTCAGTTGGGCCTTCGTAGCGGATATCAGTGTAGAGGTCTCTACCATAGATTCAGTTCCAGAATAAAGGAACTTTGTCGGATGCGTTTCTTGTGGCCGAGCTTGAGGCTATATATGTTTACTGTAAGCGAGCAATTCAACTCGATGTGCATTTCCTTTTGCGAGATTTATGCGTGGATCGGGTGGCACGACGCCACGGGTTATTTGGATCGGGTGGTACACCGCCACAGGTATGGTATCTGGATCGGGTGGCACGCCGCCACGGGTATGTCATTGGAGCGGGTTGCGTGCCGCAACAGTGTAATGTGAAAATAGATTTAGTTAGATGTTATCTGGTATACAATACGCCCTGGCTTCTAAGGAAAAGTCCGTATTGAGTATCGCTCGGCGAATGGCACATCGGTTGTGTCCTTTCAGGATTTGATAGCATACACTAATTGTTTCACCGTGGGTGAGGTTGATTGCTTGGGTTCAGACCTAGATCTGTGTGTGGCTGACCGTTCTTAGCATTGTGACTCGAGGTGCTTTGTGAGTAATAGTGTTTGGATAGAATCACGAATCGTGGCAAGGCCACGTGATGTTATGACCCCTCGAGGAGGATTCAGGTACTCTGTGATGTGAGACGGTATCTCAGTTCTATGTTATGATGGTACAGAGGAATTGAATTACAACTCTTTTGTTGGATACAGTTGTCATGAATTGAGTATTGTCACACCTCCCTTTTTACTATCCTTTTTAACCGATCCTTTTTGAAAGATACGTTGGGTATACCTCAATGTTCAAATACCCGAGAAGGATATAATAACAAAGAGGAAGGAGTTATTCCAAATAAAGGACAATCGGTCCGGGATTCTTATTTAATTATCAGAGTCGCCACTTGGGAAAATAATGGTGTCCCAAGTCACCAATTAATCCCGAATTCGAGGAAATTGACTCTGTTATTACAGTCCGCGAAACAAAAACCTGGATAAAGAATTCTGTTAACCCAGGAGAAGGTGTTAGGCACTACCGGATTCCGTGGTTTTAGCATGGTCGCTCAACCGTCGTTCTCAACTTTACATGACTTGTTATATACTTTTTAACAATATGTATGCGTTTCCAACTTTGATATTTTTAAGAATTGCTACGTCGCGAAAACATATTTCGAGTCACACTGCAACCAGTACGCCTGTGACTTTTAATACATTTCGGCTTCGCCGGGATTTAGGATTTGAGCCGCACCAAGTGCATAATCATATTAGGGAAAGTATATTTATTAAATCATGCCTAAATATTGTCTAACGGCTTAAAATCTTTTGGGAGAGGTTATGAAATTCGCTATTTAACCTTCCCGAATTTGTTATATATTTTATTAATTACATGAAGGGGGGCACTATTTTGCTATTTATGTGAGGCTCGTCCCGTGTAACTTTTAAAGTTCATACTTATTGTGTCACTATGTTTTTCTATCAATGTTTTTCCCTTAGTCATTATTGATCAATTGTATCTCCAAAAGTGAGTCCAGGCCATTGTTGTTTCCATTGGCATTGGGCCTGGACTTCTAGATCTATACTTAATGGGTTATCACATATATCTTGGTCTTAGTGACCCAGACCGGATTTGGGCTTTTGTTCAATAGCCCAGTGAATTTTTGAATACAGTCCAGGCCCACGTCGTACATTAGGCCCTGACCAAATTGAAACAATGGTAATAAAAGCAGAAACAAAAAACTTGCAATGAAAACAAACATCTGGAATCAAAATGAATTCAAATTGCACTTTATTTATCAATAAGAAATTGCTATACAGATTATCAACATTAGCTTTAGATCATAATTGTCTAATATACATGAGAGCTGAACTAACAGACTGCTTTTACTTTTGTTTTCTAGTAATGAATTTACAATCAGTATCTGAATTATCTATTAACTAAAAGATTAGTAGATCATTCAATTATATAAAGCGTGATTAATCTAAATGGTTAAATTACTTATATACAGTATTCAGATTACCTAAAAGCTAAAATGAGTCATTCGCAGGTGCACAGTTATACTACTGGGTTTACTATGAATCTAGCTTGTTTGATATCACAAAGTTAGTCTTAAACTGAGTTATTACTTCATCCGGTTGTTTCTCTTTTAAACTTATTCAAATCTAGATATCGATCTCTAGATCCGACTACCTACGTGAGCTGATTGAAATTAATACTGTGAACTTGCTGTTATCGATTCATGTTAGGGTTATTAAGCCTTGTTTTACGATTTTTACCTATTTAACTAAGTGATCTAACTACTGTGACTATACTACTACCATTCACCACTTATTACATTATTTTTGTCCAGACTTTCACTTATACATACAATGCTACACTAATGAATTACAAATCTACATTAATACTGGACAGCTAATTAGAAAACAGTAAATACTGAAGACAATCAGAGATTTTAACACTTGAAACTTCATTTCATCATTGATTCTTCATTACATAGCCTTGAACAAATGTGTACTTGAGTCAGCAAAAAATAACTCGATGAGTTCTAAGGGGATATGAAATAGGCACAGCAATAGACTCGACTGGCAATGCAACAGAGAAGTATTGAATTCCAGATGAACGGATAATAATACAGCAACAACAACAAGAGTACCCAACAAAATAAGCAAAAATTCCAAACAGACTCCAAATGTGAACTTCAGCTAGAGAAACCAGGCAACTATTGCTATTTAGTGTAGAATATTTTCTGGAAATTTTTGTTTTCCAAAATCCAGCCTGCTTTACTCTATATATCTATATTTTTTCTCTGAATTTTTCTATTGAAAAACCAGCCCTTAAACTAGTCCTAAATGGGGGTATTTATAGGTGTAGAGAGGTGAACTTTTTTGGGGGAAAAGATAGAATATAATTCTATTTCCCTCCCATCTTAATTTACCAAATCTTACCCTTTACACCCTAAATCATTTACAAGATCCCTTCCAGCATGTGCTGGAAGGTTCTTTTTTATTCCATTTTGGGGCTTTTACTAAGGTGCCCCTACTTGTTATTGTTTTTTGCTGAATTACATTTTTCTTAAGACCAATATGCCCTTAATTCTCTGCAGAATTGCAGAAATCAGTAGCACAAATGTCTTATATATCCCTATAAGCTCTATTAAATCTACCTTTTTGCCATTTTATGTTCCTTATATGCCCTTAAAGGCATTGGCTAATTACCCGACCTACCTAGGTTAAATTTTCAGAGATTTAGCTCTTATTTAACTAATGGCCAACTTTTGTATTAGTATTTAAGAACAGGCCACATTGGACTTTAAGACTTATTTCAATTTTAACCAGTTTTGTTTCATTTATGTTATTAAACTAATTTGCAGGACTAGCCTGCTTATTATACTATTAAACTATTTAAGACTTGGCCAGTAAGATTGGACTTGGCTTTTGCAATTGAGGCCCACTACACACATGGCTGGGACCTTTGCAGGTCTAGCCACTAATGATCACTGTGTCATGTTGGGCCTTGGTAAGTCTTAGTCTTTCAGACTTAAACCAATTTATTACACTACTGGCCTATTTAAGTGTTAGTCAGTGTGTGAGACCTAACAGAGTAGGTCAATTGCAAAATTGATCACTCTTGGTCACTTATTTAACTTATAGCCTATTAATACATGTTTCAATTTCAACCACTTATAAGTCTTAATACTACTGCAGCTATAACCAATCCACATAGGCATGATAGGTATTAACAGTGTTCACATTAACACAAGGCTATTACAAACATAGCCAGTTTCACAAATAATTGCACACATAGCCAATAAAATCAGAGTTGTTTATCAATTAATCAAAATCCAGAGAAAAGGGTTGAGTATTTGTCACGACCCCAAATCCGGTCGTGATGGCGCCCAGCACATTGCTAAGCCAGCCTGACCAATCCATATCAACCATGGAGCTAGAAGCTCTCTTTAACCCATTTAAGCAAATTAATTCAAGAAATAACAACAATATATGTAACGAAAACGGGGAACCAAGTCCCATAATACATCAACTCCCATAGACCAAGGGTCAAGAGTCATGAGCCTCTACTGAACATGAGTGTATAAAGGTTTACAAGATACCAAGTGCGGAAAGAAATGTCAATACAAAATCAAAAGACAGTAGGAAGGAATATCGGGTCCTGCGGACTCTGCAGCTACCTCGTATATCCCACGGATGTCGCCTCGCACAGCTACTGGATCACTGCTGAGAGGTACCTGGATCTGCACACAAGGTGCAGGGAGTAAAATGAGTACCGCCGTACTCAGTGGTAATAAACAAGGGTAAGACAAGCGCAGATAAGAAATCCGCAATAAAGCACTATGTAAAGCTACAATCAGCTACCCTGTCATAGAATCAATCTTCACTGTACCCGTTCCAACAAATACCAATAAATAGCATAACAGCTAGCAAATGTAGCTAAATGCAATGCAATGCACGATATGACCGCTACGGCGCGTAGCCCGCCTCCAATTTTGGGTACCCGTGCTCACTGTGGGGTTCAGACTCCGGAGGGCTCCTACAGCCCAAGCACATCTCATAGAGATATTCCTGCGGCGTGCGGTCCGATCCAACATATATCTCGCTGCGGCGCGCAGCCCGATCCACTACTAGTCAGCTAATATGCAGATACAGCCTCGCAGGCTCAAAATAGTTTTTGAAAACTCTTTTATCATTTTTCAGTTGGAAAACAATAATACCAAGTTCCAGAGATTGGAATTAGCATAATAACAAAATAGATGCGGACTAGTAGTAAACTAGCATGTATATATGATAAGACAATGATAACGATCCTCGCGGGATCCAATAACTGGCTCACGGCCCACATGTATACTCAACCGCCCAAGAAGGGGGTTCAACGGCTCAAGAGTGGCCATTATCACAATATATATATACAACCATCCGGGAAGGAGGTTCGACGGCTCTAGAATAGCCAATAATACAGTATCAACAGGTCGGACTAATATATATAGTCTCCGGTTCATGATCGACCCCGCACTCTCAAGAGTGTGCGTGTCTCGCCGCTATACAGCGTCACAAAGTGGTATACCGGGGTTTCGAACCCGCTGGTCATCACCCACATCTATTACTCACCTCAATACGGCGCGACGACTACTCCGCAATGCCCTTGCCACGAGAATCAAGCTCCGCACGCGTAGAATCTGATCAAATACAGTAGAAACACAACGAATTAGGCCAATGGGACGACACCCCATCAATACAACTCAATTTACATCAAAATTCCCAAAGTTGTCAAAACTCGACTTTCGGTACGCTTATCGAAAAAATCACAAAAGTCACATATTCGGAACCCTCATCTCAATACGAGTCTAAGCATATCAATTTTACCAAATTCGGACTCCATTTGCCCATTCAAAACCTTGATTTTCTAAAGTTCAAGCCTAGGGCTAAATCCTCCATAAATTACCCCAAATTCCTCCATTTTCATGATATAATTGCATAATATTACCAATACTAATCATAGTTTAAGTCCATAGTTGATTACCCGATGATTTCCCTTGAGTTTCTCTTCAAAATCGCCCAAATCGCCTCTAAAGCCGAGACCCAAAATGTGTGAAATGTTCTGAAATTTTTCTAACTTCTGATACACTTACTTACAGTGATTTTCGCTTCTGCGGAACATTTTCCGCTT
Organism: Nicotiana noctiflora; assembly: GCA_032618575.1. Classification (NCBI taxonomy): domain Eukaryota; kingdom Viridiplantae; phylum Streptophyta; class Magnoliopsida; order Solanales; family Solanaceae; genus Nicotiana; species Nicotiana noctiflora. The sequence continues at coordinate 359,335 of JASVEL010004837.1, forward strand.
CTACGCGCCCGTATCCGCGACCAAAGGGTCGCTTCAGCGGTTCCAGGCCTAGCCGGCCATTTCCGCTTCTGCGAACAAAGGGCCGCTTAAGCGGACCCACTTCTGCGAAGAAGCTTCCGCTTCTGCGGACACTTCCGCCTCTGCGCATCACTGACCGCTTCTGCGGTCTCGCCCAAGCGGAAAAATGTTCGCTTCTGCGGTCCATGCCCAATTTCTCTCGTCCGCTTCTGCGATCACTGGCTCGCACCAGCGACCCCGCTTCAGCGGAAAGGCTTCCGCTTCTGCGTAACCACCCGCTCCTGCGCATCTCGTCCGCTTCTGCGGACACGCTCCTGCGTCCAAAATTCCGCAGGAGCGGAAACAACAGAAGCAGGATCCCAACCTGCAATTTTTCCACAATTTTCTCCCGTTTAACCATCCGAAAACACCCCGAGGCCCCCGGGACCTCATCCAAACATACCAACACATCTTAATACCTCATTCGAACTTGCTCCAATCCTCAAAACACGTCTAACAACATCAAAACCCATAATTCGCATCGAATTCAAGCCTAAATTAGTTAAAAAATTCAAAATTACACATTTAATCAAAAACCCGACCAAACGACGTCCGAATGACCTGAAATTTTGCAGCACATCCAAAATCACCTAACGGAGCTACTGCAACTGTCGGAATTCCATTCCGACTCCCGGATCAAAATCTCACCTACCGTTCGGATTTCGCCAAAATTCAACCTTAGCCAATTCAAGCCTATTTCTACACCGGGTCTCCAAATTCAATTCCGATCGCTCCCCTAAGTCACAATTCACCTCCCGAAACTAACCGAATCATCAGAATCCAATTCCGAGCCCTCTAACCAAATAGTCAACTCCGGGTTGACTTTCCTTATTCAAGTTTCTTTCCCAAAAGGCTATATGCCTCATTTTCAATCCAATTCACTCCTAACTCACCCGATAGACTTTAATATTGATATAAAATCATAAAACATGTATTTTCAACATAACGGGGTGGTAATTCTCGTGACGACGGGCCGGGTCGTCACATTCTCCCCCTCTTAAGCAAACGCTCGTCCTCGAGCGGGTTGAGAAACATACCTGGAGTCTCAAATAAGTGTGGATATCTGCTCTGCATCTCCTGTTCGGTCTCCCAAGTTACTTCCTCCACGGTACGACCTCTCCAGTGCACTTTCACTGAAGCTATGTCTTTGGATCTCAGCTTACGAACCCGTCGACCCAAAATGGCTACCGGTTCCACATCATAGGTCAACTCCTCATCCAACTGTATTGTGCTGAAGTCCAACACATGAGACGGGTCTCCGACATACTTCCGGAGCATAGATACATGGAACACCGGGTGAACTCCCGACAAACCGGGTGGCAAAGCAAGCATATAAGCCACCTCCCCAACTTTCCTAAGCACCTCAAAAGGTCCAATGAACCTTGGGCTCAACTTTCCTTTCTTTCCAAACCTCATAACACCCTTCATAGGCGAAACTTTCAGCAACACCTTCTCACCTACCGAATAAGACACATCTCGGACCTTTCGGTCTGCATAACTCTTCTGACGCGACTGAGCTGTGCGAAGTCTCTCCTGAATCACCTTCACCTTATCTAAGGCATCTTGGACTAACTCTGTCCCTAACAACCTAGCCTCGCCGGGCTCGAACCAACCAACTGGAGACCTACACTGCCTCCTATATAACGCTTCATACGGCGCCATCTGAATGCTGGACTGATAGCTATTATTGTAAGCAAACTCCGCCAAAGGCAAATAATCAGCCCTTGAACCACCAAAATCAATGACACAAGCACGCAACATGTCCTCCAATATCTGAATAGTACGCTCGGACTGCCCATCCGTCTGTGGATGAAATGCTGTGCTCAACTCTACCTGTGAACCCAACTCTCGCTGAAATGTCCTCCAGAACTGAGATGTGAACTGGGTACCTCTGTCCGATATAATGGAAATGGGAACTCCATGCAATCTCACTATCTCACGGATGAATATCTCTGCCAACCGCTCTGAGGTATAGGTAGTACACACTGGGATGAAGTGAGCTGACTTGGTCAACCTATCCACCACCACCCAAACTGAATCAAACTTCCTCGCTGTCCGAGGGAGTCCACTAACAAAGTCCATAGTTATTCTTTCCCACTTCCACTCCGGAATATCAATACGCTGGAATACACCACCAGGTCTCCGATGCTCATACTTGACCTGCTGACAGTTTAGACACCGAGCCACATGGCTCACAATATCTTTCTTCATCTTTCTCCACCAGTAATGCTGCTTCAAGTCCTGGTACATCTTCGCGGCTCCTGGATGAATAGAATACCGCGAGCTATGGGCCTTCTCCAATATCAACTCACGAAGGCCATCAACATTGGGCACGCATATCCGGCCTTGCATCCGCAATACACCATCAATATCAATAGTGACATCTCTGGCATCATCATGCTGAACTCTGTCCTTAAGGACAAGTAAGTGTGGATCATCATATTGGCGCTCTCGAATACGATCATATAGAGATGACCGAGATACAACACAAGCCAATACCCTGCTGGGCTCCGAAATATCTAACCTCACTAGCCGATTGGCTAGCACTTGAACATCATAAGCAAATGGCCTCTCCTCGGCTGGAATATATGCCAAGCTCCCCATACTGACCGCCTTCCGGCTCAAAGCATCGGCCACCACATTGGCCTTCCCCGGATGATATAATATAGTAATGTCATAATCCTTCAGCAACTCTAGCCATCTCCGTTGTCTCAAATTAAGGTCTTTCTGTTTGAACAAGTGCTGGAGACTACGATGGTCGGTATACACCTCACAAGACACACCGTACAAATAGTGCCTCCAAATCTTCAATGCATGAACAATGGCGGCTAGCTCCAAGTCATGAACAGGATAGTTCTTCTCATGCGGCTTCAACTGCCGAGAAGCATAAGCAATTACCTTTCCTTCCTGCATCAACACACAACCTATCCCCACTCTCGAGGCATCACAATAAACGGTATATGAACCTGAAGCTGATGGCAATACCAATACTGGAGCTGTGGTCAAAGCTGTCTTGAGCTTTCGAAAGCTCTTCTCGCACTCGTCCGGCCATACAAATGGGGCACCCGTCTGAGTCAACTTGGTCAAGGGAGATGGAATAGAGGAAAATCAGAAAACAAACCGGCGATAATACCCCGCCAAGCCAAGAAAACTCCTGATTTCTGTAGCCGAGGACGGTCTAGGCCAACTCTACACCGCCTCTATCTTTTTCTGATCAACCCGAATACCATCACGAGACACCACATGTCCCAAAAATGCTACGGACTCGAGCCAAAACTCGCACTTGGAGAATTTAGCATATAGCTTCTCCTCCCTCAATCTCTGCAACACAATACTCAAATGCTGAGCATGCTCCTCCTGACTACAGGAGTAGACTAGAATGTCATCAATGAACACAATCACAAATAAATCCAAATAGGGCCTGATCACACTGTTCATCAGATGCATAAATGCTGCTAGGGCGTTGGTCAGCCCAAAAGACATCACAAGAAACTCATAGTGACCATATCGGGTCCTGAATGCAGTCTTCATAATATCCGAGTCCCCGATCTTCAGCTGATGATAGCCCGAACGAAGATCGATCTTAGAAAACACCCTCGCACCCTGTAACTGATCAAACAAATCATCTATGCGCGGTAGAGGGTACTTGTTCTTCACCGTCACTTTGTTCAATTGCCTATAATCAATACACATTCGCATGGAACCATCTTTCTTTTTAACAAACAATACCTGGCGCACCCCACGGAGACACACTAGGGCGGATGAAACCCTTATCCAGAAGTTCCTGAAGTTGCTCTTTCAGTTCTTTCAACTCAGCTGGTGCCATCCGAAAAGGAGGAATGGATATGGGCTGAGTGCCCGGCACCAAGTCAATGCCAAAATCAATATCCCTGTCCGGCGGCATGCCCGGCAGGTCTGAGGGGAATACATCTGGGAAGTCCCTCACAACAGGTACAGAATCGATGCTAGGAGATTCAGCTCCCACATCTCTCACAAAAGCTAAGTACGATAAACACCCTTTTTCAACCATCTTCTGAGCCTTTAAGAACGAAATAACACGGCTAGGGACGAAATCGGTCGAACCCCGCCACTCAATCCGAGAAATACCAGGAATGGCCAACGTAACTGTCTTAGCATGACAGTCCAATATAGCATGATACGGAGACAACCAGTCCATACCCAATATGACATCAAAGTCCACCATGCCCAACAATAGCAAATCTGCCTGGGTCTCCAGACCCCAATAGATATAACACAGGATCTATAGACATGATCCACAACAATCGTATCACCCACGGGGGTGGATACATGAACAGGTAAATCAAGACTACCACGAGTTGCACCCAAATGACGTGCAAAATAAGAGGACACGTAAGAATATGTGGACCCTAGATCAAATTGAACAGAGGCATCTCTGTGACAGACAGAAATGATACCTGTAATCACAGCATCGGAGGCAACTGCATCACGCCTGTCAGGAAGTGCATAGAACCGTGCCTGGCCTCCACCAGATCTCTCCTCGCCCCTGGGGCGTCCACGAGAAGACCGACCTCCACCTCTACTAGACTGAGATGGTGCTGAAGAGGAGGGCTGATCCCTCTGCTGAGTCCTGCCCCTACGTAGTCGAGGGCAATGTCTCCTCGTGTGGCCAAACTCACCACACTCATAACATGCACCTGGTGCTGGAGAAGTAGGTGCTGCACTCTGGGCTGGGAGGGCACCAAGCGATGACTGACCCTGCTGAAACCCCTGTCGACCACGACCATAAGAACCTCCGCTCTGCTCTGGGCGGCCTAAATGAGAAGGTCTAGATGAGCGACCTCTGCTCTGCTGGGAATGCCCTCTAGATGGAGCACCACTGAAACTTCCAGAACCCCGAGGCCTCTTGGCCTCCCACTCCTCTCTCTCTCGGCGACGATCCGCCTCAATGGAGCGTGCCATATCAGCTACCTGCTCAAACGATGATGATAGAACTCGCTCGCTGGTCATAAGAATACGGATAGAGTAGTTGAGGCCATCAATGAACCTCCCGATCCTCTCCCTATCAGTGGGGATCATCCATGTGGCATGCCTAGCCAATTGAGTGAATCTAAGCTCATACTGGGTCACAGACATGTCGCCTGAATCAACCACTCGAACTGGCGACGTAGCTCCTCGCGATGAGACCGAGGTACATATTTCTCTAGAAAGAGAGTAGAGAACCTGCTGCCATGTGAGAGGTGCTGCTCTTGCAGCCTACGCCTCTCAAACTCCTCCCACCAATCAAATGCGGGACCGGTGAACTGAAATGTAGTAAATGAAACTCCGCCGGACTCAAGAATACCAGCCGTACGCAACATCTTCGACACTTATCCAAGAAACCCCGGGCATCCTCGCCCTCAACGCCACCGAAATGGGGTGGCCGAAGTCTACCAAATCTCTCAAGACGACGCCGCTCGTCTTCGGGCATAACCTCAACCATATGCTCTGGAGCTGGAGCTGGTGCAGTCGGAGGAATAACCGGTGCAACCACCCGAGCGGGGACCACCTCTTGGCGTCCGAAGTCCCCGAACAACCGGGTCGGTGTGCGAGCTGCAGGGGTCCGCCGACCACCCCCCGACCGAGATGTCGCTATAGTAGCGGTAGCCGAAACTACCCGAGCCAAACCGGAACACACCGATAATATCCGAGCAAGAGTCTCCCGAAGACCAGGAATAGCAATAGATATAGTCCGGCCCCGAACTCGGGACTGCTGGAGCTTCAACCACCGGGGGCCGCTCCTGAACCGGTACAACAGGCGGGTCGGCTGGCATCGCCTCGGCCGCCCTACCTCTAACTCTAGCACGACCGCGCCCACGGCTTCTAACAGGTGGCAATGGAGGTCGTCCACCTCGTCCCTGATGCTCGCGTTCTCGCCATCCGCGAGAGAATAGAATATAGAAGTTCAGTTCTCAGAACAACAAGATCGCACGACCGAGTTCAAGAAAAGTGAAGTTTTCCTAAAGGTTCGCAGCCTCCCGAGGATAAGTACAGAGCGTCCCCGTACCGATCCACAAGACTCTACTAACCGGCTCAAGACTCACGAGGCCTAGTAAACCTAGGCTCTGATACCAACTTGTCACGACCCCAAATCCGGTCGTGATAGCGCCCAGCACATTGCTAAGCCAGCCTGACCAATCCATATCAACCATGGAGCTAGAAGCTCTCTTTAACCCATTTAAGCAAATTAATTCAAGAAATAACAGCAATATATGTAACGAAAACGGGGAACCAAGTCCCATAATACATCAACTCCCATAGACCAAGGGTCAAGAGTCATGAGCCTCTACTGAACATGAGTGTATAAAGGTTTACAAGATACCAAGTGCGGAAAGAAATGTCAATACAAAATCAAAAGACAGTAGGAAGGAATATCGGGTCCTGCGGACTCTGCAGCTACCTCGTATATCCCACGGATGTCGCCTCGCACAGCTACTGGATCACTGCTGAGAGGTACCTGGATCTGCACACAAGGTGCAGGGAGTAAAATGAGTACTGCCAGACTCAGTGGTAATAAACAAGGGTAAGACAACGCAGATAAGAAATCCGCAATAAAGCACTATGTAAAGCTACAATCAGCTACCCTGTCATAGAATCAATCTTCACTGTACCTGTTCCAACAAATACCAATAAATAGCATAACAGCTAGCAAATGTAGCTAAATGCAATGCAATGCATGATATGACCGCTACGGCGCATAGCCCGACTCCAATTTTGGGTACCCGTGCTCACTGTGGGGGTTCAGACTCCAGAGGGGCTCCTACAGCCCAAGCACATCTCATAGAGATATTCTCGCGGCGTGCAGTCCGATCCAACATATATCCTGCTGCGGCGTGCAGCCCGATCCACTACTAGTCAGCTAATATGCAGATACAGCCTCGCAGGCTCAAAAGTAGTTTTTGAAAACTGCTTTATCATTTTTCAGTTGGAAAACAGTAATATCAAGTTCCAGAGATTGGAATTAGCATAATAACAAAAATAGCTGCGGACTAGTAGTAAACTAGCATGTCTATATGATAAGACAATGATAACGATCCTCGCGGGATCCAATAACTGGCTCACGGCCCACATGTATACTCAACCGCCCAAGAAGGGGTTCAACGGCTCAAGAGTGGCCATTATCACAATATATATATACAACCATCCGGGAAGGAGGTTCGACGGCTCTAGAATAGCCAATAATACAGTATCAACAGGTTGGACTAATATATATAGTCTCCAGTTCATGATCGACCCCGCACTCTCAAGAGTGTGCGTGTCTCGCCGCTATACAACGTCACAAAGTGGTATACCGGGGTTTCGAACCCGCTGGTCATCACCCACATCTATTACTCACCTCAATACGGCGCGACGACTACTCCGCAATGCCCTTGCCACGAGAATCAATCTCCGCACGCGTAGAATCTGATCAAATACAGTAGAAACACAATGAATTAGGCCAATGGGACGACACCCCATCAATACAACTCAATTTACATCAAAATTCCCAAAGTTGTCAAAACTCGACTTTCGGTACGCTTATCGAAAAATCACGAAAGTCACATATTCGGAACCCTCATCTCAATACGAGTCTAAGCATATCAATTTTACCAAATTCGGACTCCATTTGCCCATTCAAAACCTTGATTTTCCAAAGTTCAAGCCTAGGGCTAAATCCTCCATAAATTACCCCAAATTCCTCCATTTTCATGATATAATTGCATAATATTACCAATACTAATCATAGTTTAAGTCCATAGTTGATTACCCGATGATTTCCCTTGAGTTTCTCTTCAAAATCGCCCAAATCGCCTCTAAAGCCGAGACCCAAATGTGTGAAATGTTCTGAAATTTTTCTAACTTCTTATACACTTAACTCACAGCAATTTCCGCTTCTGCGGATAAAATTCCGCCCCTACGGAACCGCTTCTGCGACCTTTTGGTCGCTTCTGCGAACTCAGGCTCCTTTTTCCGCTTCTGCGAACAAAGGGCCGCTTAAGCGGACCCGCTTCTGCGAAGAAGCTTCCGCTTCTGCGGACACTTCCGCCTCTACGCATCACTGACCGCTTCTGCGGTCTCGCCCAAGCGGAAAAATGTTCGCTTCTGCGGTCCATGCCCAATTTCTCTCGTCCGCTTCTGCGATCACTGGCTCGCACCAGCGACCCCGCTTCAGCGGAAAGGCTTCCGCTTCTGCGTAACCACCCGCTCCTGCGCATCTCGTCCGCTTCTGCGGACACGCTCCTGCGTCCAAAATTCCGCAGGAGCGGAAACAACAGAAGCAGGATCCCAACCTGCAATTTTTCCACAATTTTCTCCCGTTTAACCATCCGAAAATACCCCGAGGCCCTCCGGACCTCATCCAAACATACCAACACATCTTAATACCTCATTCGAACTTGCTCCAATCCTCAAAACACGTCTAACAACATCAAAACCCATAATTCGCATCGAATTCAAGCCTAAATTCCTTAAAACATTCCAAATTACACATTTAATCAAAAACCCGACCAAACGACGTCCGAATGACCTGAAATTTTGCAGGCACATCCAAAATCACCTAACGGAGCTATACTGCAACTATCGGAATTCCATTCCGACTCCCGGATCAAAATCTCACCTACCGTTCGGATTTCGCCAAAATTCAACCTTAGCCAATTCAAGCCTATTTCTACACCGGGTCTCCAAATTCAATTCCGATCGCTCCCCTAAGTCACAATTCACCTCCCGGAACTAACCGAATCATCGAATCCGATTCCGAGCCCTCTAACCAAATAGTCAACTCCGGGTTGACTTTCCTTATTCAAGTTTCTTTCCCAAAAGGCTATATGCCTCATTTTCAATCCAATTCACTCCTAACTCACCCGATAGACTTTAATATTGATATAAAATCATAAAACATGTATTTTCAACATAACGGGGTGGTAATTCTCGTGACGACGGGCCGGGTCGTCACAGTATTGTTGAATCTCAATCAATTAGACTTACAAACTCAAATTTCATAACATAGTCTCAATTAGTCATTAAACAAGCACATTCAAAACTTCCTTATACTTAGTGAACCACTAAAAAATCCCAAGTCATACTTAAGATGCTTTTGACATAAACACACATAGGTATAAACCCATAAAGCAGTAAAAGAAAAGAACATGGTTTGAAAAGATCAGAAAACAACCAAGCTTAAACAAATTAGTTCTAACAGTAACCCTTAAACAGAGTAAACATGGAGAGATAAAATAAATGGAGAATTTCTTAAAAGCAAAAGTCCCTAATCTAAACATACGAGTGATAAACATGAAAGATATGAAATGAAGATAAAAATCAGAACAAACGATCAAGATTTCTTAAAGACAAACCCTAATCTAAACATACATCTATAATAACATACGAAGATAAACAAGATAAAAAAGAATAGATCTTTTAAACAGAAAAACAAACAAATAAACTAAAACTCTTCAAAGACTTAGAAAAACCCAAATTCGTACGACTAACTTAACAAAATCATGCTGAACACACAATAAATAACAAGAAAAAGACAAAGATAAACAATAAAAGAAAGAAACAAAGAGGGGAGGGACTTAGCTTGCAGGGACTGTCCCGTGAGCTTCCCATTTTCTTTTTCCTTTTTCTTCTTTTCTTTTTTCCCAGTTTTTTCTTTTCTTTTTCTTTATTTTTCTTTTCTGAATTTTCTTTTTCAGGCTCAAAATCCATATTTGGAGTTTTCTGGTTATCGTTGGTGTTTTAGAAATGGGAAAAGGTAAGAGCTTTGAGGGTGGGTTTGTTAAAAGTCGCCGGAGTTAGGTTTCCGGTGACCTATCTTTGAAGATTCGAGACAGAGGAGGGAGATTCGAGGGAAACTAAGTATAGGAGGTGGTAGATCTGGTAGTGGGGATGCTTTGGTGTTAATTTGGGTGGGGTTTGCTTGGTTTTGGTCATCGGCGGTGAACTCGGATGACCGGAGTGTCAACAAGGGGGGAAGGTTTCAAAGGTTTCATGGAGTTTTGGGTAGGGTTTGAGATGAGGAAGAAGATAAGAGAAGAGGAGGAGAGGTGGGGTGTGGCCGGAGACCGCCATGGAGAAGGCCAGTCTCTATGGCCGGTGGGTTGATGAAGAAGGTGAAGAAGACGAAGAGGAGAGGGAAAGGCGGCTAGGGTTTGAGATTATGTAAAATGGCCAGTCTCAATAGAGACATGGGCTTTATATACTCGGGGCCTTTGATGATCTCTTGGCCGTTGGATCATTGATGATCAATGGCCAAGATTGATCATTGCAAAACGACAACGCCTCGACTTAAATAAGACTTATGCCTTCATCTGTTAGATCTATAGGCCCGGACGACTGAGATTAAATTTCAGATTTTAGTTAACTAATTAATAGTCACTTAATTTCTCAGCCGTTGGATTTGCGTGGATGGACGACTGGGATTTTCCTGCTTTGGATCAAACGGACCAGTCCTTTGGGCCAATATGTTTGGGCCACTATTTCATAATTCAATTGGCCCAATCTTATTATATTTTATTGTATTTTCTTAGTATATCAATTATTTTATGACAATTTTCTTTGTATTTTCATTTTTTTCTTTTTTTATTGTTTAAATTACTCAATTTCGCACCCGTACTAATTTTCTGACATTTTTAGTAATTTTCTGCTATTTTTTCTATAATTTCCGTTATTAATGCTACTTTTTGTTGATTTTTCCTTGAACTAATTAATTCAAAAAACATGTATTAACCTATTGTTTTTTGATTTTCTATTTTCTAATTACTCAAACACACAAAATATATTTTGTTTCAATCAAGACATGCAATTGCACTCAAAAATATAATTTCTTTTAACTTTGGAATTTTATTGCCTAGTGCAAAAATCACGTGCTCACAGCTGCCCCTCTTTGCTCGGGAACACGAAGAGTTTCAGTGCAAAGACAAGTGAGCAGTAATGAGAGATTTTTGCCCATTAACATATTCCGTAAGAATCATTTTTGAAAACCTTTTGACCGCACACTGCTATAGAGGTTGCCTACATCATGGGCTAAATAGGAATCAGGTCAGTGTAGTTCGGGAAGATTTGGCAGTTAAAACTACCAGACTTACTGTTGCATTGACACTGTTATGACTTGTTGACCTACTCCTTATTACACCGGGGGAGGGGGGGTAAAATGTAAAATAAAGAAGTTATTCTAAGCTATAATTATACGAGTTACAATTGCTCCTATCTAAATTCTTGTCTCTTTATTCTTCTTTGTCTCTTTTCCTTTGATTTTCTTGTGCGACTGACTTTCTTTTGTTGATTTTCTTTCTCTTGCTTCCCTTTTTTTTTATTTTCGACGTTTACTTCTCACCTTCAAACTGATACCTGCTCAAAACAAAACAAAAACAACAAACTTTTCTTCTGCCCCAGTGTGGGCCTTTTTCAAGTTACGGTGTTACTCATGTTAGCTAGCACAAACCAAAATTGCAGAAATTAAAATTGCAGAAAATGTATTCCCTTGTTATACAGGTGGGCGCCTGAACAGAAATTAAAAATTGCAGAAATGTATTCCCTTGTTATATAGGTGGGCGCCTGAATAGGAATTAAAATTGCAGAAAATTTATTCCCTTGTTATACAGGTGGGCGCCTAAACAGAAATTAAAATTGTAGAAAATGTATTGCCTTGTTATACAAGTGGGCACCTGAACAGAAATTAAAATTGCAGAAATATATTCCCTTGTTATCCAGGTGGACGCCTGAACCATGAAATGCGAATGCAGAAAAGTATTCCCTTGTTATCCAGGTGGGCGCCTGATGCATGAAATGCGAATGCAGAAAATATTCTGTTGTTATCCAGGTGGGAGCCTGATGCATGAAATGCGAATGCAGATAAGTATTCCCTCGGTTTGATAACTGGGGTATGAATTTTAAAGATGGTACCCTCCTCCTGTTTTTGGTATTTTCTTGATTGAGTGATTCCTCCATCTATGGATTTCTCCATTTATTGCTGGACTTTGTTTTTTTGTGTTTTCTATCTTTCCACATTGGTCACATTCACTTTAAAGTGATTAGTGATGATTTGTTCCTTATCTAAATAAAAATAAACAAAATCTTATTAGTTATAAGTTGCTGGTAACTGGCATCTGCCGCTCCTGCCTCTTATTGCTTTTCCTCTTTTTGCTTCTCTTCTGTTGTGCGGTCTTTCAGTTGACTATCTTCTGCAAGCTCTTTTTGTATTTTCTTGTTTTTCACCTTTTTGTTTTCTTTTCTTTTGGCTCTGTTTGCCAAACTCCTTTATTTCTTTTCAACTACTTTTTTTTTCTTTTTCTGATGCAGTGTTATTTCAACTCTTATCATCAGAAGCTGGTAGTTAGCTTTCAAAGGACAAATAATGAAATACAGAAAAAGGGTAATGGTGTTTTGGAGAGGTGATAGAACTTATCTGAGTATGTCAGCTGATTCTATTGACCATGCCATGTATTTAAACTCCGACCCAGTTCGTTCAATAAATCATTCTGACTCCAAATTTCTTACAACCCAAACCGATCCTTTTTTGTTGCTTTTCCTCTTTTTCCATAATAATCCTCACAATCGCCTTATGGTGCCGTGAAAGGTTTTCACCAATAAGACTCTCTCTTTTATTCTCTCAACCTCACAATCGCCTTGCAGTGCCGGTAGAGGTTTTCACTGACAAGACTCTCTCATTTTATTTCTCTCAACCTCACAATCACCTCACGGTGCCGGTTAAGGTTTTCATCGATGAGACTCTCTCATTTTTTCATTTTTCATTTTTCCTTTTTGTCTTTTGTTTTTCTGCACCACTGATGTTGTCTAATGTACCGATCTTCCTTTATTCTCATTGCATTTGTTATTTTCTTGAAATTGATTAAAAGGTCTTTCTTTGGACTGTAATGTGGCTTTTGGATGGGTTAAGAAAGAAAGGTATGACGGCTCAAAACTTACGAGGGTTTAAAAATATTTACAACTCTCAGAAACATAAAACATAACTTCTGCCCCAGTTTTAATATGTGGGGGATTTTTGGATTTTTTCTTTATTGGGACTGAACCTCAGTGAAGCTGCCTACGTACCCTTTCGGGATCAATTCAAACGTAGTTCAGACTACGCCATAAATTCATGAATTTCTTTTGACTTTTTCTCGATTTCTTTGTCTTTTTCTTTTTGATTGCATTGGCTTTTTCTTTTCTTTCTTTTTTTCTTTTTCTTTCCTTTTTTTTCTTTTCTTTTCTCTTTTTTTTTATTTGCTACATTCCTTTTTTTGTGTCGTAAGCAATTCCGAGAGAGTGTATGAAATAATATATCGAACACGGCTCAAAGGGGATGTCAATGGATAAAGTGTTTGGATAGAGAATAAAATGCCTTCATCATTTCAATTCCAAAATCACAACAAAATACAATCATACAATTGAAAAGGAATCATATATAGTATCTTTTGACCGCATCTGAATTGATAGCAGTCTCTATGCATTTCCCTTAAATATCTGTCAAATATAATGCCCCATTAGACAACACTCGTGATACCATAAATGGCCCCTGCCAGTTCGGCGCGAATTTGCCCTTTGCTTCAGCCCAATGTGGTAAGATACGCCTCAATACAAGTTGTCCAGCTTCAAACTTCCGAGGACGCACCTTCTTATTATATGCCCTGGCCACTCTTTGTTGATACAATTGCCCGTGGCAAACCGCTGCCAACCTCTTCTCGTCAATCAGATTTAATTGTTCCAATCGGGCTTTTACCCATTCCTCGTCATCTATCCCAGATTCAGCTATGATTTATAGTGACGGTATCTCTATTTCCACGGGTATAACAGCCTCTGTCCCATACACCAATGAATAGGGCGTGGTGCCGATAGAAGTGCGCACTGTTGTGCGATAACCCATAAGAGTGAAAGGCAATTTCTCGTGCCATTGTCTAGACTCCTCCACCTTTTTCCTAAGGATCTTTTTTATATTCTTGTTTGCAGCTTTTAGTGCCCCATTTGCCTTTGGCCTGTAAGGTGTAGAGTTACGATGTAAGATCTTAAATCTCTGGCACTCTTCTGCCATTAGGTGAGTGTTCAGATTAGCCCCGTTATCTATGATAATTACTTTGGGAATTCCAAATCGCCATATAATATTTTCATGCACAAAGTCCACCATGGCTTTCTTCGTCACAGCCTTGAATGTCTTTGCCTCCGCCCACTTAGTAAAGTAGTCAATCGCGACCAAAATGAATCTATGTCCGTTAGAAGTTGCAGGCTCTATTGGTCTGATAACATCCATGCCCCAGGCGACAAATGGCCAGGGTGCAGACATCGTATGCAATTCATAAGGTGGGGAGTGGATTAAATCTCCATGTACTTAGCATTGGTGGCACTTCCTCACATACCTGATACAGTCCCACTTCATGGTGAGCCAATAGTACCCGGCTCTGAAAATCTTCTTTGCTAAGATATACCCGCTCATATGGGGTCCGCAAGCTCCAGCGTGCACCTCAGTCATAATCTTATCAGCTTGTTGCGCATCCACACATCTCAGCAAGCCCATGTCTGGTGTTCTTTTATATATAGTTCCTCCACTGAGGAAGAAACCATTCGCTAAGCGTCTTACAGCTCTCTTCTGATCTCTAGAGGCTTGCTCTGGGTATTTCCCTGTCTTCAAATATTCCTTGATGTCGTGATACCACGGTTCTCCATCCAATTCTCCTTCCACAGCAAAACAGTAAGCATTCTAATCATATACTTGGATCTGAAGTGGATCTATATAGGCTTTGTCCGGATGATGTAACATAGAGGATAGTGTGGCCAGAGCATCTGCAACTTTATTGTGCATTCTTGGGATATGTTTGAACTCTATGGATTGGAATCTTTGGGACAACTCTTGTAGATAGTGCCGATAAGGTATCAATTTCAAATCTCGTGTCTCCCATTCTCTCTGAATTTGATGTATCAAAAGATCCGAGTCACCCATGACCAAAATCTCTTGAACACCCATATCTATTGCCATTCTCAATCCCAATATACACGCCTCATATTCGGCCATATTGTTGGTACAGAAAAAATCAAAGTTGAGCGGTAACGGGATAGTGTTGACTCGTTTCTGAAATAAGCACTACTCCAATCCCAACTCCTTTACTGTTGACGGCTCCGTCGAAGTACATATTCCATCCTGGCTTGTCACCTCGTTCTATTTCTTCGACATTTATTGCCTCCTTATCCGGAAAGTATGTCTTTAGTGGCTCATATTCATCATCCACTGAATTTTCTGCCAAGTGATCTGCCACTACTTGTGCCTTCATCGCCGTACGTGTTACATAAACGATGTCAAATTCTGCGAGCAGAATCTGCCATTTAGCAAGTCTTTCCGTAGGCATGGGCTTCTAGAATATATACTTCAGAGGATCTAACCGTGATATCAGATATGTAGTGTATGCAGACAAATAGTCCTTCAATTTCTGAGCCACCCATGTCAATGCACATCATGTTCTCTCTAATTGAGTATATTTTACCTCATAAGATGTGAATTTCTTACTAAGGTAATATATAGCTTGCTCTTTCTTGCCCGTCTCATCGTGCTGTCCTAGTACACATGCAAAAGAATTATCAAGCACTGTCAGATATAAGATCAAAGGTCTTCCCGGCTCCGGAGGAACTAACACTGGAGGATTTGCCAAATATTCCTTGATTTTATCGCAGGCCTCCTGACATTCATCGGTCCATTTCACTGCTGCATCCTTCTTTAACAACTTGAAAATAGGCTCGCATGTTGATGTCAACTGAGCGATGAACCAGCTAATATAATTCAGCCTTCCTAGTAAGCTCATTACTTCCTTCTTGTTCTTCGGCGGAGGAAAACTCTGGATGGCTTTTATCTTTGACGGATCTAGTTCGATGCCTCGCCGACTTACTATAAATCCCAATAGCTTCCCTGAGGGTACTCCAAAAATGCATTTCGTAGGATTGAGTTTTAGATTGTACCTTCGGAGTCTTTGGAAAAACTTCCTCAAGTCCCTGACATGATCATGTTGTTTCTTTGACTTTATAATGACATCGTCCACATACACTTCAATTTCTTGATGCATCATATCATGGAACATTGTCGTCCTTGCCCTCATATAAGTAGCTCCGACATTCTTTAACCCAGACGGCATCACTCTATTGCAGTATGTTCCCCAAGGCGTAATAAAAGCTGTTTTCTCCGCGTCCTCTTCGTCCATTAGGATCGGGTAATAACCCGCATAGCAATCTACAAAAGAGCCAATTTCATGCTTGGCACAATTCTTGATTAGTATGTGGATGTTCGGCAATGGGAAATCATCCTTTGGACTGGCCTTGTTGAGGTCTCTGCAATTAACACACACCCTGGTCTTTCCATCTTTTTTTGGAACTGCACAACATATGCTAAACAGGTGGGGTACTTAGTAACTCGTATGACCTTTGCCTCAAACTGCTTATTCACTTCTTCTTTTACCTTCATGATGATGTCCGTTTTGATCTTTCTCAACTTTTGCTTTATCGGCCGACATTCAGGATAAATAGGAAACTTATGTACCACCAAATCAGTGCTAAGTGCGGGCATGTCATCATAGGACCAGGCAAAGATGTCCTTGAATTCGTGCAGCAACTTTATCAACTCTTCCTGAGGGAGGCTTCTAAGTGTACACTGATTTTTGTCTCCCGGACATTATCCTCACTCCCCAAATTGATAGATTCTGTCTCACTCAAGTTCGGTTTGGGTTTTTCCTCATATTGATTCAAGTCTTTACTTATTTCCTCCAGTATTTCCTCATCCTCATATTCTATCTCACTCTCATTCTCAATTTCTTGTATAATAATTCGACTGTCAGAACTGCGCCGGGAATCCATCATGCATGACATATCATCAAAATCAGTGCATATTGAATTGTACAAGAGGAAGAAAAGGAAAAATAAATAAAAATAAGGCGAAAAATGAAGAAAGAAGAAGAAACTACATTTTATTGATATTTCAAAAGATAAACAAAGACTAGGTACATTTTGATTTCAATGGGGTGGGGACTACAAAATAAATTTGCTTTTGGGGAATGATGATAAATTTCAAAAGCTAACTACCAAGACTCCCTCCTGATTGGAAAATGAGTGGCTTCCCAATTATTGAGTGCAACACTAGACCCCACGAACTGAATCTCTATCTTGATGGTACCCTCGCACATCTCCACCATGTTCACGTCCCCAAATAATATTTCAAACCTCGCCAAGAGTTCCGCATCAGGTCTAGTCTCAGCATACCTCAATGCAGCAGATGTCAAATGTCGTTTGGTACCAGGCTTGGTGAAGGTGTCAGACGATTTCGGGACTGGTTTAGGGATGATCCAATTTTTCTTTTTGGTTTTTATGGCTTTTTGGATGTCGGCGTGGGTAGGTTTGAAGCCCAAGCCAAAGGTGTCATTGTTTACCGGTAAATGGACAGGTTGAGTTATTCCCTGTAAGGCTATTCCTAGCCCTTTTCCCAGTGTAAATCCATTCTTAATCATCTCTTTGGCTACTATCACAGCGGCAGGTGCCACTGTAGAGATTGGCAAGCTCTCTCCGTCTGCTATCTTGTTCACTATCACAGTGTCTGTCACCCGGTACACCCAGGGACCCTTGTCCCCATCTGCTTCCTCGAAGGGCATTATGGTATTGCAAGCGTCTTCCTCTCCATGCACTGTAATTTCTTGCTGCTCCCATTCGAACTTTACTATTTGGTGTAAGGATGATGGTACAACCTTAGCTGCATGGATCCATGGGCGACACAACAATATATTATAGGATACAGTGACGTCTAACACCTGAAATTCCATGGTAAAGTCTACCGGCCAAATGGTGACCTCCAAAATGATATCTCCTAAAGTATTTTTGCTTCCTCCGTCAAACCCTCGAACACTCACACTATTCCGCCGGATTCTGTCAGGATTAATCTTCAGCTTTCCGAGAGTTGAAAGTGGACAAATGTTTGAACTCGACCCACTATCCATTAAAACCAGAGTGACTACTGATTCCTCACTTTTGACGGTAAGATAGAGTGCCTTGTTGTGTTCAGTGCCTTCGACAGGCAATTCATTGTCCGAAAATGTTATCTTGTTCGACTCAAAAATCTTGTTGGTAATCTTCTCAAGATGGCAGACTGAGATCTTTTCAGGGACATGTGTTTCATTCAGTATCTTCGACAATGCCTTTCTGTGCTCCTCTGGGTGAATTAACAATGAAAGCAATGAGATTTGTGCAGGCGTCTTTCTCAGTTGTTCTACTATCGAGTAGTCTTGAGCTTTTATCTTCTTCAAAAATTCTTCTACTTCTTCTTCAGAGACCGGCTTCTTCACATGACTCTCCTTTACCGCCTTCATTTTCCTTAACTCTTACGGGGCAAAGCACCACCCGGAACGAGTGAGGCCATGTGTTTCATTGACCTCCCATGTAACTTTTTTTCCCTTGTACACTACTGTAACCTTGTTGTAGTTCCAAGGTATGGCTTTAGTATCAACCACCGGTATTTGCACTACTGGCTTTATGATCACTGGTTCCATGCATGCTCCTTTTACTGTCAACAACGGCTTAACCCCTGGCACCACAATTTTCAAAGTCTCAACCACTGGCGGCTTCTTCACTGGCACTTCAGCTATCACTTTCTCTTTCTCAACTTGTTTCTCCACTTTGCTATTGGCTTTTATCATCATAACGGATTGGGACGGCTTCCTGCTGCTCTCTTCTTGTTCTAACTCTATCATGTGTGTCTCATGATGAGTCGGCAGTGGATTTTGATTAATGTTTGGAGTATCTGGAGACTGTACCTCAATCCTCATATTGTCAATGAGCTCATGTATAGCAGTTTTCAACTGCCAACACTTTTCAGTATCGTGCCCCGGTGCCCCAGAGCAATATTCACACCTGACTGAATGGTCAATGTTTTTGGGAGGTGGGTTCGGCAGTTTTGGTTCAATCGTGTTTAGCATCCCCAATTCTTTGAGACGATGATAGAGGCTGGTGTAAGACTCCCCCAATGGGGTGAATGTTTTCTTTGTTTGGGCTTTATTTCTCATCTCCGGATCAGGTCGGAAGTTGGGTCTATTTGGGTTCTTGTACGTTCTGGAAGGAGGGTAGGTGTTCTGTGTATGATAAACATTTTGTGGGACTTGGGCTCTCCATACATTAGGGGGCGATGGGTAAGGTTGGGCTTGTGGAATGGGGTAATGCGGAGTAGTGGGTGGATAATATGGTGGAGGTGGGTTGTAAGGTGTTGGTGGGTATGGTTGGTATGGACGAGGTGGGTGATGGTATATGCTTTGGCTCCGAGTCAATGGTGTACTTTCTACAACTGAAACCTCTTCTTTCTTCTTCTTTCCAATAGATCCTCCGTTCCCGGTCTGTATAGCCTCATTCTTGGCCTTGATAGGAGAAAATCTCATGATTTTGTTGGTTTTCAACCCTTCTTCTACAAAAACTCCCCATTTTCACTACTTTATTGAAATTCTTACCAATAGCCGACGCCATATGGTCGTAGTAAGTAGGCTCTAAGGCCTGCAGAAAACAATCTACCATTTCGGTCTCTTTATTGGAGGATCCACTCATGCCGCTTGTTCTCTCCATCTAAAGCCATACTCCCGAAATCTTTCTCCGGGCATCTTCTCCATCTTGGTAAGCGACAACCTATCTGGTATTATCTCCAAGTTGTACTTGAAGTGGTTGGCAAATGATTGAGCTAGATCATCCCAGATGGACCATCTAGTGTGATACTAACGTGTATACCACTCCAGCACGGAACCGCTCAAACTCTAACTAAAGTACGCCATCAAAAGTTCATCTTCCCCTCCTTCACCACACATCTTGCAGCAATATCCTCTGAGATGGGCTATAGGATCCCCATGTCCATCGTACATGTTGAACTTAGGTAGCTTGAACCCAACCGGGAGCTGCACCTCTGGGAACAGACACGAATCTTTGTATGCTACGCTCACTTGGCCTCCTAGCCCTTGTATGTTACGGAAAGACTGTTCTAAACTCCTCATCTTCCGTGCTATTTCCTCTTGTTCCAAGTTCTTGACGGGCTTTTCTTCAATTGTCTTCATCAGTGGGGTATAAGATTCATGTTGCCTAAATGTCGGCTTCGGGGATAGTAATGGGTATCTTGCACATGGAACACCGGTTCACTTGACGACTTATGCAGAGCAACAGGTGGAGGTGCCACAAACACCGGGGCAACCTGTGCTGGCTGGGGTGGAATCTATTTGGACAGCGGTGGTGGTGCCTATGAAATGGAGGCATAGTAGTGGTGGTAATCTGGGTACGTGGATGATGAGTTCATGGTAGGTGGCTCAGGATTAGGATTGACGGAGGGACATATGCTGGGTTGGCTGGATATGCAGGTAAGGGTTGACCCCTGGACCAAGCTTGGTACATTTGTGACATCTGCTGCTTGAGCTTATACATTTCCTCCTTCATCCCTACTACATCCACGACCTCATTTTCTTGCACAGGGTCCATTAGTCGGTTCAATTTCTTGAGACACAACCTTTGTCATAGTCTTAGATCGTGTGTTGTAATGATGATTTGCTAGAGTACCACTTGCCAGCTGAAATATGATTCTTATAAACAACAACACTTGTTAATAATTAGTACTTAAAAGGATAAGATGCAACGATTGGAAAAATCACAACTTTTGCCTTTGATCGACATGCATCATCCCGGCATTTATTCCATTTTGAACCAACATCATCTTTTCTTTCTTTATTTCCTTTTTTCTCTTTTTCTTTCCTTCTTCTATCTTTTTTTTTCTTTTTTTTTCTTTTTCTTCTTTTCCTTTCTCTCTTTTTTTTCCTTTATTAATTTCGTTCCTACTTATTTGCCTACCGTGCAAACAATTGATACAAAGTAAAAAAGGATTAGCAACAACTTTTGATTTTTTCATTGATATTCGAAAACATCGATTTACAAGATGCTGTTGTGCTACTAATGCAAAAGGAAGTACGAATACAAAATGCATGCCCTCTCAATACATTAATGCTCCTAGTGCCCGTGAGACGTCGTTCGGTCTTGCCACGGGCATATATGCTAATCCACTTTAGAGCCTATCTAGGTCGGACATGACTTTCTTCACAAAGGATTTCACAACTGATACAAATGTTGTTTGGGACATGTATTCACATAGTTGGCATTTTCGGGTGATATATTGAGCAATATGGATGATTCTCTCTCAGACGACTCCTTTCTCTTGAAGTAACCTGCTAATTTGTTTGGTGCGAGAATCTAAGGTGTGTTGGTTCTCTTTCTGCAGTTGTTGTATCTTGAACTCTAACCGAGCCATAGTCGTGGAACAATGCTCTATTTCTTCTTCGAGCTCTTTGATGATCTTGTTACTCTTGACAGTAGCTGTGGTGATTTTCTTTCTCAGCCGAGCTACCTCAACCTCATGTTTGTCTTGTAGTTGCTGAACCAACCTAGATCTTTCCTTGGCATCTTTGCCCAGCTGCTTCCAATCCCTGACTAACTCTTTTTCTGCTTTGTCCAAATCGAAGCTGTAGTCACTCACTTTACGCCGAAGATTTTCAATTAATTTCTCATCTCTGCCTAAGCGAACCGGGGTCTCGGATGCAATTTTCATTTTAGCAATTTGAGCCTTTAGAATTTCATTATCCTTTTTCAGCTGCTTCTTTTCTCCTTCGTCAGATGCTTCCTGTAAACTGCTCTCGAACTGGAGATCTCGCAACTGCTTTTCTAGCAAGCTGATTTTGGCCATGTACTCGTTTTCTTTGGCCGCCCAATTTATGTTTTCCTTAGACTGCTCCGCCAAATCCTGAAAGTGAGGTCTTTTTGATGGTCGATCATGCTCAATACCCCGTAGATACCATGTAGCGTACCCTGGCAATATTTCTCCCCGAGCTCTATTTTCCACACAAGTTTCTACCTTCAAATTCGGACACTCATTCCAAATCTGTCGGACCTTTTCTTCCGGGAATTGCCCATCCGGACTAATCTCTATTACTTGCAAACTGAGGTCCCCATCCTTTGGTATAACTTGACATCTTCCAAGCTGTCGTAGGACCCTGTACGGGGCATAAGGCTGGATACTTTTCAAACCCATGACCAAGAAGTGTGACCCTTCTGTCGGCATGTAAATCACCTCATCGAGGAGCAACCATCTGTATGCCCAATCGATTTGTCTATCGGTCAATGATCGTAGATATGAAATCCAATCCTTAACTCCCTCCGGCAACTTAACTTCTTTTATTCTCGTATAGAATTCTTCGAGGCACGTTCTTTCAGTCGGCCCATAGCTTGAGAATGAAGGATGACGGCATAGATGTTCTATCAACCAGATTTGCAGAATCAAGTTACATCCCTCAATGAACCTGCACCCTGCTTTACATGTAGTCAGGGCACGGTAGATATCCGCTATAATCATTGGATCCAAAGTGCAATTATCTTGTGCAATCAAAGTGCTGGCTACCCCGGCGAATTTTGTATCAATGTGCCCGTCCTTTCTTGGAAATATGATTATCCCGAGAAACACCACTAGGAAAGGGAATCGTCGATGCTCCTCCCATTTAACTCGGTTGGACTTGCTACAAAGCTTTTTCGTGGGGTCATTGAAACCCCCGACATGTCCATATCTACTATAGATGAAGTTTAGGGAGCAAAACCCACTAGCCAAATCCACATTGTGGACGTTTCGAGCAATCTTCAAAGAGTCAAGGAAACGGTGTACCGTTATTACTCTTAGAGCCACCAGGTATTTCTCTTTTAAGGGAACCTCATTTTTCCCTATATAGTAAGCAATTTACTCAAAAGTGGGAGTGAGTTCATAGTCCGAAAAATGTAGAACGTTGTGTGCAGGATCCCAGCATGTGACAAGTGCTCGGATTATATCGCCTCGGGGAATTATGTCCATTAAACCCGTAAGATCCTTTAGTTGGCATTTGACCCAATTTTGTCCTTCATGTCCCTTGTCGTTCCACTATAGTCTTAGCTCCAAAGGGATTCTATTCATTAGAGTGAAGGGTTCATTCTGTATCGTGCTCATCCTGCACATTTATTAAGTCGATTTTATTTAGAAAAAAGGAAAAAAAAAATTTCAAAGCAAATTTTTATTTTTATTTTGAAAAGGGGAAACGTGACTTTCGAAGTGGCCATTTTTGCCAAAACAACCTTCCGGCGTCCTTTCAGAACATTAGGCTATTTCACAAAATTAGCGATCACCTCAATTATTTGAAACAAAATATATTTTTGGTCTTTTTCTAAAAGTGTGGTTGGACCCGTTTAAGGGTTGCCTACGTATCCCACCTAATGGCGAGAATCAAACCTGCGTAGTTCGGTCAGATTAATTGACCAATTAGTTTAACAACAAAGCCATTTTTCCAATTTTTTTTTTCAGATTTTCTTTTCAAATTTCTAACAACTCTGTTGCCAACATTTCTCTCTCTTCTTTCAGAATATTCCTTTTTCTATTTTCTCGGGAATTTTGCCGGTCCACATAATAGTTGAAGACAATTAAAAATGCAATATATAATATGCTCGGTCTTTAATTACCGGGTCACCTGTCCTAGACGGACCCAACCCCTGTGTTGAGTCCCCTAATTCAGTTATGATGCAAATAATCATCCTAGACCTATGCTCAATATCTTATAGTTTCATATGGTGCTAGACCGTGTACCCGAGGGGACAACTCAGATTAAAGAGGGGGCTACGTACCGGTGACCCGCGGAGTCAATCGGCTTTGTAACTTGTCCGGCCTCTTTTTCTTATTTTTGGTAATGACACATAACATCCCCTGTGGTAAGAAGAGAATGGTTTTCGACACAGTTTATATATATACAGTTCACGCAATGTCAAAGCGGTAAACATGTAGCACATTAATCAAAACATATAATGAAATCAGATATAAACAAAAACAACAATTTAACTGAGCTCGTATTCTTAAACCCTGAACCGAAGTTCTGGGTTTCTTATCCCCAGTAGAGTCGTCAGAGCTGTCATACCTTCCTTTTTACTACACTTTTTTACTGATTCTTTTTGAAAGATACGTTGGGTATACCTCAATGTTCAAATACCCGAGAATGATATAATAACAAAGAGGAAGGAGTTTTTCCAAATATAGGACAATCGATCCAGGATTTTTATTTAATTATCAGAGTCACCAATTGGGAAAATAATGGTGTCCCAAGTCACAGATTAATCCCGAATACGAGGAAATTGACTTTGTTATTACAGTCCGCGAAATAGAAACCTAGATAAGGAATTCTGTTAACATGGGAGAAGGTGTTAGGCACTCCCGGATTTCGCGGTTTTAGCACGGTCGCTCAACTGTCGTTCTCAACTTTATATGACTCGTTATATACTTTTTAACAATATGTATGCATTTCCAACTTTTATATTTTTAA